>CM029124.1:9002500-9550000 GCA_016859345.1 Istiophorus platypterus | reverse complement strand
CTGTACAGCAGCGTTCCTGGAACCGGTCAGGTTTCAGTGTTTTGCTTGTTGACATTTCAGCAGGATCAGAGGTTTGCAGACTGAAGGACAGTTTCTCTAACCTGGCCACCCATCTCAGGCTCAGCATGAAAAACAGACTGGCTGAGGGAGTAAAGCATTAAACTGCCTAATGACTAACGCTGGCCTGCGTGTTTTCTGCCTGCAGTTCAAGACCTGGACGACCGCCCAAGAGGCTGCAAAGTGTGACAGAGGGCGGGTCTCACCACATGCTGTCCCACAGTGGTCTGATGCACGCTGGGATCATGCCTCCTGCAGGTGACCACCCAGACCTCAGCATGCACATACAGTACATATATACATATGTGCACACGTGTACTTTAGAAACAAGGTCACACAGGAGCACATACTAAACTACCACTGTGGACAAAAATGTTGTTGTATTACGTAAATTTTTTGTTTGTGTTTTGATCCTGTTTTTTTTCCTCACCAGTCACAACATAATTCTTTTCCTGTTTTGTTTAATTTTCCTTCAGTTTAGATGGATTCTGCTCGTGCTCTTCAATAATCACATAGCAACCAAAAAAAAAGTCCCTATCTTGATCTCTTAGGCTACAGTCCCTTTAGTAACTTGTGCCCTCACTCTTTATTAATAAAGAAAAAAATACTTTGAGGGAGGAGATCTATGCGGCAGGAATACAAACGATTCGAAGTTGATCTTTTGAGGTGAAGTTACAGCAGCCTGGCGAGGAACATTATATGTCTAAGGATCAAAGAATCAAATCATCAGCCAGTGGCCCAGCCACATGCACGACATTTTGGTAAAGTAACACTGTAATGAGGAGAACAACTAGATTTGAAAATAGATATATTAATTAAATTTTCCCTGCCTGGGAAAAGATTTGTAGTTACTGGTGCACAATATTTCAGAGCAAACAGTAAAAATGTGGAAAAATCTAAATTAATTTCTCAGAAGAAATAAAAACAAATTAAAAAAAAAGTTTTATTTATATAAATGTATTCTAATTATATATAACTACCAAAATTTGATAATGTTGTAAAAGACATTATAATTTGTTTGTTTCGTTCTGTAAATCTTTTTCTCAATAACCGTCAGTAATTTGTCTTAAAAGTAATTAGTTTTTATGCTATTAATACTCCTCTTCTAGAACTATTACTGCACCTGCTACTTCTTATTTTAATACTACAGTTACTGTTACTTTTACATTAGCTGTTTTCAAATAATTTGGTAAAGTACAATATGATAGAATTGTGTTTAAACTAAAAGTTCCAGTCAAATTTTAAAAGAAAAAAGAGTGAACAAAAGTCATGTGAAATTTAAAAAAAAAATGGTCATATCCGTTTAACAAACCTGCCAGTGTAGTCTCTATCAAAGATTCATTAAATTTAGTAAGACTCTCCCTTTCTAAATTCCCCCTTTTCACAAGTTTCATTATATAAGGGTTTGTATTTCTTCAGAACAGAACAGAAGTTTCAGTAGAAATTAATGACACTCTGTTGCTTCCGCCCTCCGAGAGGCTGCTGGCATAGTGTAAGCTTTGTTCAAGCTTCAGCTATCTGGAAGTTTGTTTTTTAACTAAGACTAGGTTGCTTATGCAGTTGGATACATGATGGGGCATTTTCTTTTAAATCACTACTTTTCCTGCAGACCGACATAATGACACATTTTACCCATCATCAGTAATATGAAGAGGTGGGGTTCTTGGAGGCAACCTGTGTGTTGATTAATAAAATTAGCATACACACTGCTGACACATGAGAAACAGCTCATAAGTTGCAAGCTTGGTATTTTTTCTAGAAGTACACAAAGTCCTTGTTTAAGTTGAGCAAGACCTGCGAAACCATTTTCAGTGAAAAATTTGTTTTTTTTGCTATGGTGAAATTTTGGATTCTTCTTGTGTAAAGGACACTGTAACCCAATAATGGTCCCTTCGATTATGATATGATATTGAGTTTTAGGATATTTGATAATGAACAAAAATGTCCATGAAGGAAAATCTGTTATTCGTAATGTCAGAATCTGTAGATCTGTGTGTTTTAAATTCTAGTTTTATATTTTGACTTTGTAAGAACACTCTTAGTCAACGGCTTGCTAGAGGCCATAGTGCTGCTTTTTCTTGTCACAAACACTTGCTTGTTTGAGTCCCTATTGTAGTGTGTGTGTGTGTGTGTGTGTGTGTGTGTGTGTGTGTGTGTGTCTGTATTTTTGAGTGTAGCGCAGAGAAAGGGAGAAAAGTAATTGTTGGCACCTCACCGCTCTCAAAGTTGCCCTTGGCTTTGTGCTCTTCACTGCAACCTGATCTTTTCATTCCCCGCCTCAAAAGAAGCCATTTTCTATTAGCCTCCACTTCCTCTAACTGTTCAAAGGTGTTTGAGTGTGTGTGCACTTGTGTGTGTGGTGTGTGTGTGTGTGCGTGTGTTGTGTACATGTACGTGTGAGCGTTCAAGAGCATCTTTCTCAGTGGGAAAAGAGTCTTTTTCCACCAAAGGAGAGGGCACAGCGGCAATGTCAGCGCTACTGATTAGAACTGGCCACATGAGAGGCGAGAAAGAGACAGAGAGAGGGAGGACATTTGAGCGTAAAAGGCAGGCAAAATCTTTGATGTGATCCTCCTTAGTCTCTTTTTCTCGCCCTCTTGCACCCACACATACACACAGGCAACACGGTGGCTTATGTCCTGCTGTGATGCTGACATTTGAAAAGGTAAAGTAAGGAGAGGGGAAGGGAGGAGAGCAGGGAAGAGGGCAGGAAAGAGAGGGAGAGAAGATGAGAAGCAAAGGAACAATTTGTTGTGGTTGTCGTAGTGGAGGACAGAAAGACTATTCACCTCAAACACCCGTTGTGTAAGGGGAAAAAAGGAAAAGACTCAGTGGTTCAGTTTGTTGCAAATGTTGAGATGTATCCAAGATCAGGAAATTAAGACTTATGGTTTGTTTGCATTTCCTCAACGGTGTTTGCACAGTTGCGTGGTTTGTCCGACTTTAATAATTCTCCGTGTTTGTCTGTATTAGTGCAAGAGATATTTAATTTTCTGTGGCATAAGATAGAGTTTTAAAGGTTGCTCTTGGGGTCAAACTACCTTCTGAGGTTCAAGACACAAATTATAATGCGGCTCTGCCCTGCTTCTACATTTTTGTCGCTCTCCATTTCATATTATCCAAAAGTGCACAACCCCTATTAAAAAGTGTCTTCACTTCTTTTTTTTCTTACGCTCCTAATTTGCACCGATAAAGAAGTATTTTCTGGCGAAAGCGTGGAGCTGCGGCTGAGTGTCGTCCTATGTGCTGTGCTGTGGGATGTGATGTCCCTGTGTGGGAGAGATGAATGTCTTGGCTTGTTCCTATCACTGCTGATTCCCTGGCAGACTAAACGGCCGGTGCAGCGGTGCAGTCAGAATGAATGGCTGGCCTCTGTCTTCTCATGACAACCTCCTGCCTACCCACCGCTCTAATCCTCCACCGGGGCCATTGATCTGGCTCTTATTGATTCTTTCTCTTTCTTTCTTTCCTTTTTTTTTCTTTTTCTTCCTCTCTATATCTGTCTCTCTCTCTCTCTCTCTCTCTCTCTCTCTCTCAGATCTGTCTGCCCTGGCCAAGAAGATCAAGCTGGAGGCGATGGCCGGTTACCACAGCAACCAACAACATGGCGGGCCAAACGGAGAGAATGGTGACCACAACCCCGGACTGGGTGAGTCTCGTCTGATTGTCCATCCACACAACACACAGACACACACACACACACACACACACACACACATATTTCACGGGTGCAAAATGTTTAATCTCGGTCATGTAACAAGTTGCACGGCTCTTGTCTGAACACATCTGTGATGCCCTTATAGTACTACTTGAGCAGCTGCATTTATGTGTGGCTGCTGAACGAAACTGATTAAAACCAGGATATGACATCACCTATGCTGCACGTACATTTCCTCTGAGAGATGGTGAATGAAAAACAAACTACGGAGGCCATGAGTCAGTTCCTCAGATCATTAGAAATAGACATCTGTGTCACGCAATCCAAGCCATCAAAACATAAGGAGCAGGTTTTTTTCGTATATAATTTCTGTTTTATTACCAATTTTGTATTGTTTCCCCACTTTTTTCAGATAGTGATAAATGCCTCTAAGGGTGGATATTTCCTTTCAGCTTGGATTTGTTTGCATACTTGTGGAATTCAATGAGATTCAGGAAAAGGTACGGATGACCAACCACAGTTGGTCATCCGTTCTGTGGCCTCTAAATGTTGCCAGCGAATCATTAGTAAATATTAGTCATCACATCAAAAGAGCTGAAGCCCAAACCAGCTCTTTTACTCATGCTCAACATGAAACTGGTCTCTCCTATCAAGTAATATTAGATCAAGATTTGGAGGAAAAAAGAGTTTAGTAAGCAGCATGTTCCCATGTACGGTTTTGACCCTGGAGAACAAAAAGAAATCACTTAATTTTGGAACTGAATCCTTTCGGCTACTCATTATAAGTATATTTAAGTATATTGTTTTTAGTCGGGGGATACTAAAAACTCAGCGTAGTGACACTGCACGGATCGCAGCCAGCAAAATTGGAGCAGCAGTGGACGAGAGCGAAGCGTAAGCGGGATGATATAGAGATGAATAAGATGAGAGGCTGAAACCTAATCAATAGTCTTCTCTCTAATTCACTATCCTGAATGCAAACGACAAACGCCGGACAATCAATGGTGGAACGGACGCACACACGCGCAGGTTGGCTGTCACGCAAACACCAGTACGCACGCACGCACACACACACACACACACACACGCACACACAAACACAAACAAGTCGTACGGACCCCCTCACCCCACCCCCACCCCCACCCACGTTATCGACAGGTTAAAGCGACATCATTGTGTTTAGACAGATGACAGGGCTTATGGAGGTCTGTGCTGAATACACTATCAACCTGGGACACATACACTTAACATGTGCAGCATTCTGTGAGGCTTTAGGACAGAAATGAAAAAGAGGAAACTGTCCTTGTTTTTTGTTTTGTTTTTGTTTTTTTTAGAAATTACACGGAGACCAAAGTAAAATCACCACGTTTTAAGCTCATATTTAGCTTTGTTTTTGTGTGTGTGTGTGTGTGTGTGTGTGTGTGTGTGTGTGTGTGTGTGTTTGTGTGCGTAGTAAATTTTTCTCAGTACCCGTGTCTGTAAACACTCTCAGTCTGAAGCATTGTTTCCCATTGTATACAACTCCGTTACGACTGCCAGCATCTGCACACAGTTTGGTGGCATGGTTACCACCAGCCATTATAAACCTGTAAAGCTTAATCACTGTTAATGATAGAGTCAAGTGGAAACACACACACACACACACACACACACACACACACACACACACATACACACACACACATATAAACACACAGCACAGGCATACATACTCACATAGGCATGATGTGTTATGTGTTTTTTTTTCCATACTGCCACCCACGGCCTTATGGGAAAGATAGACCCCTACCGAATCTTTAACCACTACAAAGGCAGTCTCAGATTACAGACACACACACGCTCACAAATGCTGAGTGTGACACCTTATGGGCTGGGGAAGAGCGGGGAGCAGCCATTTCTGCATTTAACAAGATCTTCTGGGAAATTTACAGTAACTGTTTGTTTACAGTAATGGTTTGTTTGGATAAACATAAGAGAGGCACTTTGACTTTTGATGTTTTTTAATGAAACATAAGAGAGAGTGATGGGAGGGCAGAGAAAGTGAAAGAAAACATAGTTAAGAAGAAGGACGGTGAAAATGAAATTATAAGGGAAAGGGGGTAGGGGTGTGGATGTGTGTGTGTGTGTGTGTGGGGGGGGTGCTGGTTTCTAACCAAGGCTTAATATTTGGAGTTGGCTGCTAGTTGATTGTCAGAGCATCTGGTTATTTAGCTCCATTCAGACAGATCTTTTGTTTGGATTGGTTTCTGCTCTGGGAAAGTGAGAGACTAATCTGCCAAATGCACAAAGCACTGCACATATGTCCAGCGAGCCTGACTCATAAAGTCAACGCCTCACTCTTTATTTCTTAGTTTGCCTTTTCTTTTCCTTTTTTTCTCTTTCATTTTTTCCCCTCTCTTTCTTTCCTTTCCCTCCTTTATTTGTTCTATTTCATCTCTCCTCTTTGGATAGCCTTTTTTTGTTTCCATGCACTCGTTCTATTATTTGTGACAATTGTGCGGAATAGAGTCCAAGATTTTTTCCTTTGTGTTTATAATTACCCAGCGTGCATTGCTGGCCCAGCACCAGGACTGCCATCAGCTTCTTTTGTTCCACTTCCTCCCTGTGTTTCTTTTGTTTTTGTTTTTCCTTTTATTAAATGATAAATATTTATGTCATTTTCTCCCCCCCCCAAACAGGATTGTTTGTCTCATGAATAGAGAGACTGCAGCAACCCACTAGGTTGCTGTTGAGAGGAAGGATTTTCTTTAAAGATAGTGGATGCTTGTCTTAAAGAGAGGAGCGTGAACAACAGATTGGCCAAGATAATAAGAGTTTGGTTTGAACTGCCGAAAACATGTTAAATTATCATCAAGATCACTGGGGAATTGAAAGAAAAGTTAGCCAGTTTTTCTTAACTCCAGTAAGGCTGAATCGGTGTTTTTTTTTCCGGTTACATTCGTGAAAAGCATTTAAAACTTCACAACATCATCTTGAGGCCATCACTGTCTCTATAGCTTTGTGTTGTGTAATGAGCAGGACAAGTGTTTCTCAGTCAAGTCTTTGTCTGCTTCACTCGCTTTTCATCTACTCCTCTCCTTCGCTCATCTTTTTCCATTCTGCATTTCTAAACCCTTGATATGCACATGCAGACGCATATTTGTGAGTCATGGTTTAGAAGCAGAGCAGTCATCCAGGTAATATTGACATCACAGTGGAATGATATCGATGTCCAGTTTCAGTCCAGTCTTCAGAGAACAAGTGGCGCTGTGGGCTTTCAGTTCAGTAAACACCACAGGACCGAGCAGAGGAGGGCCTTTAAGTTTTGATGGATAAATGCAACTGTAGAAAAAATTAAGAGAGAGACAAGACCTGTTTTATGTTGGGCGTATGCATAGTGCTGCTTTGATGGCCTTTAAACAGAGCTGCTGGTCTGACCTTTACCGTAAGAGAAACAACGGCATCTCACCATACTCTAATGTGCTGTCTCCTTCCTTCAATACTTCTCTATTTTATTGTATTCTCCCCCCAGTTCTGGATCAGTTGCCCTTCATGATGATGTCACATCCTCTGATCCCTGCCAGCCTGGCGCCAGCCTCCGTTTCCATGGCGATGGGCCAGATGAACCGATTGAGCACATTGGCCAGCATGGCCAACGTGGCACAACTTCACGCCAACCCCCCTGCCAGGGCTCCCACCTCCGTCATTAAGGTGAACTCCGTGGCCCGTCAGCCCCGGTGCATCAGACCACCAGCCAGCAATTGTCCGAGTCCCTTTGATACATGGGAATTGTAAATTAAGCCAGAGTTTTAGTTACATGAACCGGGATCTTTGGAAAAACAAAAGACATCACTAAATCAAAAAAAATCTCCAACTTGTTTTTAACATCCAAAGGCATATTCCTAATCCCCTAAATTTAAGATAAATTAATGTTTTCACAATTTACATGCAGAATTTATAATCAGTTTTCTGTCTTTCTTACATCAATGGTAAGGACTGAAAACAGGTAGTTGTCTACTGGTGGATATCCAAATTCTGGATCACTACCAGAATGTAATCAGTTGTTCCTTGGCTTAAGGCCAATCCCATATCTATTTTTAAACATTTGAACTATCCTGCTTACAGAAA
This sequence comes from Istiophorus platypterus, assembly GCA_016859345.1. Classification (NCBI taxonomy): domain Eukaryota; kingdom Metazoa; phylum Chordata; class Actinopteri; order Istiophoriformes; family Istiophoridae; genus Istiophorus; species Istiophorus platypterus. The sequence continues at coordinate 9,542,178 of CM029124.1, read as the reverse complement.
GAAACTGGCACCTTCTTAGTCAAGTTGGTCACTTATACAGAACAGAATAAGTGGGTTCATTCTGAAGACTAATCAAAGGAGGTCTTGAAGGATTATATATTGCCAAAAAAAAATTCCTGTCGTAGGCATCACTCCTCACAAAGTATTATATCACATCATGTCCTCATCAGTAGCAGGAAGTAATGTCTCCGGTCGTAATTTTAACGACGTAGACCATTGTTTTTCAAACACGGGGCAGGGTCCAAAGATGGTTTTACGAGGCTTTTTGAAATGAGCACCACATTTTTCTGTTGGGGCCAAAGAATACCATGTTATGTTTCCGGGCCTTTCTTTTAACTAGGTGGTTTGTGGAGGTGACTCTATTCAGCCAAAATGCAGCAACTACATATTTAGTCAAAACGGAGACAAGGCCAGAAACTTTTTCCACTGTCTGTCCTTAGCTTAAAAATGAGCAAAAAGTACTTTTTTTTTTTACACTCTTACCCCTCTTGGTAATTGAAAAATAGCAATTTTGACGGTAATGTTGGTAATTTAACTTGTTATTCATCATAACTACATGAGACAATAGGAGCTAAATTCAGTTGTGGTGACATAGAAAACAGCTCAACTATTTCGGCTAACTAGCCTTGCTTAGCAGAGTAGCGACAACTTCTGTCTCACCTTTAAAGTTAAAGTGGAATTTACACAATTTGTGGCCTCTTAAATTACGTAATTAAATGTGGTAATACAATAAATAAAATAAATTGCAAGAGTAGAGAGAAAGACTAGGTAAAAAAGAGGCACATTATCCTTATGACCTATAAAATTTAATTTACTGAAATAAGATGTATTTCCTAAATAATCTAATCCAAATTAACAAGACCACTGAAATAATAAACTGTGGATACTGCAGTTTCCCCTTGCATTCACTAAAGATTATCCAACCCAGAATTCAGTATCTACATTTTTCAGGTACCATGTGGTCTACAACAGCGATTTGTTAGGATAAAATGATCAACCTTAAAAAGGCACAAAATGGAAACATAAAAGGGCATTACAAGCTTTTTACGTGTTACACAGCCTTAAAACTCTCGCTTGCCATTGTACAGTATCTCTGCCCTTTTAAAAGAAAATACTGCTTTCAAAGTAAAGTTCTCCATAACTCACTGCAATCTCTCCTTTAGCATTTCTTTGATCGGTCTTTGAAAAAAGCCTCTCCGTCAGTACAGAGACAGAGTCTTGCGTTGCTACATATGTCAATGGGATTTGGATGAAGTTTGTTTTCCTTTTTTTTTTTTTTTTTTTTTTTCTCTCCTTGAACAAAATCTTGGAAGTTACGGTTTCACATCCGCTCTTTGTAATAATTTTTGTTGGTTCGGTAGGAACGAGTGCAGGACAGCCCCTCGCCTTCTCCCTCACTGGAGGAAGCACAGATGTCCTCCAATCACAGCAGCAGTGTGTCGAGTTCACCGTCTCACACAGAACGTAATGCAGAAACCACACGTACGTACCTACCTGTGTCGTCTACCCTGGGCAAAGGTAGCGTTCTCACAAAAAAAAAAAAAAAAAAAAAAATTGAGGATGCTTTATTTATAACAATGCCTGTGAGGAATTTGTTGTCCTTTTGACTTTTGATATCTTCTCTCCAGACCCACTCCATGACGGCCTGTCATCAAGTCACAGTGTGTTGGGACATTCCCCTGGTGTTTTGCAGGGGTCCAGAGAGACGGATGTGACTCCAGTGGAATACAGCAAGGAGAGCAAGAGGAGCCATACTGACAGAGGCAAGATACACTATTATGTTAATATATAACTTAGGTCAGCATTGGTTCTTGTTTGCCCTTTAAAAAAAAGAACAAAATTAAATGTAACTTTCATTTAGTCTCATTTTAAAAAAAGGTATCAAGAATTGCCGGACATTACATTAAATTTATTGGATGACAGGGTCAACTCCAATTCAAAAGGTCAAGTACTCGCTGTTTTCTGAGATTTTCTTGTTACAGTCATTAATCATTTAATGATTATTAATGCGTAATGAGTTTCTTGTCAGACAAATCAATTGCCTCTGAACGGTGTCAAAAGTTTGTCAATACAGTAAAACAGGCGTTCATTTTCCATCCAGTCCATCTGTCTATGTCATCATTTTCACTGTGGATATAAACGGTTGTGGCAACTGTGTGATAGTTTATTTAACACTGTTTGTTTACAAGAGAAAGGGTTTCTAACAGTTTGACAGGAGAGAAATATCTAAGTAACAGGTCGATAAGGATTCGCCGTCTCACCACTTCTCTCCTCCTCCTCCTCCTCCTCCTCCTCCTCCTCTCCTCTTCACTGTCGGTGGCCCCCCTGGCTTCCCGCAGAGAGCAAAGACAAATAATTCTGCAAAACAGGGCTCCATTAGACCAGGAAGCGGTGTTACATTAGCGAGCCATTTGCCGGGCCGCGGCCTAACGAGCCAGGCAGCCTCCTGCGCTCTCAGCTGGACCTCATCTGCATAACGACTGCCTCCCTGTCGTTAGGGCCTGCGTTGCCACGGCGCTGCAACGTCAGTTGTTTGGTTCTCTCTGTCAGGGAGGTTTGCATTAGCTTAATGAGGACTGCTCAAGGACAAACAGTCAGCAGAAATCTACAGTGAGAGGGAAAGAGCGAGTGAGAAAAAAAGAGTTTGTATGTGTGTGCACGCGCCTGTGTAAATGTATTCTAATACTGAATTACATTATTCAGTAATCGAATCTAAAAAAAAAAAAAAAATCACAAAGGCCTCCCAGGTAAGGTTTCGGATGCTGTCAGGTATCTGTGAACATATTGACAAAATGGTGATGGCACCAACAACGTGAATGCCATGCATCGCGCATCACATTTATGCAATTGATTTTCAATTGATTTTCCTGCATGCAAATGAAACACATGTACATTTGCTGGATTGCAGGCTTTTGTGTTTGACCTAGAACATCACAGGATAGGTTTATCATGGATTGAACAGCATTTCAAAGAGCACTTCAGCACTGTCATTCTGTCAATCCACTGCATGATAATCTCTGAGAGTGTGTGTGTGTGTGTGTGTGTGGCGCTAGTCAGTTTTGGCTGTGTGTGCTGTTTCAGTGGTCTTTGAACAACGTATCCATGCAGCAAAGATCAGAGGCCATCCCTGACACCTCACTCCCATTAACCAAACATCAGCAGAATTTTATTCTCTCTCTGTCTCTCTCTTTCTCTCTCTCCCTCCCGCCCTCCCGTTCTCTTCCGCTGACTGGCAGTCTTCACGTGGTGAAGTTCATTAGCCCTGGGGACGGGTGGGAGAGGAATAAGAGAGGGGAAAAAGAGAGATGGAGTTGGGAGAAAAGAGAAAAACAGACAGTGACCTTGGTTAGGGAGATGGGTAAATGATCAAACGAGCTGGCAGCAGTGTGCATGTGTGTGTATTTATGCCAAACGTGTGTGTGTGTGAGTGTGAGGTAAAGTAGGCGTAAAACAGTAACTCAATAAAGGATCAGTCACATCCAAGGAGCCTGGGGAGCCCACGCTGCTGACTGCGCACTTCAGCGGCTACGAATGTGTGTGTGAGTGTGTGTGTGTGTGTGTGTGTATGTGTCTGTATGTGAGCCACAGGAGTGTAGTTGGATGCCCTCCGCTGAGCTCGCCAGCACCTGCTAATTACCTTTCTCTACAGAGCAATGCTTTTAGCAAGAAAAAAGGAAAAAGAGGAGGAGGGGGGGTATTGCTTCTCATCTGTGAAACACCTTGAATGTGACAGTTGCCAAGACGTGTGGCTGAGGCGGAGTAGGGGAGGTGGGTGGATTTGGAGCAGAAGATGCTGTGGTCAGCTAAGTGGAGAAAACACTGTCATTTGTCACAGACAGAGAAAAGTGCCAGATATCACATTGCACGTCCACAGTCGTCTCTGCTCCGGTAACCGTCGGACTCCCAGGACATCTTCGTCCTCAGTGGCTCATATGACAGTAAAATGTATAAAGTGAGCAACTGCCCGATGTGTGTGTGTGTGTTTGGGGGGGTGCAGAAAATGGCTAATCTTCATCTCCCTCACTGTCACGAATCAGGAACACACTGTTCTCAGGTTTAAAAACAGATGGTCATCCATAATGCAGCTTCTTAGCTGTAATATGGGCAATGACAAGCTGTGATGCATTATCAAGAGGCAGAGTGCCATCTAATAAAGGGTAGCCACATTTTCAAAACTCCCAAACAGGTCTTCTGTGTATATGCACACGCACTTGCAAACACAGCAATTATTGTAAACACCTATTTGCTGTTGGGCTTGATATATTTATAAGAAATTAAGTTAATGTATTATTAAGCTATAAATTATAGAAATTGACATTCAATCTTGATTACTTTTCATTGTTTATTATTTTACTGGCCTTACTGACTAGACATCAAAATTTCTCTTTGCCCGCCAGATAACAGCGCTTTGGCTACTCAGACGACCAGGGAGAGCTGTGATAGACAAGTCTACCAGAAACCCCCATCAGTCAGGGAGGGCTGTGAGAGGGTGTCTTACTCTGCAGGACAGAAGCTCCCAGCAGGTCTCCACCACACTCCCTTTATCTTCCCCGAAGGCTTGTCCTCCATAGAGACCCTGCTCACGAACATCCAGGTGAGGCTCTGCCGGGGCTTTATTATTATTATTATTATTATTAATATTGGTTTTATTATACTCGGAGATGAATAGGAAGGGAGATGAGCCACTCTTTGGGATTTCCTAGAATGATAAAAAGCAGACGAGGCAGACATTTAAGATACGCAGTAATTGGCATGGGCGTGTGCTGACCTGCTTCTCAGATTTTTACATGCCTTTGTTATGGCAGAGTCACGACGAGAGCACTCGCTGGTTTGGTTTTCACAGGACAATAAAAAAGAAAAAATGTTTTCAGCTATCGGACCCTCATGTGATGGCAGCTCCATTTTTAACACGGAGTTAAAAGATCAGCATTGATTTCTTTTTCTTTTCCTACCTGAGTAAACCCAGGAATTGCCTGAGGAAGATCCAAATTCGTTGTGATCTTTATTCCTACTGTGAGGTGGTTTAGAGACCCTTTTTTTTTTTTTTTTTTTTAATTAACTTCGGCACATTTAAAATTTCGATCTTGAAAGTTTAAAAACACACTGACTTTGTTAAAGTTTCATCAAAGGAGAAATATTTACTTAGGATTAGGTGATTAAGTGAAGTAAGAATTCTCCCTGGTGAACTTTTAAATGTTTAAGGAAAACAGATGCGTCTCCTTGCCTTTGTTCGGTGTGTAACCTGTTGATGTGCGCCTGTGTGTCTCCAAGCAGGGTCTGCTGAGGGTTGCCATCGAAAACGCCCGGGCACAGGAGAAGCAGGACCAGCTGGAGAGGACGGAGCTGAAGATGGAGCTGGTCCGAGAGAGGGAGCTAAGAGAGACCCTGGAGCGACAGCTTTGCATCGAACAGAAAAACAGAGGTAAAACCACATTAACCACTCTATACGTAGATTTTTTTTCCATTTAAATCATCTTATAGAGCTACCTTTCAAAACTATCAGTGTGAAATTTCCTCTAATGAATTTATAAACATTTGCACGATGCTGATTTTTACATCTAAACACTGACAATTCTGCTGTGCAGCAAAACCCTGGTTGGTCTAATCCACTTCCAAGCTCACAGGACGTCCAATAAGTTGAAAATTAGATCAGGAAGTTAGGACACCTACTGTGTATTACCTCCTTAAAGCATCTGCAGAGGTGAATTAGACTGAGGTTGGCAGTATACTACAATCTAAATCAAAGTTTGGCATGTTCACAAAAGCTGTCATATACAGCATAGTGAGAGAAAATGCTGGTCAAGGGCAGTTTCCTTGATAAGGTGATGCCCAGATGGAGTTGTGGCAGAAGGTGGCATTAAAAAGAAGTGACCGAAAGCAGCAAGTCACGTGATATTGTTGACTTGTTGCAGGTGATAGTGTTTGGTGTAGTAGAAAAGTAGGCTTTCGATCACTCAGACCACTTACTTGCAAATGTGTATAATTCTGACATAACTTCTCACCTTGTCCTTCTTCCCCTTCTTCTTCGACTTCTTCTTCTTCTTCAACTTCTTCTTCTTCAACTTCTTCTTCTTTTTTTGACTCTTTCTTCTCTATTTAGTTCTGATCCAGAAGCGCCTAAAGAAGGAGAAGAGAAGTAAGAGGAGACTACAGGAGGCCTTGGAGGAGGAAGTCAAACTCCGTGATCAGGCAGAGCACACCCTGCTGCACACGGCCAACACACACGCAGGTACAGACGCCAAAGCTTATTTTAAAGACATCATGTATTATATTTCTGCTTTGACTCATAATTGGTCTTAAGGTTTTTGTAGCAGGCGTAATCCTCATCTTCATATTAAATGTCACCAAGCCTCCAGTACAACACAGCCTCGATTGTTCATTAGCCTCTAATTAAGTGTCCTTATTAATTAATGACCAAACTACAGGCCATCAATCATCGGCAGCCCCTCCTCACACAGAATCTGTGACCCAGGACGTGGATGGGAGCAACCACGATGACAACAGGCTGGACACCAAGCCAACAGTACAAGGTACAGGTGTCATGATAACAAATACAGCTTCCTCATCAATGTGTAGCTTTGAAAACAGCTTCATATTCTGACCAGTAAAAATATGCTATTATTAGACAGGAAAAAACGCTGTAGGTGCTAACACATTCGGCCACAACCTTATAAAGTTATGAAAATTCACATCTTTTTTTCATTTGTTTGCCAGTAAATTCAGTAAAAACCATAAAAAGTTAGTTAGAATTTAAATTATTTTTTTTAAGCTGCTCTCTCTAAAATTAGTGCCACTGGCTGATTGAGCCTGTGATCTTTGGAGTTAAAGTCGTCTTCTTAAACGAAGTATGAATGAATTTGTTTAAAAGCAAAGGTATGTGGCACTGCACCAAGTTTGTGGTAATTACTCACAAATTAACAGTTGAAACTTGACTGTCATGCTTACTAAAAAATGCCATTTCATGTGTAAGAATTGTGAAATAAACAGTGATATACCTGCCGGTGGGGATCTTTTTAGCTCCTCTCAACAGAGCTCGGACAGCAGATTTCATTATTTCACCTACTCACTGCTTTTGATGCTTAACTGACCAGTCTACTGGAAGGGTTTTCAAAGATTTCCCAGGGAGACCGCTCCTGAGAAATTGAACAAAATTAAATGAAGCATGAAGCAGTTCGCCAGGGCTACCGTTTTAATGGAGACAGGCGTTTAATATATTTTTTTTTTTTGCCAACATTATTGTCTTCACAGGGATGGATTAATGAGAAAATACCACATGTAACATCTTAAACAGACAGAAAAAGAAATGGCCGTGATCTCTGGCATGGCCTCATCAAAAGGGTGCATGGTTGCAGCCCACCTCTGCTCCGCGCTGTGCCAGCACCGTCGTACCAGACAGCGTGCTTGTTCAAAGGCAATTTTTAATTGAATGTCAGTGAAGCAAGAAGAAAACTGGCCACTAATTAACGGCTGTCTTAATTGTCCTCGTGACGAGTTTGTTTGGACATCATTTGCATAATTAACACTGAGTAATAAATCATTTAAAGGAGAATTGTCTGTCAGACAGCAGGGCAGGATGTGGTTTCTTTTGTGCCAGGAAGTTTTATCACCAAAAACAGGGGTCAGGGGCCGAAAAACACTTTCAATTGAGACTTAGTAATAATGATCTTTTATTAATGATCTGGTTGTATAGGACCTTACTCGATAAGTATATGAATGAACCAATTATACAGTCACTGGAGAATCAAACTGTCTGATTATGTAACAGCTTGTTAAATGGAGAGATTAAATGTTTAGAATTTTTCTTGTGCTTTATTAATCTGGATTTCTTTGTGGTTTTCAGAGGGCAGAGTGTTCCTGCAGACCACTGGGATGTACTGAAGATTGAGTGGAAGGATTGGATGGATGAATGGATGGACGGATGGATGGAAGAATGGAGCGGCAGAGATTCCTCTTTTATGAGAAATACAATCGACAGGCATGCTCAGTCGCACAGTGAGATCTGAGATAAACATCTCCACCTCTTCAAGAGGACTCCCCTACATTTCAAGGGTGACATTTGAACTTTTCCATTGTTTTCTTGTTTTAATTTATTGCATTTATGACTGAATCTTGGCTGTAGTGGGAACAGTATTTTATTCTGATGATGTGTTTGACCGTGTTTCTTTCAATCAAGGTTTTTAGATCCTAGATGAAGATGACCATAGTTGTTTTCTGTCAGTGCTGTTTATCTGGACACAAGTGCTGAATATTACTTGTAACAGAGTTGTGTACATATATATAGTCATCATTTTTGTTATTATTATTATTATCATCAAAGAACATAATGGCATGTTGTACAGTCAGTAAATGACTTGTATTGTGTATGTTATGCAGTAGTGCAGTTTGACAATACAAACAATACAAACCCTTTTTATTAAATTGTGTTAGTGCGTCTTTCTTTTTTCACAAGTCCCTGAACACATCATTTGTTTAATTGGTCTTTTTATGTGATTAGATGGTTTTATTGATTTCTCTGAAATACATTGCACCTTTCTGAAATGTGGATTTGTATTATATTTCATTTGTTCTTTTTGTGACAAACAAAATTAGTTCTGCATCGTGTGACACAGTAAACCCTAGAGATTTGTTTTATATTTATGGAGGAGAGGGAGGTCCATGTGCTTGCATGTCTATACATATATGAGGGTGTGGGGGGTGGTGTGACATTGATTCTTGCTCCATCTCCAAAAACATGCACGTAAGTATTGACAGACAAACAGGAAGGTGCTGAGCAGGGTCACATGTAAACTGTCCTTTAGTGAAAGATGTTGACGAAGCACTACTGCTCTGTGGCTGCTCCCATTTTTTATCATGTTTTACTCTCAGGATAGAGGAGGGTGACAGGCATTAAAAGGCAAAACATGCGACAATAAATAGTTGAGCTGTATGAAAATTTGGTGCTATTTTCTAATCTTTGCCCGCCAAGTATTAAAATTACAGGAAATGAAACTATATCTTATTAAACAAATGAATAATATCTTTTGGCTCATTTTGGATTGAAACACTGTAAATGTCTGGTAACATAAATCAAATGTAACTCAACTTGAATTTGACAAAGTGTTCCCTGTATACATATAAGAGTTCTATGAAAACATTAAAACAAAGATCGGGACTGTTCTAGGCCAGTAAAAGCAGAATGTGTGGCTAAAGTCAAGCAGGCCACACCTCAACTAATGCGGAGGGTAGAAGGATGAATACATAATAAATTATGTGAGGGGTCAATGATCAAAATGTGGTTGAATATTCAGCTTGCTTTCCAGGATGCTCACTGGCAAGCAATATTAAGTTTTTCTAAGTCCTAAACAATATATTCCACATTAATCTGAATCCATTTTTTGTGCCAAAAAAAATCTTTGCAGTACGCCAGATATTGCTCACACAACCTTGTCTAAATGTGCAGTGTGCTATTTCCTGGACACGGGCAGATAAGCTGTGATGCAGGACTAAAACAATACCTCTGTTACAAGCAGTTCTTCCTGAACACAGAGCGGGTGACAACTGAATAGCAATGATTCACATAAATAAATGTGTGAATGAGTCATCAGCTTTTCAGATGACCACCTCAGAGGCTGTCTTGACTAAAAAGGTTTGTGACTTCATTCAGCAGCGCTCTACTCTTTCACACTCCCTTGTATCTCTCTGTCTCACACACTCAGGCACACACACACACACACACACACACACATCCCTCACAATTCACCGAGTAGTATTGTCCTGCTGAGAGATGTGTAATGGAAAAGATAAATGGAGGATAAAGCTAAGGTGACAGGACCGAGCACGCATGTGTGTACGTGTATTTGCATGTGTGTGTGTTTCAGTGTGTGTGTGTGCCCGCATGTGTGTACTGCACAACAGACCAGCAAACCATCTGCTCATCTCCTCTTAATGAACAAAGCAAACAGCAGGAGTCAAGGCTGTCTCCAAATCTGGAGTCTCTTTATTGGTAAGCACACACAAACACACACATACACATACACACATCTTTGCGCTATTTAATCTGATTATCTTTGATTGAGAACAGGGGCAAAGCAACCTTTTTAGACCTCACTCCTACATCAGTGACAGAGAAGGTCTGAAACACAATTAGCAAGCTGTTCCTGAGCTCTGCTTTGCAGTCACATCTGACCACCGGCAGCCAAATAGACCTAATGGGTGGGAACTAACCAATGGGAACTAACACGCTACTGCATCTGTGGATGATGGGGAAATGCAACACTATTAGACAGCTGTTCGCAGTATCTTTTCAAATGTACTTGGACGTAACATAAGCACTGGATCAATTGGCTCAGGAGCAATCACGGCCAGGTGCTGTTTGATGTGAATAAAACCGGCAGCATGTAAGTGTAAGACAAAGCAGGGCCTCTGCAAAGGAAGTCTGGACCTTGACAAGATATGACACTGTGTGCATAAGGCCAGAGGACCATAAGAAAAAGCCATTAATCTGGACCCTGTGCAGTCACATCCTGCCCCCGGCCCCAAGGATAACTAACACTGTTACCAGTCCATCGGAAATCTGACCACATGGCTTCAAGGCATGAAACAATCCCTTTGCTGCTTGTATGCATATCCAACCCATAAACACATGTTACATATTGAGCAAATGGTCATAGATAATGTGGCTAAAGATCAAACACGATTAAACCAGTGCTTCGGGGATCTGGGAATACCCTGTCTGAGGTGCATAACACACCAGTAGGGGAGCGTCGTGGATGGGGAGGCTGCCCTTCAACAGGAGGAACATCCAGCTATAGCATCTGCCCTACTGAAATGCCTGTGAACAAGACAATAAATCCCAGCTGCAGGGGTGCTGCAGTTGTTAGATCAGTGGTTTCTCAATCTGGAGCACGGACCTCGCAGCGGTCACCGGCCAGACAAAGTGTACGGATGAAGAAGACACTCCTATCATCGTTGTGTGGATGCACTGTCGTGTCATTTACAGGGAACAAAATTTGTCATTAAGCACTTTTACAGGTTTGTTTGAAAAACTTCCATCATGGTTTTATTTTTATTGTCTAATACATTTCTTTTTTCTTTTCTGAGCTTCTTTTCATTTATTTGTCCTATGTATTATTAAGTACAACTTTGAAGTATTTACTTTTTCTGACATTTGTACTTCTAATCCACTACATTCATTTGATAAATTCACAAACTAGTTGCTTAGCAGATTCAGAGTAGTAACACAAAATATAATAGAAAATATAATCAAATAATAACTTGTGATCATATCATATCATTAGGGCTTTATTGATAATTAATGAATATATTTTTTTGAATTAAAATTGCAATCAATTTACACCCCCTCCCCGATTTATTTATATACTAATGTGTAAAGTATGACTTGTAATTTAAAGTAATTAAAATTAGCCAAACTTTTACCAGCAGTAACATATACACGCTAATTCATCCCTAATTGTAATCTAATTATATAATATACAGGACATTATTTTGAAATTAACCATTCTGCAAAATGAGTGCTTTTACTTTTGATACTTTAAGTACATTTAGGTGCTAAGACTTTTGCCAAGACTTAAATAAAAATTCTAAATCAAGACTTTTACTTATGAGTATTTCTACACTTTGGTATTGTTACTTTTACCTAGGCCTAATAAAAAAAGGATCTGAGGGGTCCTTCTTCCACTACCAACAAGTAGCTGCTGTTTACCGCTGCAGATTAATTCACCATTTTATTATTCTCTATTTAATTCGTTTGTTTTCATCCTGTTCTTAACTTTTTTTGGGAAAACATATCGGTGGAATTCAATAGCAAACGGAAAAGGGAAATGCTTTCATTACTCAGTCGCACGCCTGCACCGAATGATCTCATAGATATTTCACTGATATTCTCCATTCCCTGTCGTTTGGACAGTGGTGGCGACCTTTCGCGGATGGAAACACGCTGTTCATGCGGGTTTGTCAGTGAAAAAACACCCAGGGTTCCTTATCTCGACGGAACGACAGCGCCCCCCACAGGTCAGCTCGATTTTTCAATTTCAGACCGCGAAAAAAAAGAGCAACACCTTTTTGGGCTCGCCGGGCTTCCGTAGGACGCTACCTTTCCGCTGTGTCCCTCTCCTCGCAGCATGGGTCCTCTCTCCAACTTCATTTTGGCGTTGTAGCGTTAGCCGTGTTTGGCCGTCGGGTTCGCGGTCTTCGACCGGATCCCGCGACTCTCCCGGACACCATGTTTACCACCACCGGCTCCCGGGGCCTCTGTAAGTATCCCCCCGGTCCGGCGTTAGACCGGAGCCGGGGGGAGCCTCCTTTCGTTTCCAACGGTAACAGCTAGCTCGGGCTAACTGACGTTAGCATTGCGCTGTCATTCATTGACTCAAGGAGGCTGTGACTGCCACTCGCGGTTATGTAATGACCTGCGCTTTGCTTTTCCGCGTAGTTAGTTTACTGTGCTGAGGTGACATCGTTTTAAAAAATAAAAATGATCGAAATTTGCCGATAGGGCAACGATCGGAGAGCCAGCTAACTCCGCACTGAGGAGGATGAAACGTGCCTGCGCCGCCTCTGTGTACAAAACATGTACCGTCAACAGAAGATCATGGACAAGTGCGATCAGGAAGAAGAAGGCGACGGTGCTACTTCTTTATTCGGTCCTTCAAGAAAGTACCAGGCTCATTGACCTCAGCAGAAGTACTAACTACTGCTACTACTAAGTACTACAATTCTATAGTCCATTATAATTAAGCCCTTTATTTAAAATTAGGTCCACATATGTTAGTATGATCGGGGGGGAAAAATGTACTGGGAAGAAGAATAAAAGGAAAGTTGTAAACCCTCACATCTGAAGGTGGCATTTATACAACAATTACAATGAGCACAAAAATGCATTCTGAATAAATATGAATCAATGGTAGATTAATCGAATAATCATTTTAGCTTTACTTGTATATACGGCTTTGTCATTTAATTAATAACAAAGCATCATATTTCATAAATTCTCCTTATGTTTTTATACAAAATCTTAATTTGTAAGGTGACTAGAACACAGTCACATACATGTAGTGGGGTAAAAAGTACTTGGAAAAAAAAGACTCAAGTAAAGTACAGATATTTCAAAATTGTGCTTCAGTACAGTAATTGAGTAAACTTAATTACTTTCCAACGCTGGTGTTCTGCACAGATAAGGCCCCTCTGTCTAAAGGCCTCCTTCTGGTTCTCAATGGGCTGACTGTGATGCTCACCCTGCTGCCAGAGTACCAGGAACTGTTTGTATACAACCTAGAGGCTGTCACGCAGCAGTGCCAGGTATGTCTCCACTGTCTCTCTGTTGGTTTGTTAGTGAGTGAAACAGAGGTGTGAAACTAAAACCAGCACCCAGTATCCTCAGATAGCGTCAACGTGTCCCCGGGTGTCACATTCTTCTGTTTTTTTTTTTTTTGTGAAGCTGTCCTGTTTGTGACACAAATAGCTATAAGCTTTTACAATGTCTTAATGTCTGGTATATTGTTTTAAAACGGAGCATGAAAGTTCATTCTTGACCATGGGAATGGAAACACAATTTTTAACTCAAGGTCCACATACTGGCATTTAGCAGAGCTGTTGACCATATCTCATAGTCTTCATCAGTGAATGAGGTTTGCACAGTGTAACCTAAGAAATTTTGATAACATTTAAGTTATATATATACTGTGTTATTAAGAAAAGGCCCAATTAAACAAAGCCATAATGTTTTGCATTTTTAATGTGTGTGTGTATAATTCTGTTCTCCCTTGTGCTCCAGGTGTGGAGGCTGTTTTGTGGTAGACTGGTCTGTCTAGATGTGAAGGACTCCTTCTGTAGCAGCCTGCTAATTTACAACTTCCGAATCTTTGAGAGGAGGTTTGGCACCAGGAAGTTTGCTGTAAGTACCAAAGTCCACTGATAGATGAATACATACATGGATTTACAGAGTAAAAATATATTTGACTTGCTCATATTCATAGCTGAACTATATTGCCCTGATATCCGGCCTGGATGGATTTATTGTGTTAAATTGCCCATTCTGGGTTTGCTTGTGGGTTGTTTCTTCTCCATGACTTGCTCATATTCATAGCTGAACTATATTGCCCTGATATCCGGCCTGGATGGATTTATTGTGTTAAATTGCCCATTCTGGGTTTGCTTGTGGGTTGTTTCTTCTCCAGCTACTATCATAAACAAATTAAAATGTTGAGATCTTTCGGAACAGGATGATGAGTATTATCCTCGATCAGAATGAATGGGAGATTCAACTCAGCAATATGTAACTTCCTCTTCTGGCACAAAGCAGTTCTCACTCACTTACTTCATAAACGACACCTGAAACTGACGTTGCATTTGTCAAAATGTGAAATGTTTCAAAACATGGACTACATACCAAGACTGTTGTTGTAACAATCATATATGGTGTTCTTCTTAATTCCAGTCCTTTCTCTTGGGCACTTGGTGTCTGTCTGTGCTGATGGACTTCCTATTGGCCCAGGCTTTCCAGTTTCTATTTGACTATGAAGTTGAGGAACTGCCTGCAGGACTGTGAGTAGCACGGTCACCTTCACAGACACAGAATATATTAAGCCTCACCTATAATTGTGCTACATCTCTAAGAAGGGAGTAAGTTTTTATTACACTCGTAGCATCTAAGGATCCCGCAGGTAAAAAGTAAATAGCCTTGTGTTCACTTTAGTAAATAGCTTTTTGAAACGGAATCAGATAAATACACTTGCAAGTTTGAAGTTCAAGTTAGAAACGTTGATATTTTTGTTTCTCTCAGTGTCTCTTGTCCTGCCGGTCATCTCTATCCTCTTGACTTTTTGCTTCTCACAGGCTGGCTCCAGTCTTCTCTCTGTTTGTGCCTTTCTACCTGTCGATCCCGAGGATGCCAGTCACCCAGGTCCTGGGCCACATCCACATCACCAACAAGTCTCTGGTCTACATAGTAGGCTTGCAGGTAAGCCCATGTTCAGCTGGGGTGAGGACGTGTGTAACTTTTTGCTTTGTCTCCTACTGTTTTTCAGAGTTGTTGAGAAGGCCTCCAATTCATCTGATCTTCATTGTTTTTCTTTTCCCCAGCTGTTGACTTCCAGCCCCTTCATGTGGCTTCTTGCACTCAGTGGACTGGTTAGTTTCCAAATTCTTCTTGTAATTTACTCTTATCTAGGAAGTGTACCAGTGTTTAAAACAGCAATAAGTAATTTATAACCTGTAGGAGGTAAGTGGATTTTTTGTTGAGGATGGAAGGACTCAGGAAACAGTTCAAGTGTGGGCCAGAGAATCCAAACAATGTTCCAAAAGGCATTAATATTATAACCTAGCATTTCTCATTTTTCATGCAGCGTTCAAAACATTTAAAAAAATTGCCTCTAGTACTAGAGCCACAAGAATTGGTTGATTAATTAATTAGTTAATTGGCAGGAAATTAATCAGAATCTATTTTGATAGTCTTATTATTTATTACAGTTATTTATCTGCCAAAGATGCTTAACACTTTCTGATTTCAGCTTCTCCAGTGTGTTGATTTGCTACTTGTCTTGTAGACAGAAGATCATTGGGTTTTGGACAGTTGATCAGATCATTGGAGATTTGAAGATGACACCTTGAACTAGGAAATTGTTATGAGCCATTTATGTATTTATCTTTCCATTTCATAGAAGAAAGGGTTTATCAAGAAAATAATAAGTCGATTAATGAATAAGGAAAAAATGAAAATAATCATTCTTTGCAGCCCTACTTAAAACAGACACATACATATATAAAAAAAACAAAAAAAACAAAACACATATATATATATATATATATATATATATATATATATATATATATATATATATATATATATATATATGTGTGTATATGTATGTGTGTGTGTGTGTATATAAATAAAATTGCACACCATTAATTCTTTTCCAAATTTTATCATAATACAGTACTATACGTACCATATACATACTTTTTGTGAATGTTTCTCTCAGATCTCAGGCGGGCTGTACCACTCCAATGTTCTCAAGTTACAAAAGCTCCTCTTCGTACCAGCCTGGGTGTCCCGTGTTGGACAGTATATTTTGGAGCCACTCTTCTCAAGTGAGTCTAACGATTAGTAATCATACATAAATCCTGTGAAAATCCTTTGTAAAGTAACTAGTGTTGCGGGCCCTGACTTGGAATAGCCTCTCTCTGTCTAACTGAGGAATAATCACAATAATGTCCATTTTAGGCATTTAAACAGTGCTAAGATGCATTAACATACATATGCTAAATTCTCATTCATTCATTCATTCATTCATTCATTCATTCATTCATACATACAGTAGTGTTCAAAATAATAGCAGTCCAATGTTACTAACCAGATTAATCACTGTTATTAGTATATATTTTTTTGCTAAATGGCAAACGAGTTACCAGTAGGTGCAGTAGATTCTCAGAAAACCAACAAGACCCAGCATTCATGATATGCACGCTCTTAAGGCTGTGCAATTGGGCAATTAGTTGAAAGGGGTGTGTTAAAAAAAATAGCTGGGTCTTGTTGGTATAATCCAGTCACACAAGCTGGAGGAATCGCTTTTAAAAACAGACTTTCTTCATCACCCAATGTTACTTTTTGCCAATTGATGTACAGTTCTTTTACACAGCCAGAAACTGTTACATGTGCCTGTTAATGTGTTAACATCTGTGGTCATCAAGGCTCCCAACCAAGTAGTGAGACGCCTCTGGGGATGGGTGCCACACTGGACATCCAAAGGCAGCAGAGGATGGACCTGCTTGACCAACAGTTGCTGCTGGCCCAGTACAATGAGGCCAGGAGGAACGCCAGACACCAGCCGCAGGTAGATGGATGTACACACTGACTTATTGCCTCGGCCCGATCCCAACGTCAGAACCTTATTCACTTCCAGCATCAGATGCCGGGAACTGAACATTGTCTACATATGTACAAAGTACTTGATTCTGCCTCCATGTCTGTGTGTCTGGTTGTGTGCAGCCCGGGTTGTTGCAGTGGACCAGGTTGTTCCCTTCCCTGCGACACAGAGGACAGAACCGAAACCCAATGCAGCCCCGATCCCAGGCTCAGACACACCCATCCACACAGTCACCACTATTGGACAACTCTCCTGTGGCAGAGGAGCAGGTAGGTGCTCACCTGTGTGTTCCTGTATAGATTTACAGGTGTGCCTTGACACCAATAGTCAGTATTAGTTGACTTTCTGTAATATCTAGATATTATTTCACACATTTAATGACCTAGACGACTCACAATCTTTATACAAAGACTAACTCTTGTTTACCAAAACCTGTTTTTACACCATACTTAATTTTTTTTTAATACTATTATTTTTAATCTGCAGGTTGCAAGGCTGGTGGAAATGGGCTTTTCCAGGATTGATGCCCTTGAGGCCCTCAGAGCTTCAAACAATGACATCAACATGGCAACCAACTTCCTCTTGCAACACTGAGAGAATGAGAGAGAGAGAGCAAGAGAGAGAGAGCTCAGCAAGAAAATCAGAGGTGAATGAGGACAGAGGGAGAGAAAGCAGGAAGAGAAGCAACCAAAGCAAAGGAGCAAAAAGCAAAAACGGAGAAAATGTTGGAGAGAATCAAAGACAGTGGATGATGGAGAATATGAGAGAAGCCAAAAGAAATTTGTACAGATAATCTGCTGTGTCACTGCTCCCTGAATCAGTGTTAGGCTGACCTGACCTGAACTCAGCCTGATAGCAGGCTGATCAATGAAGAAGTGTGAAGCACAAAGTGGGAGACTTTTAGGTCATTGCTTTCCGATGGTCATCCTAGTGTGAAAGAAGCACCGTTGCTCAAGGCAGAGCAGTCAGACCTGTAACTCTGAGGGCATCCCTATGAAACACACAGAAACTAAACAGGGCAGAGTTTTCCTCACTATACACCTTAAAGGTATCAGAGTCTTCAGTCCAGTGGGGGTACTAAAAAGTGGGAGATTTCTTCAAAACAGTACTGAAACTGAAGCACACAAATCGGCAGAAATCCCACACACTGTCCACAGGGATACCACTAGCTATGTGAAATAGTTTTATATAACCCACTGTCACATACTGCCATTCTACTTCTACGATGGCTACAGTTTAACCAGCATCCTAGACCCTGATAACTGGTTAGAAATGATAAATATGACATAGAAGATAAAGAAAAAGGTGCACATGTTTTTTGAGAGAATTAATCAGAGAATACCATATCATCCATCAGGTTTTGGATAAATTTTTATTTTGTACTGAGACAATGGGAGTAAAAATACGCAGCATCTGCTAAATGATTGCATTTAGTTTCATGAGGAGGTGCAAAGGTCATGATTACAACTTGAGAATTTACGATTAAAGAATATAACATAACTTACCGTGGCTTTATTACAGTTATTTCTTTATGTTGGCATTGTTTCAAGGAAGTAGCAGGGCTCAACCCTTTCCTGCTTGAGATGTTTTGACAAAGCACTCAGTCTGACTGACAGCTACTGCAGGAGCTAAATTTCTTCAGAGCTGACTGGTTTGGCCCATTTTTAACTCTACAAATACACTGTCAGTGACACACAGCGTGTTTAGTACGATATGGGTTAGATGGGCTATCTCAAGGTCTCTGAGGCAACTTGTTCTGTTAATGACATTCACATTTACAGACATGAGTGCCCACATAAAGATACACAGTAGCCCGTCAAGGAGGTCACGTTTCACATCCTTGACGGTTTGGTCTCTTATAAATTCATGCTCTCACATGGATATGCAAACACTCCTTTATTTATTCTGTCTTAACTGAGTTTGAATCTTTTCTCTGCCAGCACTGCAAAGTCTGAATCTTAGCAAGTCTTAAAAGTCTGATATTTATTATGCAATATCATGACAAGAGAAATCTATGGAGACTATGCACTGCATAGTGATTACTTTGTGTATATAAACATGCATTTTGTGCAAGAGAAGTAATATTGCAGCCACTATGTATTGATGTCAAAGACAGATGTTAGTTTTATATTTTGTGCATAATAATATTGATAATATATGACCACTGAGATGAGTCTGTCATTTGTGTGTATGTATTTTTTGAGAGTGAAATAATAGTTTATGGGTGTGATGAGGGAGTTGTTGCATGGACAACTGTCTGATGAACTGTAATGAATAATATTTGATCTGTGGAATAAATCAACTTGCCGACTGATTATTTGCATTGCATAGGAGTTATTCATTATGATGAGCTTCTACTTCACTGATGAACAGTACCTCTGGTTAACCCTCTTAGTTTGATACAAATCTTTGGTCGACAATGCAGAAAATTGAAATTAAACATTTTAAATTGCTTTGTGGTGACAAATTTTCCAGAAAACATTCTCTTGCACTTGCTGTGTTTGGCTAAAGGAGATTGAGCATTTTAAGGAGGATTAAATGTGAATAGTATGACTTATGGAGTAAATTCCAATAATAATAAATGAGTCTCAAGGAGGGACCCTCTAGAATCTTGTTAGAGTACTGTCTATCACTTTACAGGCTTTTAAATGGAAACCATAACATTGATGCCCATTGAAAAACTATTCCTCCTTTAATAAACTAATGCGTACATTTATACACACACACACACACACACATTATATATAAAATTTATTTCTTGATCATTTTGCGGTAAGGAAAAAAATTACAAACAAAACTAATATCTCTCAGCCAGCCAGAAAGAAAAGTGTATCATCTATAATTTTGAAAGCGTGCACTAGAAGTGGTATCTATGCAGTAAATGCAGCAAATCTATGTCCGATATTCTCACTATGCAAAACTGTTTTCACTTTACAATGTAACCTTCATAATACTAGGTTATATATAATACATGTCTTTCCAGAGAATGCAATCAATATTAAGAAAAAGTAATATTAACCAAAATCCCCTTTAGGCATTTAAAGGTTTGCATAATTCACAGTAGGAAGTATACATTTTTCAGCTTGGCCACGATTGCTCCTGTTACAGAGAAAAAAAAAAAATCCACCTGTTTTAAGTGTTACGTTTCCTTTCATCACTAGATGGAGACATTGACTCAGGTCCACTGAGTGCTGTTGCCAGTTAGCCCTCTGCCACACCCACCCACTCTGATCATTCCAGTGGGCAGACAGCTCCAGCAGACAGTCTCGCTCTAGGGTAGCTGAATATCAATGTAGAGAAATTATGCACATCCTCAAGTCAACAAATTCAAAAGCGTGTGGCTTGCAGACTATTTCCTGACATCTCAAAGGACAAAATGACACTTTGAGCAGCCAACGTTTTTTTTTATCCTGCAACTTACCATGTGGCACTTGAAATCTCATCTGAACTACCGCAGACACTTATGAAACATGTTTTTGTACTGAAAAAAGGTCTCCTGAGTTCACAGCGACACAATTTTCCATTCACTTTCAGCTGACGTCAAATCCAGTCAAGCGGTGAAACTTTTAATGGCTGCTGAATTGAAAAGCAGCTTAAACCAGAGTGATTAATATCTGTGTGTCTCTTTCTGTTACAGTGTTTAATTAAAGACAATGATTACAGAAAAAAAAAACTCCATTGACAACCGACCTCATTAGGGAGACTCTTTTGTGAAATGCCCACTTAATGCTCAATATTAATCATGTCTTGTTTTTCAGGGGAAAGATTTTGATTTTTTTTGAGCTTTGGTAGGATATTTCACTTCAAAATTAGGGTAAGCTATGTATATCAATGGGTATAGGAACTCGTTTTGACTCCATGTGTGAGGGAGCAAGTCTTTTTATTAAAACCGTGGTGTATGTATCTGTTTCTCATCCCTGTGTGCAACAATAGAGCCAGAATGATGAGGTATGTTCTGGGGGTATCTCCTTGTCTGGTTGGGAAACCATTATCGTTTACAGTACAGCTGGTCTTGAAGCATCAGCAATTGTGTGGGGCTATTTTTCATTTCATGTAAGCAATCTGTGGCTCTATTAACCAAGGCCTACTCTACTGTATATCTTGACATAACACTACGGTGCAGGAACAGAGTGGTGTCTGTGTGCGTTTCTGCTCCTGCACTTCTATCCTTCTGAGAAAAGTTTGAGCTTTAGACCTTTATTTTACTTAGGCCAGTAGCTAATTAAGCCCTAAGGTTAAAATACGTTTCAGGTTAGGATAAGGGTTTTGGTGAAGAACCTAGAGGTAATCCTTAAAAGGAATGGTTTAACATTTTGATGAATACACTTAATCGCCTTCTGGTGCAGAGTTTGACAAGAAGATTGTTACCGTTCTCATTTCTGTCCAATAAGTATGAAGCTACGCCAGAATTCTATTAGCTTAGCTTAGCACAAAAACTGAAAACAGGGAGAAACGGCTAGCCTGGCTCATCTGGAAGGTAAAAAACTCCATCTACCAGCAACTCTAAGCTTTTCAAGTTATATTTTATCTCAAATATTATGTTTTTTTTTTTATGTTTTTTTTTTTTTCCAAACACAGCGTAATAAATAAATAAATAAATAAATAAATAAATAAATAAATAAATAAATAATACAGTTTGCCAGTGTATGGAGACTATTAGCTGGGAGCAGTATTTCCTGAAGTCTCCACTGGTTACCTTGAAACTGCCACCAGCCATGAAATGGTGCCACAAATAACCCCCTTTAAAATGGCTTCAGTTGTTGTACAGATTAAATGAACATGAAATTAGATGTTAATTGGTCCATTTTAAAAGGTGTATGTGGATTTTGATACTCCGACAGAGACAGGCTAGCCGTTTTCCCTTTTTCAGGCCTCCCACTGTAACTTCATATTTAATAAACAGAAATGAAAGTGGCACTGTTCTTTTCATATAACCCTCAACACTGAACTAATACAACACTGATCGATTGTCACGCTTGCAGTTGTTTTTTTGTTACTCATTCAGCTGACACGGGCCAACATTATCATTCATTAGGAGTCATGTTTCTGGCACTATGGCAAATCCATGTCCAATATTCTCTCTCCTTCAAGCGCTCTTTCATTAACTATAAAAAATATCTGACCCTTAAGCTGCAAAATTCATCACTATGTTCACTAGCTAGTTGTTAATTTTGTTTAATACCATTTGTTGCAGATCAGGTAGTGTGCCATGGGTTTTTAAAACCACTGAAAACATCTGTGTGCTGCCAGTCCAAACCAGGCTGATGTGAACTCTGAGAGTGAGTAGTAAAAACAGTAAAGATAAGCCAAAACAAGGAGCTGAAAGATGCTAAAATGCTCCACAGGGCTAGGGAAATTTGCAGAGTTGGGTGTTATTTCTCTTTTGTCTCTACAAGCGACTTATTTCAAATTACACATTTTCACTTGATCCATTGTTGGTATAAAAATATTGACTAGCAAGGATTTAAGTTAAAGGTCCACTAGAATGTAATTTTCCATGTTTAAAAAAATTACACCTGTCATGGCAGTACTAGTATTCGTTCATGGCGTGATATATTAGTGCTTATGTTTCAGCATGAGTGAATTACTTGCTGATACTGTGCTACTGTCATGCATGTATCAAATCACACACCCAGAGGCCAGCACCAGCTTCAATGCCGTCTCCGCTATATTCCCTTGCCAGCTCTGTTGCCATGGTGAGTGCATGCTGTTTTGTGTGGTTGCCATGGGGACCCTGTATTACAGCCTTCCTCCTGCTCTCATCATGTTTCTGCGTGATCATTTGTATGCCTCCCGTACACCAAGAAACATTAGCAGCACAGGGGAGTACCCTCAGGGATTGCCTTCTGTAGAAACATGCTCAGGTGTTCCTGATGTAGTTTCAGGCAAAATGGCAAAATTACAGAAGCAGCTGCATCACTCTCTCACAGACTTTGCATGATAGGCAGTGAAAAATGTCAGCTGTATGATAAAAATTCAGAATAATGGAATTTCTCTCTCACTAGTGAGTGCATAGCTATGGAAGGCAAGAATGCCAAACGCCTCCCACTGATATGGTAATCATATTCATGCTGGTGTGCTTTGAGATAATGACTTCACTTGTTTACTTGAGTCCCTCCAACAATCACAGGGTATTGTGCCTTTGTATGTGCAATGCATGCGTGTGCATTCGTGCCTTTCCACCTGTGTGTGTGTATTTGTCTGAGTGCACTGTGCACCACATGTGGGAATGTTTGCATCCCCTTCTCAGGGCAGAAAGCAAGCAGCAAAGGCCACTGATGTTTTCCCCTAGTCATTTTCAGAGGAACTTTATAGTTAATGGGGCACAACAATGTACCTGCCTCCAGGCCATTCAGGGGTTTGGCATTTCACTTCCATTGTGTGCTGGCTCCTGTATGCCACTTGTGGTCTGTTTAGTCTGCACTTGCTTCGGTTACGTCAAAAGGAGAGCAATCTTCTATAATCATTAGGGCCTGGCTGGGTGCATTTTAGGATTTGTAGGTTTGTTCAACTTGTTTTTCCATTTTCTAGCGGTGATGACAGCTTGTTGATGGCAAGCTGTTTTTCTGTTTCCTTTCATCTTGTTTGTTGACATCTCTCACCAGATCTGTGCCTAGACCTGCCTGAGCCCATTTCTAAGAAACCCACAATCCCACAAGATACTCATTTGGAAAAAAGTAATTTACAAACCCAACATCTCCTAAAAAGCACTGTTTTCCAACTCTCAAATCCGTATTACTGTGACCATCAACTGTCACTGACCCCAGGCTCCTGACTGTCTTTGTGTCTACACATTATGAAAGCTTTGGGAGTAGCCATCCCTCCATCATCGGGATCACATAAACGGTATTTTTAAGTTATGACAGAGACATGATTGCCACCTCTGTGGTGAACTTACAGGAAGGGGATTCATTTGAGGTAAATCCTAAGCAACTCTAGGTAAAAACAACTCACATTTAAGCCTTTTGCCACCATTATATGTGATTTATTAAATATTTAAAGACCAGGGGAAAATTCAAGGTGGTACACAAAGTCCTCAAAAAAAAATCTGAAAAATGAGCTGCTCCTTTATGCTCCTTTCTTTTTTTTTCTTTTTTTCTCTCTCTCTCTCTCTCTCTCTCACACACACACACACACACACACACACACACACAAACGAAACTCTGATTCACATCAGACACACAGTGGAACTTAAAGGAGCAAAAATATTGACAGGAGTGGAAACAGCCATCTTTGCTCTCTCCCCCCTTCATAAACTATACCTTGCTCTTTACTTGTCCCTGTATGGCACTCACTACACTGCTAAGAATCTGTGTCCTCTGACCTTTAATAAGGTTCACTTCCCTCTGTAATTGTACACACATACGGTATGGCATGAACGCATGCTTCTAGTGACGGTGCGTTTATTTTTATGCATCTGTTTGTGCATGCCTGTGTGTGTGTGTCTATAAATGTGATGAACACAAAGTACCCATTCAGACATCGGGTTAAGGTGAAGGTGTTAAGCTGATGAAAGCTTTCTCTTCCGCTGCTCTTCTAACTGAACTTTACACACATACAAGCCCGATCCAGCTGATCCATTGCGTCCGGCCTAAAACTAACTTCACTAAATACTTCCGACATTGTCTTGACTGCGGAAGCATCCAGCTGTTAGTACATTTATCATGGAGGCTTAGGAGCCGATTTTGGTTGTCTTTCTGCACCACTGACAAACAGCAGGTAGACGTTTCCTTGATTCAACAACCAGGAGAGAGGCCTTTTTAGCAGACCCATCTCCCTTTGTTCTCTGCCTACTCCTAATTTTACCCCGGCTGTTTTTGTGATCCATCACTTTCTAAGTGGTGCTAACTGGGCATCCGGGGCACGTCAGCTACTTCAGCAGTAAGCAGGTCTACCCATGGGTTTTGTTTGGAGAAATGGATCTTACAGATATAGGGGTCGTAAATTCAATTTGTTCTTAGAAATCCTCAGTGTTTTTTTACAGGGTCACTGAATAATGTTATGGGGAGTAAAAATGTAAGATGGCAATGCTAAATGCTATATGTAAGAGGCAGAATAGGATGTAGAATTAGGCAGGCAAACTAATTTCAGTCAACCATCTGACATGGAATAGATTATTATTTGAATTTGGAACATGTCAGGCACTGATGCTTGGTATACAGGCACTGACCTCATCACTCCTCATAAGGACTAAGCTGAGCATGGACATGGATTGGGGAATGATGATAATCAATTCCCTAGAGCTGAAGATAATTTCACATCCTATGGGTGGATGCTGGAGTGGAAGTGAGACTAGTGAGACTAAAAGAGCTGTATGAATTGTGTCAGCAACATCATCAAATACAAAACATTTGTACTATATTCAAATATTCACTGTAAGACCTACGCAAACAGTACATGTTGCAGTGAGAAGAGTATTTCAGTTGGACTTGAGTTGCCTTGAGCTACATGTAGTTTTGCAGTTATTTGGTCTCAAACACAATGATTAATTCAATTTTTGACCTGATGATGGAAATTTAAGGGATGACAGAAGTGAATACAGTCCATCCTGATAAAGCTTGAATTTCTGTGTCACTAGCATTGCTAAATCCAGTGGTATTATTGGTTCTGATGTCTCTTTAATTGCATCTAAAGTCTAAAGGAAGAGCGCACAAACAAGCAAGCAATTGACTCTGATGTCATTAAAAAAACAAAACAAAAACAAATGCAGAGATCCTGTTAACAGAGCAATGCAATATGCTGTACTAGATATCATGTTAATAAAACCAATGCTCTGACAGCATCTTGTGATGCTGTTGATTCTGTTTGAATAGATTAGTTAAAGGGGAAATTACATTTAATGTGCCTGAAAATGAACGGGCGAAATGGGCAAAACCATCACCAGATCAAAATATTCTTCAAGCTATGGATGATTGAATGGTGTAGTGTTAGCAGAAGAATATTCACTGCAACTACATGCACTGAAAGATACTGTCATCTTTGCCATGTGAATACTGTTGTCTGTGCTGAAGGCAACCTCTATCAGAATATTCCTGTTTCTTTTTCACATCTGCATGCATGCATGGTTGGACACTTTAATCACCTCAGTGTTGGGGCTAAGATAACACAGAGCTCACACTGCTCCTTTAGTCATATTTAAAACACAAAGAGGACCCCCCCTTCCCTTTTTAGTCTGTGCTGATTCACAACGGTCTGCAACCAGCCAGCTCTGGAGGCTTGTCTCCATGGAGACAAGGGTGGGAAGGAGAGTGATGATGTTGCTGGCAGAACAGCAGTCCCGAATCAGCCATGTGTTTCAGTGTGTGTTTGTGTGGGTATACAGGAGACAAACAGAGAGAGAGAGAGATTATATTTTTTTCCCTTTCAAAAGAAGGGTAATTTGGTTGTCTAGCACTGCACGGGAGGTAGCTTTTTTCAGTCAGAGGACACCCATGTGACCTGTCAAATCCAAGGAGAAAAACAAACAGCTGGTATTGATAAGACAATGCTGTGCTCACTATTGATTGATGGAACGGGTTGTCACAAGCAGAGAGTGCGACCGATTTCTTGTGACACTCATATTCTCACATGTTCAGATTATAGATGGGAACACATAAAAACAAAGCCGCATTTAACAACTGGCTCTCAAGCTGAAATGTCAATAAAGGATTGGCTCCATTTTTCATCTTCTTTGGATGTGCGGTTTAAATGGATATTGGTAGAAGTGAGTGAGTCTGAGGGCTACTATTTATACATTCTTCATAGAACCTGATATCAGAGGAACTGGAAAATTTAGCTACACTGAAATCAGGCAGGAAGGGTCTGACAGTTAATAATAGTGTTCAGATACCTTAGTACTAGATCAGAAACAAATTACATGTCTACAGAACTGGAATTTTTGGGAAGCAGTTATACAGATGTAGACTGTGTGGAGCACTGGATTTGATTCAGAAGTATAATGAATACCTGAGTCTTTTTGTACTTGTCAGAGAAAGAATGACATAGTCAGAGTAATTTTTTTTAATTAAATGCTAAACCTGTAATTACTGTAAATAAATAAATGCCAAGAATTTACAACTGCACACAGTTATAGAGATGACAGTGAATATGAAGATGCAGTAGTACAGTGCAGGCGTGGAGTCGATATTAAAAACGAGAGAAAGGCTTTTGTAACTGCCACTGAAAACATCTTTGTTCTGCTGAACTGCTGTAAACCCACCTCACTAAAATAAAGCTCAAAGCTTTCGAAGCCATGGTGATGGAAAAGTGTTAAGTGCAATATTGGATGTGGCGGAGGTTGAGGCTGCGTGTTTACGAGACATGTGTGAACGGTACTTAGCTGGAGGTCAGTTGATAGTTAGATTTATAGTTGCACAAAGTACCACGTCACTTAATCATTGTAACATTACTGCGTGTTGAAATTACCAACATATCCTGCACAACAAGGGGTCCTTATATAGAAGAACAATAGACAAGGCAGATGAAGATTTTCCCAATGCAAAACAAAGGTTCTTTCTATAGGGTTACAGTTGTTTTTTTATATATCAGGTTAAACTTCAGCCCCAATAGCAAGGAAGTGACTTCTGATTTGCAGCTTCCAATTCTGAGGTTTAAAGGGAACGTTAAGTTAAAAACAAATACGAATTGGTGGCCCGTACTTTGTGTTTTTGCACCACTTATGTTTGTGGAAAAGTCTAAGACCTAACACTGAAAGCCTCATGGCTGTTTGATATTTGATTTCAGCTTTTTGAAACCTTTACTCTATCTGTTAAATGTGTGTGTGTGTGTGTGTGTGTGTGTGTGGGGGGGTCTGCATCCAGACTACATCCAGACTAAAAACACAGTTTCAGATTTTTCAGAAAAATCACGGATCATAAATATTTTTATTT
The DNA here is from genome assembly GCA_016859345.1 of Istiophorus platypterus. Classification (NCBI taxonomy): domain Eukaryota; kingdom Metazoa; phylum Chordata; class Actinopteri; order Istiophoriformes; family Istiophoridae; genus Istiophorus; species Istiophorus platypterus. The sequence continues at coordinate 9,514,448 of CM029124.1, read as the reverse complement.
CATACATATTTCACAAGGCAGTGATATGGTAGCCAGTTGGACACTAACTTAACATAAGCTAACTTAGCAAATAAACAATGGGGATCAGCGTGTGTTAATTAACCGTAAATGAATAAATGATCACAATAATTCAATAAGTTAATCGAGAATGAAGACTTTTGCTCGCTACCAAGCCCGTTCAACAGACGGTGAGTGGTTCAACGACGAGATCGTAACAGGTTGGGTGGGCGATGTTAGCCAGCTGGTTAGCTAGGTAGTTAGCTAGGTAGTTAGCTAGGTAGGTAGCTAGGTAGGTAGCTAGGTAGGTAGCTAGGTAGTTAGCTAGCCCGGGCAACCAGCTTTCTTACCTTTCCCGAGGGTCAGTAAGAAGTGATGTGGTCGTGAGAGCACTTCTACCCGGTCCCGCTCTCTGACTTTGGGAGAAAAAGTTTAAAACATTTTGTTAGGACCAGACAACAGAAGCTGAGAGTCAGGGTTTTTCTTTAGCGTTAGCAATGGTCTCTCGTCAGAAATGCGCAGCTACAGTCCTTGAAGGTAACATAGCATGAGATGCACATTTACTCTGTTACACTTGATAGCTAATGTTTACCTGCTAACATGCTAAATGCAGCTATTATTAGTTATTATTATTATTATAATCATTATTATCATCATCTAAACCATGTCCCGATTATATACTACATAGTAAGGCCGACTGTGACATGATTTAAGTGAGTACCTCACACTGCAAAAAGTCACAAAACCGAGTTTTTCCTCAAAAAGTTAATATATAAACAATGCTGTTCGTGCATTTAAGGTACAATAAAAGACATTTTGAAAGCATGAAAACGCCAGGTATAAGTATTGCCATTAATCACACCTGTGCTGTTGATGCTTTGAGGAGTGGAAATGCTCGCTGTGAAAGAGCTGTTATCTTAAAACCCGACGCTACCGACAGCTATAATATGTTAAAACAGTTAAACCTTGATCCAGGATCAAAAATTAGAGAAATAAAAAAAAGGTTGGAGCACGTAGGAGAAGAAAAAAAGTCAATTATCTTGGACACTAACTGCAAAAACAGTGGCAGTTGGTGCATTGTACATACTATATACATAAGTATTGAGTCTCTTTACCCCAAACAGTAAAAAAAAAAGAAAAGAAAAATCTCCATGTTGAGTTTGGTTTTAATCTGAACAGCAGCAAACCAATGCAACACAAACCAACCATATTTAAAGGTCCTACACATCCACAGTTCACCCACAGGTATTTCTGCTTATCTTACCCGATGAATCTTCCTCTCAGGTATGTATGAGTGTGTTCTCCAGTTGTTCCTCCATCCACCTTTAAAGGAACAACTTCACCTTAATCACTTTTATTGCAACATGAAGTTTTGGTTTTTTTTGCCCAATTTCCCCCTGAGCAGAGAACTGATCAACCTCAATAAATTAAAAGACCTGTTAGGGTGTGCGGGGCTTGCACAGGCAGTTTGTTTCTGTTTTGTTGGGGTTTTTTGTTGAAAAATGCTTTTATGTTTCAAAACCCGCAAAGGACTTGAGAAATCGACAGTAACAGATAAGCTGGTGTCTCTGAGTGTCAAAAATGCAAATGTTTGGTTTGTCCATTTGTTTGTTAGGTGTCAACAGGAACAAAAAATTATCCACCTCAGCTTTAAAGTGCATATCAATAGACTTTGTACCGTAAATTGATCCTCGCCCCTTCTTAACGTGGCAAAAACACTGCATTTGAGGCTGTATGGGCATCATAGCAATGCAAACACCCTCCAATTACTCTGATGCTTTCCTTTTAAAACTAAAATCATATTAAGCGTAATATTTAAAAATGTTCAGCACGTATCTAAAGTGATTTGTGCTTTTAAAAGCGGTGACTTTGATTCTGTTGTGCCTTCAACTCCCTGTTTACCAGAGTGAGCATGTGTAGATGGCTTAGCACAGCAAAAGAACTCCTTTGCTGAAGGGCTGCTAAGGGAGATAACATAGCCGAATAGATTATGATGATATAAACCAAGACAACAGCGAGTGATGTTTAAAGCTGGAGGGGTACCAGACTTCTAGCATAATCAGAATTCTCAACACATCTCTTCAACATGAAGACATAGTGATGTCGTAGCAGGGCTTCAGGGGAAGAAAATGACATTTTAATTAGTATAATATGGCACTTCTCATATTTTCAATATCTAAACAAGAGTCATTTAAAGGGATATGTGTTAATAATTGTATTTTAATAAACAACACTGTGTTTCTCCTCTCTAGTTCTAAAATGTTACATATTGAATCTTCATTTAAACATGAGAGTAAAATCACATTTGGTCCGAACTGACGAGGCTTATCTCATGTTTTCCTTTCATCACCTCAGTAATGAGTGCTGCATTTCTTTCAGTTCTCTCTACTTTGCTTAGAAAAAAGCGCTCTCTCACGCCAGTGCTCTGTCTTGGAATGCCGGCCTGTCATTAATAGCTCATTAAAGCAGGTTAAATGTAATTTCATGCTGTTAAAAAACAAAGTAATGTCAAGCTGTAATGATAGGTAACGGTGCTATGTGCTGAGTCAGAGGAATAAGTTATCTTCTAATTCCCAAGAGGATGCAGTTCAATCATTCCATGTCAATTACATTTGTTAAAAACAAGCAAACCACAAAACAGCACTGATTATCCACATTGTTTACAACTAGCACAGTGAGTGATCTTATGACAGTAGAGCTGTAAAAATGAAGACCAAAGAGCACTGTTAGTTAACAATAATAAAGCTAATAACTGTAATTTTTTCTTAGAAACAATAGGAATGAGCCAAATTCAAATCCACACTATACCCATCATGTCATGGTCTGCACCCTAAACCAATGGTTAATAAGTTTCCGCCACCGAGGTACAAAGTGTTATTTTATGTATTTTTTTCTAACTGACTGGAGCTGTAGGCTGAAGAAGAGAGATGATTGCCTGAATTTTAGTTATATTACTACATGCTTACGTTACAAATTGAATGAAGTGAGCAGTTCACACACTAACACAAATCACTGCTTTCAGTTTGAAGTAAACCTAACTTCCATACCAGAAGTCTGAGTAGTTTTCCGAACTGCAACAGTTTACTAAGCCAGATCATCAGTTATTAAGGACCACAGACTGATCACAAAGGAACTTGTGATCAAAGAACTCCAGTCTTATTTAACATTCAGTGCCTTGTGGCTGTTTTGAGGTGAATTCTGGCCCTAAGTACAAGTTAAGTCAAGTTTAATGATCTGTCTGAAAAGAGAGGATTTTTTTTGTTTTGTTTAAGAAAGGGGCTTAAAGTCAAGCTTTATATATTTTCTTGTAGATCCTTAGATTATTTTTCTCACACATCTCTCATCACATGTCACAGGGAAGTGCTTACACTTTCTGTTTACAGTAAATTTTAGGATAAATGTGGGGTTCATCTCTATCATTGAACAGTTATCGCTTTTCTTTGGGAGTGGACACTTGACTTTGAAAGTAATATTTTAATTGATTAGAGTAAATAAAAAAGGGATGTTTCACAATACATGAAGTGTGCTGTCTGTCTCGTCTTGTATTGTAAGTAACTCCTCTCCTTTGCTTCCCCTGGCAGCTGGATTGACTAGGGAGAGACTAGGCTGCCTCTGGACATTGCTGTGTCAGCAACAGCAAGGCAAGTGCAAGACTTCTCAGCATTCAACATCTACCATTCACAATAGATATAGGCCAATATTAAGACCAGTGCACATCTTTCTCTTCGAGCCCCTTTCCATCTGTCACATTTAGAGAAAGATGAATACAGATAGTTGCAAGTGAATATTCTACATGTCTGCAGAGACATGTTAAAAGCCTCTGCATCAGAACCCTGACAATAAAAATGCAAGACCCCTCAAGAGGAAACACAAAATGCAAAAAATCAATAGTCAGCTCTTTGTCATGTTTGCATTGAATGCTGCATTAATTTTCACAATCAGCAGCCAGTTGTGATAGGAGTTCCTGGCATCAGGAACAATAAACTGAATAATACAACGCATTGATTTTAAGAGCGGTTCTTGCTTCAAAGCAGAACGTTCCTCTGCCCATTAAAAATGTCATGTTTATTTGCTCTTGGTTGATGTGTTTGTAGAAGCTTTACACTATTTGCACAATGGATTAACTGACTATGGGGAAGTGAGCCATTCTCACACAGCTCTATGGATTGGAAAAGGGCAAAAAGAATTCTGTTCAGGGAAAAAATACAGTTGGCTGAACACGAGCTTGTTGAGAATCAGAGATTCAGTTTCCTGCAGGTTTGATTTTTTGGCTGTCCTCCTAAGAAGAATGTCAGTGTCAGTTGTTTGAGCAAATCTGCCGAAACTACTTTTGTTGACATTCAGATGACAAATACCTTTAAGAGCTATAGAACCGTTTGTTTCTTGTTTACATTTTTGCTGCTTTTTAACCACAACCACACTCATTCCCTGACCTTAACCAAGTGGTTATTGTTGTAATCATCATGAGGAAGTTCCCCTTACCTTAACAAGGAAGTCAGTTTAACCCAAACTGTGATCTTTCCTAAACCTAACCAAACCTTACCCAGGGGGCATAGACAAAGTACGTATTTTGCTGTTTCATTGCGGGAAGTTATTGCTTTTTATTTCATGGATGCAAATATGAATATTTCAACACATTATGTGAGCTTTATTGTGAAGCACTGAGTACATTTAATATTTTTACAAGCCTTTGCAAATATACAGGCTGTTAGGTTTTTGCTCTCTGGAATGCTCAGTCTTTTAAAAAGGATGGTTTAGATTTATATAATTTGCTTAAAAGGAAAAAGACCAGCAAGACAATAATGAAGCTAGTGTTTGACTAAAAATGGAAAAATGGTCTAAATTCCTCCTCTCCTCTCCTCTCCTCTTATTCAGTGTGTTGTTGTCCTGCTGAAGAGAATCAGGTTGCTTGTTAAGATCCTTTGTTCGTTATATTGGTGACTAACATAAATGCCTCCATAAATGTTAGAGTAAAATTGCCAGTAGAATGGAGCCCTCCATCCCCACAGCTCTTTATCAGTCAGAGAGCACCTGTCTGGACCTGACCTGATTACCAAGGAAAGTAGGTCTGAATTTAACCCTCATTGTTGTCACACTACCTGATAGGACACAGCTAAAAGTGAGCCCCTCACTCTTCTCTGTACAGACTGGGTACTGTTAAAAGGAAACTGTGTGTGGTCGTCTATGTCTGTCTTTCAGAGATACAGCGTATGGACAGTTTTGCAAATTGAACAGCAGTTTTCTCTAATTTCTTCACAGAACTGTTTATTGCTTAGGACTTGGCTGGAGTTGGTGTAGGGTCCTCAATGTTAGAAGTACAAGATACTTGTGCAAGTGAGCTTAGGTGTGTCAAAGCTTTTCCCCTTTGTTGAATAATCTCTTAACTCATGCTCTGATATTTGGTAGTTTAGTTTTCATGTTTTTAATGTTTGACAGGCTTAAGATTGAACATAGATCACTGTTCTTAACCTCATTTTTACCACTGCGCTATACCAGACCGAGTTCACATACTTACATAAAAATGGAAAATACTTTTTCTGGTATAAATTTAATTCTCATATACCTTGTTGGCGATGTGAAATTAATATATTGTGGGTCAGTAAAAAGCAAATATTTTTCCCTTAATTTTTGAATTAGTTTGTCGTCAAGTTTTGGGCTGATGATCCATTTTATTTAGAATATCTTTCTAATATTATTTCGCCTCTCATGGCTTGGAGCTATCATACCACGTCACCACAGAAAATACCAAAGTGTCAGTTTCATAAGACTAGGGAACTGTTTCCAGAGGTGGCTAACATAGCAAAGCAGTGTGCCAGTAGGATACTACTATAACCAGACATATTGATCTTTAAATGCAAATACAATTTGCAAATTTAGCTCTGTTAGATGTTAAAAATAAGTTTTCATACTGCAGAGTTTGACTTGACATAATAGCTATATATTACTGCAGTAAAACAAGAACTGCTGTCATGGGCCAACTAATTGGGGTAATAATAACCTCGCTGATTATTGATTCCTGATAAATACACCTATCAATTTTTTTTAAATGGCAATTGAAATGAGAGAGAAGTTGCATGGCTGTCATCTTGTGCAGTAAGGTCAACACTGAATTGATGCTAAACTTGGTTTGATTCATTGGAGGGTTGTTTTCATGGAGGGGGCAGCATTCATCTTATGTGATGATTGATTTCCAGTGAAGAGGTTGCTTGATTTGTATGGAGCCCCTCCCTTCATGAGCCTGTGATGGGAGCCCCCTGTAGAGCTGTCTGTCAGGCCCTATCTGGCCTCCGCATACAGCACATTGATCAGAGGCATTCGATTCTGAGCATGATGGATGTGAGAAGACACTACACTGCGGAGGCTTATAGGGTGGCTTTAGCTGCAGTCTGGGTAGCTGACATGGCTGAGTTATAGTTCTGGTGGAGATTCCTACCCAGATTTACATGTATTTCAGCAAAGCCTAAGAAATTATAATGGAGATTTTCCATTAGTGTTGTTTCTGGAAATAATTTAGACTTTTGAAATCTGCACTGCATCCCTGAAAAGATACATGCAATCTGAACATCTGAACATTTACCTTTTAACATTTTTAGCCATGCTAGATGGCTCTGGCTCTATTGATGATAATGCCGCATTTCAGGATCTTAGTGATATGTCTTAAAAACTATTGGATGGATTGCCATGAAATCTGGTTCAGACATACATGGGCTTTGGTGAGTTTTCAAATTTACCATGGGTGTAAAATTTTGGGTTTTTATTCAAGTGTCTCAACAACTATTGGATAAATTGCATTAAAATTTGGTTCACACATTTACACACCCTTCAAGATGAACTGTTTTGGTTTGTGACCAAATTCTTGAAAAATGACTGGTATTGCTAACTGTAGATACTTTGTGATTATCAATATTTAGCAAATTTTAGCATTGTAAGATGTTGAACATGGCAAAAGAATGATATCCTCTTAGCATAAGCATGTTAACATTGTCATTGTCAGCATGTTAAAATGCTGTCAGTAGCATTTAGCTCAAAGTACCCTGTCATAGAGCTGCTACCAGGATGTAAACTTTGCAGACACATTCTCTTAGATCTTATTTTTAAGATGAGGTTTGGATGATGATATTTCCTGACACTAAATTCCTCTATAGCCACACTGTTTCCACCAGGACTGGGTTTATTTAAATTTTCATAGATTCTTCTTACTCTTCATATCCATCTCTTTACTTTGCTATGGAGTGTGAATATCCCCCACAATTCCAGTCTGACCACTCCCATCTCTGGTTTTGGAGGTCTGAAAGAAGTAAGAGCAAAATTAGATTTCTGTGCATTACTTTATGTGTCTGACTGCGTCTGGATGATCAAAGTCACACAAATGGTAAATGTGCAGTAAAAGCAGCCAAAAGATAACCGTCTGATCCCATGACATTGTCTGGTCCCTGCAACAAGGACAAGACTCAACTTATGATAGATGTACACTTGCTTAATATCTTTCTAAGTTCCTCAGTAAAAGCTGTTAGAGCCATAGTCAGAAAATGCTCACATCATATAAGAATATCTTGTGATGTATTAACAAACTGAATTTTCCCAAAATGTATCCAGGAAATGTTGTTTATGTATATTAGGGACAATATTGTTTTTTCAAATTATCATTTTACATAATCAAATAATAATTGTACTCAGTATAGAGATGTTCCACACTGTCCAAAACATATAATATTTTTATTGCCACTCACTGTACTTATATAAATATTATACAAATTTTAAGCAGTTTTTTTTTCATTGTAAGCAGAGTTTTTTTTAATTAAAGATGACATAGTAACTGTAACCCTATAAATATGGATTTATAATCATGGTTCACCACGGTTACTGATAGTCTTAACAGATAACCTAGAGAAAACCTTGTCAGTATCTCTTTACAGTGATACCCTGTGCCTCCCACTTAAGACCACAGGCCAGAACACACACTGCACACACTAAGGCTCAGTACCTTAATGTGGTATTTTTTAATTTTGCATCAGATTATGGGGCTTTTATTTGTGAGCACTTGTCACCATTAAAGGAAAAAGAGAGACTAGCAAGGCTTTTTTCATATTATGTGTTTTAACCAGAGAAAATGCAACAACAGTGTAGGCTAAATACAAAAACAGTTCAGTAGAGTGTTTAGTAATAATCTAATCAAGAGCACAGAGCAGATGGAAGAAAGAATGACAGTACATTGACTGAACATCTTTGTCTTTCTGTCAGTCAGATTACTATCTGTACCTCTTCCTGTCTACTTCTTTTTACTGACGCTACTTTATCAGGGAAGTTACGGCAAATTTTGGGACACCATAGCAGCCTATTTAGTGGATTACTGCAAGGAGACAAACACTCCTTTTGATATGGAAATCCAACTATCCCACCGATGATATCTCCCCCTCCGAAAAGTACAGCAGGATTTTTGAATGCACATGTTTATAAGTCAGGTCAGTAGTTATTGCCATCAAGCAAGCGAAGCTAAGTGAGCCCAAAGATGAATAAAGCTGAAAGAAGTAGTACTAGGAATATTAAGTGGATAGAAAACACACTTCTTATATATTTTTTGTCAATTTTAAAGACTGGTAGTTTGCAAAGAAAAAAGGAATGAGATGAAGAGTCCAGCATTTAAAAAGTTACAATAGCCAATATACTAGAGTTTAGGTAATCTGTCTGCTGAACTGCACAGTCTAGATTGTTATTATACATCAGTTGTTACAGCTTTACATATATGGATAACAAATTTATTATATTTTATTTGTTTTTGTACAAAGGACAACATTTTCTCATAATAAAAAAACAACCCTGATACATTCATGAAGGTTATAATGTTATTTTATCCAGCCAATCCAGCCAAAACACCTCTCTGTATTACACAATACACTTCAACAGCATTTCTAACTGGAACCCCCAGTTTCAGTAGCAACTTATCATTGTAATTGTCATGAAATAAGGGTTCACTGCAAGACTGTTGTATTAGACTGCATTCCTTTTAGCCTTGTGTACCTTTATATACTGAAAAATAAGTTATTTGAGTATCATTTCTTATTACAGCACAATCAGTCAGTATGTTGTATCCAGCTGCAGATTGATGTATTCAGCAGTGTGTAATCCTTCTCTGCTCTCACTCTTAGGACCTGGTGTTGTAGACAGGGAAGATGGAGGGGAGAGGAGATGGCAGGGAGGAGGCTGATGGTCTTGAGTAGAGGACATCATATGTCACTGGAGCTAAAGCTGGTAATCTGTTGTCAGCTTTCACTGAGGTAGAGCACAGCATTATGGTCAGGCAACCTACACTCAAGATAAATCCTGGTTCTTTTCAAAATGAGTCATTGACAGCTTTAATAACTTTGTTTTATTATCAGAATTTAATTTCTACATACACTGAAGAGTTCTTAAACCCCACTCATTAAAATTCGAAACAGCTGATTGAGGAGATCATATTGTACATAAAAACCCAAATAAATAGTTTAACTATTTCGATTTATGTGTAAATTTTGATTTATTTAATATAGAATTTTAAAGTTGGATTTGATTAATTGATTTAAACTTATGTAAACTTATGCAAGTGCCAGAAAGACTGTAGAGTAACTGGAGCAAACCAATGTTTCTGTACACAGACAGCAGCAAAGCCAGTGGGGACGAGCAACTAAATTCAAGTAAATTCATCACAGTCCCTCCTTTTCCTTCTCTAATGAGATTTCCTGTTGGCTACCAAACAAGCTTACAATCATTTAAACAGTTATCACATGGAAATAATCACATTAGGTTTCTTGTTATGTCTCTTGGCTGAAGTTTTGTTGAAAAAAAGCCCAAATATCTCAATGGATTGAACGTATTTTAGTGAAGGATGGATAAATGATTTTCTACACTTTTCTTCACTTTTCTACCAGTATATCTTATTTCAGTGACAGTACAAAGTGTTTGTGGTAACATAGTGTAATCTTTATCACAGTATGTCTGTAATTTGATTTAATTTTGAAATTGCCCTGTCAGTAATGTTTATGGACTGTGCAGGCTTGTGTGAGTAAAAGACCAGTTAATCTATTTTCAAATGAAACTAGTTCTTTCAGAATGACATCACTGAGGTTGTCGGTGAACAGCATGTTCATCTCCTTTGCAGACTACCCTTTAATTTTTTTGTGAACCACCTTTTACTCAAATGACCCTTGAAATCTTATGAGATTAACTCTCGACCCTGCTGTATATGTCATCATAGCTCTGTTGGTGCTTGAATGATGATCAAAAACACTGCAAAACTTTAAGTTTGTTCAGACAAAAAAATTAAGCATGTTTTTGACACATTTTTTTGTGTGTGAATTTGACTGCTGGATCCTTTTAGCCATCAAGAAAAAGTATGTGGATATGATGCAGAAGCTTTCTCTAACAACATATACCAACAGTATGTGTATGTGTTTGATACAGCTCAGCAGTCACCAAGAATTTGTTTGTTTGGTTGTGTTTCTTCTAGTCTTTGTCTTCTCTTGGACAGTAATGAAGCAGAGTTCTAACGTTACGGCTACCGGATAAGGCCACATTTTTTGCTTAAGTTGAAACATCTTCACACTGAGCAGATTGCGCCTAAGCATCTGTTTCTGTCCATTTGTGTCTTTGCATTGGAACCATATTTTTCAATAAAATTCTGGATATACTGGTTTTAATCTCTCTGTTGGGAGGCTACGGCCTAATTGATATTAAGCAGCATGGGTGGTGATGGCATTCAGCTCTTGTCAGAAGCAGGAGGGAGGGAGAGGTGGTTAACAGCAATCTACCCTCCAGAATAAAGAACCTGTTGTTTATAGCGCAATCACAACAAACCCTGCCTGTCTGTGCCCCTGTCTGCTCCTCATTTGTCTTTCCATTTGTTCTTTCATCCTCGCCATGCCTTCTTGGTTTGTCCGTTTCACTGATATCACATTGTTCTTTTCTCACCCCTCCCCATCTCCCACTGTGATTTCTCCCTCCTCTCTGTTTCTCACCCTCCACCCTCCCCACCCTTTCTCTCTCCGTGTCATCCCGGGCTTTTTGCTCCCATTTTCTCCCCCTCTCCCTTATTCACTTGCTCTCCTCCTGCCTCATTAGCGAGATGGTTCATTGGTTGAGAGCTCTATTTTGTTGAGGCTTGGTAGGTGTGGTCTTTTCAAAGTCTCTCTCTGTCTGTTGAGTCGTCACACTGGCATTTAGATGATTATTGGTTTGATATTGTTTGGATATTATCAACCTTGTGTGCATGCCTTTTCTGCCTCACCCACCCAGACTGCCTGCTTGTCTTTCTGTCCAACACACACACACACGCACACTCACTCACTTTTACACACACACACACACACACACACACACACACACACACACACACACACCTCGATCAACCCAGCCAGCCAGCCGGACGGCCAGCCAGTCAGTCACTCAGTCAGTGCCGGGTGCAGTTCTGTTCTGTTCCAGTTTCCAGTAAACTGATCCTGCTGGCAGAGGCTAGTGGGGAGACTTCCTTTTCTGGAAGGACCTGATGCATCGTGTTAATGATCCTCCCTCTCTCTCTCTCTCTCTCTCTCTCTCTCTCTCTCTCTCTCTCTCTCTCTCTCTCTCTCTCTCTCTCTCTTTCTTTCTCTCTCTCTTTCTCTCTCTTTCTCTCTCTCTGTCTCTCTTTTTCCCTCTCTAGCCTGTGAGAGGAGTGTGGAGTCTCATTTCATATCACAACGTCTGTGCAGGGAGCAACAGCAGAAATAATCGAGCCGGCAGAGTGAAGAGACCGTGTGGATCACGCCCCCCTCTGTCTCAGTTTTACGCTCTTTCCTTCTTTCACTAACACCAGTAACACCATTTCACACTCTTTTCCCTCCTTCTCTTTCTCATTCTTTTTGTCTGACCCACCCATTCCCCTTTTTTTTCTAACTGTCTCCTCTTTGTATCTCTCATCCCATTTTTCGTGTGTCTTTGTCTCTTTCTCTTTCGGGAGAGTGTCTCCAGTCTCCAGCCTCAGGTAGGGAGCACTACATTCAGCCAGGAATACGCTCCTTCCGTTTATCTCTCTCTATTATATCTTCCCTTCTTTACATCAACATCCTCCTCCTCTCCCACCTCCTCATCTTCCTCCTCCGCCTCTATCTCTCTACTCGCCTCCTGCCTCCACACCCTGCCTCTTAGTGCGCTGGAGAGAGTCGCCAATTGCGCACGGTAAAGGCAGCAAGTGGGAGTGGACCTCAGCGAGTGTGTGTTTGTGAACGTGGAGAGGAAGAGGAGAGGAGGAGGAGGAGGAGGAGGAGGAGAAAGGAGAGAGCATCAGCACAGTCCTCCCAGTCTCTCCTCTCTTCACGCACACACCCACTCTACATGGAAGAATCCTTCCTTCACTGCCTCTAAATGGACATTTCTGTGGTAACATTTCACCAGTGAAAATAGCAGCTGCTGCCGCTCTACTCCACAAGCTCCTTCATGCTGGATTTTAAAAAAAAGTGAGGAGAAGAGAGGAACAGGGGGAGATCTCTGAATATGAGCGAGGAAGCTAAGGAGAAAGCAGGCGGCGGGAAAGCAGCCCATCGCAAGAAGAAAGGAAAAAAGGTATGAGAGAGGAAGGCTTTCTTTGTCTTTGTGTGCTTCCTTTTGCTCAGTTGTTGCTTAGGCTTAGCAAAAGATGTTTTATGTGTTTGTATGGAAAGTAAGAGGTTGTCAGAGGAGGTGAGATTAATGGGTGAGGTTGATGAACCCATCACAAAGTGATTGAAGGTCTGTTTGACCATGTTTCATTGAATTTTAAGAGATATTTTTGTTTGATCATTTATTTATACTGATCAAGTCTTGATTGATCGGTATGTTTCAGATGTATACATTTGAATCGGTTTGTGCTATATACAAGCTGATTTATATAGAGTACAGCCTATACAGTTCGTTTTTTTCTTTGAATAATGATGTCAGGTGTTTTTGCATTTTTTTCCTGTCTTCTACAAGCCCACATGTGGCTCTGACATGAGAGAGAAATATTTGTTTAGCCTCACCTGGAATGCTACAAAAGCCCTTTGAAATGCTGCCTGTCAGTTAGCAGTTATTATAATCCTGATGTCGCGACTGGTTGGTTGTGTTTTTTTTGCTGTGGGTGATTGGCTGGGGGAGCGCAGGTATGTAAAGTGGAGAGAGTGTGTATAATGGGTGGCCAAAGGGATGTCCTCAGGAGTTAGGGTGGGGGCAGCAGAAAGCACACACCACATAGGCATCTCAGTGCTGTCAAACTCCTCCACAGCTGGGAGTGTTAACGTGTCTTTTTGTGCGTGTGTGTGTCTGAGACACTTGCGCAATATGTAACATGCATAACTGTCATGTTGTTTTCCTCATGAGTTGTCAGTAAGGCTATTAATGTAGGCTATTTAGAGCCACCGAAACATGTTTTAACTTATGGAGTGGAATGTTTGTTTGTGTGTTTGCGCTCACATCTGTATACTTATAGGGGGTTTGCAGGTTATGGTTCACAGTTTAAACCCACTGAGCATATCTGTTCGTAGTATATGCATCACTGAAGCACATCTCTTGCCTGCAATGTGGCTAACCTATCATAAATGTGTTTTGATGGTTAAAGCCACTGATCATACACTGAGAGTGGCAAAAAAGGGTGGAAGGCCAAAGAAAAACAGAGAAGCACAGCTATATTAGATAGACACTATATGTTTTACAAGACAATGTGGGCCTGTTATTTAGAGTGAAGTTCTGTATTCAGTGTTTCCCCTTAAATAATTTATAGCTGCTGTGATATATGCCACCCTCAGTGGTAATCTGTCAGCCTGATTCCTCAATAACTACAAGAGACAACATGTTCAAACTATTGACTTCAGTTAACAAATGTTGACACTGTGGAATGTCGTACATTCACTTTTGAGGAGGCCGTTGAAAATGTGAGAAAACAGAACCTTGTTTATTACCTTAACACCAAACTGACAAAGAAATAAATGTTGAATTGAAAATGAACAAAATTTAAAAAATAAAACAGAGTCAAATGAAAGATAAAATATATCATCAGTGGTTATCTTCATGATGGCAGTTTCTTAAATGATGAACCAAAATGTGTAAAGGTTGAGCCCAGCCAAAAATTTCAATGGCCTGATTAATGCTGATAAATGTCAGCTGATAAGTCACAAAAAAATGGAGTACAGAATTATCAGATATAAGTTTGAATGAATATCACATAGAAACATTGACAATATAGAACAGTTTGTTCACCAGAGAGCACTGACAAGGTACTTTGTCAAATGTAAAATGTCCCGTTCAGTACCTACAGTCTATTGGTCACAGTCAAGGGATCCTCATCAAAAACATTTTTTTAACTGTATGTATTTAAGTTTTAAAAAAATAATTTCAGTTAATATAGTATTATCACATTTACACCGGCGTCAGCCTAAAAAATTAAACATGGGATGGGCTCTTCCTTATTATGCAAAGGCAATTAAAAATTTGAATTATGTCTAAGCAGAACGATAAATATCAGTTTGGAAAATCCCAGTATTATGAAGATTCAATTCTCCAGCTCCATTTCCCAAAAGATTAAGATAAAGGAGGTTGGATAAAATTCACCAATAGGATTATCACAGAGGCCCAAAGTTTTCCGTTCATATATTTTCCCCGACAAGCTTCAGCCCGTTATCTCTCTCACACAAGCTCCAGACTGCAGCCATGAAACTGAAAATAGCGCAGCCAAATAATGCATATTCATGCTTTTTACATATGTATATTGCTTGTTTGTTGTGTGTGCACATGTGTACAAATGTGTGTCCTTGTGTATCTGTGCTTCACTGTGTATGCAAGTGTGCACCAGATCACTATGCCAGATGTGTTAATGATTGTAGCCATGGCAACTGGTTTCTGTTCTGAACGAAATATGTCGAGGGTGAGAGCAGCCAGGAGAGAAAGAGGGAGTGTGAAGAGGGGGTGGACTGGTGAACTTGGTGGCCAGAACAGAAATATATTTTTCATGAGGCAGCTGCTGTGATGGGGAAAGCTCAAGGATACAATCAAGTATCTTTTGACTCAAGGTCCCATACTTATCCTGATTATGACAGGGGTTGTAAATCAACACCAAACACAATGTTGTGTTTGCCTTTACGGTTGTTAGTGCTTACCAATGTGTGTGTGTGTGTGTGTGTGTGTGTGTGTGTGTGTGTGTGTGTGTGTGTGTGTGTGTGTGTGTGTGTGTGTGTGTTAGTTCTGAGTCTTGCGTGTCTGTATTTGTGAGTGACAGTGTAGCACTTTGATGTTTCTCTAAATGCTCTATGCTCTCAGAGAGGCTTAATGATAAGAATTTGATGTAGAGTAGAGATAATGAGTTTTACATAACACACGGACACAAGAGCACACACACATATACGCACATACACAGTATTAACAGGAATTCAGTTGCATACATTTCCACCACACAGAAGCTGCCACTTGGTCAAATGAAACCCTCTCACTGAATATTTGTACGTGTGTGTGGGTTTGTTTGCGCAAGTTTGCATAAAGTGCACGCTTGTGTTCGGACATCTGGTTTGCTGTGCTCTGCTGAGTTACAGTGTAGTTAGTTTAGCTGTTTAAATTGCACATAGAATAGTTTCCTTGCACAAAAGAAGGCAGAATTAAGGGAGAAAAATGTGCTTTCATGATAAAAGAAAAACCAAAACAAAACTCCCCAGAGGACTTACATAGAAATATCTTCATTCCAGAATCCTAATAACTATGACTAAGCTCAACAAAATTTGAATGCTTGACTAAAGGGAGAAAGACAATCCTTATACTATCAGGACAGTAAAAATATGTTTCATTTACCCTGAACTAGAGACTTATATAACAGTTTGGTATGTTCATATACAGTAGATGTAAACTTAGAGGTAGGGGGTTGCGGATTATTTGGTGTGAGCATGTGAATTACATTCAAATTGAAATTAAAATTTAGATGATGGACAGAGTATGTGATGAAAGAGTGGTGCCAAGGATAACTATAAAGTTTGCCCACATCAGTGTGTTGTCCAAATAAATCTCTTCAGCAAAGTAAACATATTGTTATATAAGCGATGCTCACACACCAGTGCAGTTCAGTTTTACCAGATTTATATCATCGGAAAATATTCTGCCCTTCAGTGCAAGATCTGCTGTATGTTTACACTTAAGATATTTGTGTGAGGATTGTGCAAGAATAATTTTTCTGTCAGACAAACCAAAGCAAGTTTTTGTCAAACATGCTGTATTTTCTCCGTGAGTGACATGCAAGCTTTTATAGGCCTGCAAAGAAAAAAGCAGCTCAACAACTGAACCTCTACTGTACTACTAATAAATTAGCAGCAAAAATGAACAAAGAAAAAATAAAAAGGACATATGACTTTAGCTCATTTTCCCTATTCTTCCACTTTTCACTAGACTGTGTACATCTCCCTTTTGTGTCGGCTCTGTTGTCTTGTTCCTAATGAGACAGCAATTCAGCCAGGCAGTAAGGCTCGGGCAGCTCCGTTCTTTGTCTTGGATGGAAAAACCCTGCCAGAGACAGATAGCCCCGCGTCTGGAGGACTGGTGAAATAAGCCGTTCTGTGACAGTGCCTTCAAAGAGAAATGGCACAGCACATCCCCCAGATATCAGCAGGGCACTGGTGAATGTGCTGATGGAAGATGTGAAGTGTGTCTGTGTTTGTGTGTGTGCATGTGGGTGTGGAGAGAGACTATGAGAGAGAGAGCAAAGGAAGTGCTGCTTTTGTTTTTCAGATTAGGCTAATGGACTTGGCACAAGTCTAATCCCTAAGAGGGATAGGTTATGCTTTATGGGCTGTTTTGGGAGGCAGTATGTGGAGAAAATGTGTGTGCTTTGGCAGGAAAATACAGTAAATACGGTATACTGCTGAGTAAAGCTGAAATAATAATCAATGAGTTGATCAAAAGGAAAAAATCATAAAATTTTTTGATAATTAATCAATTAAATAATTGTCCCGAAAAAATGCAAATATTTTCCTCGCACCAGCTTCACCAATGTGAGGATTTGCTGGGTTTCTCTGTTCTATATTATTATAAAAAAAATGCCTTTGGGTTGTGGACTGTTGGACAAAACACGATTGACTCTGAAGACGTCACCCTGGACTTTGGGAAACTGACTGACTAAATGATTAATCCAGAAAATATCGCCACATTAATTGATAATGAAAAGAATCATTAGCTGTAGCCCCAAGTCAAGAGCCAATTTGTCTATTAATTCTGGCCCCAATATATATCACTTAATTCTGTGTGATGATATTGCAAGAGTGAAACATGGTAAAATATTCAAAAGATTCATACTTAAAATAACTTTCCAAATGTCCAACTATGTGCAGTTGAATATTGTGGAATCATATATAACTTTACAAAACTTGTTGGAGGTATGAAGTCATGTTTCTTCCTCAATTCTTATCAGTGGTAAACACATATGAAACGCGAGAAAAACTTGTATTCATATTGGTATTAGGCCAAAATAATACTGTAACTTGTGATTCCCCACCACATTAGCGCTTGATATATCTCGTTTCTGCAGCGCATTCTGGGTGCAGAGTAGAAATGTAATGACTTATATAAAGCTGCACACATACTCATACACATGTGCTGTATAAGTTCGAGTGTGGAGGTGTGAGTGCGTGCACGTGTGCTCCCTCGAAAACTCTATAAATGTAAGCATGCATGTGTGTAGGTGGGTGTATTCCTGCAGATTCCGTGTGGATGTGTATTCAGGAGGTAGGCGTCACAGAGCCCAGGCACAGCTGCATGCCCTGGGGTGAGGGCAGAGGGATCGACCTGTCAGAGCTCCATCACTTCAGATGAACTATCTCTGTTCCACTCGTTCACTGAGGGAGAAAGGGATGAGGTGCAAAAAAAAGGAGAAACCCCAAAGGAAGAGAGGGATATGGACGGGGAGAAGGAGGTGAAATAGAGAATGCTAGAGAGATGGACTGAAGGCAGAGAAGTGCGAATGAAGTCTGAGCTGGGGAGCGACAGATGAGTGGATGAAGAAGGGGAGAAGGAAGTGTGACAGAGGAGTGTTTCTTTCTCTTCACCCTGTAGCTCTGGAACACTCCTTTGATCTCCAACTTGCTGTGGGGCAGGTTTAAGAAAGTGCCAGTCTCATGGTAAAACAACTTAAGAAACCCTTACCTCCAAATTTTTTCCACTGGTGGAATGGGGGGTTGCTGTGTCCAACAGTTCCTTTAACTTACCAGAACCAACAATCTGACGTTCATGTCCACTTTATGAAGTGACTAACCAGGGTTGTGGTAACTTCTCCCTTTAGCGATCTATTTTCATTCTTTAGTCAACATTTCTCTCACTCTGTGTACAGAGTTCTACATTTTGAATGTCTTTGAGTAGAGATTGTATGACAATGTGCAGCGTTATACCCATATTTAAATGTTTATCACATTTTGCCGCACTCTCTCACGGCCTTCTTTTCACCACATCTTTCTGCGTGACCTTTTGGATCAGCTATAAATATTTTTGTCTACTGATGTGGCCAGAAGACATGTTGTTTAAACTTTCACGCACAGCCTGGTCCTTAAGATTCCTGCGTGAATGTTGGGCTTACTGGCTGACTGGTTCCCTTGCTGACTGTAGGAAAGGCGGACCAGTTATTTGACTGATTTGCTGATGGCTTGCTGGAGTAGTCACAAGTCCTGTTCATGGATATAAACCTGAGGCGGCTGGTGTCAAAGACACAACCATTTATATACTCGAGCAGGCTTTAGTTTGAATACAGGTATACAGTAGACACTCATAGAAGCACACACAGACTACATATAGGAATAGAGCAGCCTTAGACTACTCAAATGGCTGTTGAACTCGACCTAATCAACAAGAGCTCACCACTATTCACTCTATCCATCCACAATGCTCTCTTCTTACTCCCCCTTCCAGCAATAAAAGCAAGGAATTTCAAAAAAATGCCTGGGTGAGATTTTTTTTAATGTTATTTTGGCAAGAATATATCAATACCTATTATAGCTCAGTGCAATTTATAATGCGTTTCTATCCCTGGTATCAGAATGCTTCTGTCTCTTAAACACATTTTTCGTGAAATTTTTCTGTATTCAAAAGAGGGCTAGGCCTCTTCTGACTGCAAGGGTCCAGGGTAAAATTTTGGCATGTGCTTTTAATCAAAATACAGCAAAATCTAGCCATTTCATATTAATAAAATAGCTGATTCAGTACCAAATTTGAATGCAAAAAGGCCCAATACTTTCCACTTGGGTTTCTTGGTGACCTAGACTGGAGTTGCTTTGGGACATCTACAGAGTAATAATGCGTGCCTTCATATCCACTGTACTGGTATTTTCCTCCGCTGGCAGTCGCTGCTGCCTGAACCCCGCAGCCTCTTCCGTTTCCCACAGCTTCGTCCGGAAGGCTCTTTGCATCTCGCTCTGTTGTGCTCTTTCCACTCCTCTTGTCTGCTTTTCCTCTCTTCTTTAAAAGAGTGCACAGTACCAGTCAGTAATGGAAAACAAGAGCAAAAAAGACAGAGTCAAATTGAGAGTTCCGCTGTCAGATGTAGAAACCCCTTTAACAAGTTTGGGATCCTCCTTAAGCCTCTCCTAATTTCAGTGTCGCCATAGCAACTGTTAAATGCAACAGAACAGTATAACCAAAGCTTTTGTTCTGTACCAAAAGCAATAAAAGTAGTTTATGCTCACTATAGTGTCTCGACCTTGTTGTGACAGCAACGTTGTCTCACCTTATTTCCCATTTATTTAACATTATCACCACAGATATGGATGCATGACCAAAGTCATGATATGCAGAATATAATATCCAAACTATTGTGCGAGATTTGACAAAGATAACCCTATTCCCACACTAATTCCCACAGTTAAGCTGCAGGGAAAAGACCTCTTGTCAAATTGCTTAGATTCCTGTTTATCATGTTTGATGTGCAGACTTATTTTGTTTATTAACACTAAATTGTAAACAGCAAGCTGTGTTGGGTGAAAATAATCTAGATATCAGATTCAGATATCAGAGCAGTGGCCCTACCAGGACCTAAATGGTTCCGGTGACAGGAATAACCAATGCTATCTGGAATTGAAAGAGCTTATTAAACACAATTTATTTAACTGAAAAGGAGGAAAATATGTCTGCATCGCTCATTATCCCTTTGGTTCTCAGGTGTTGTTTATTTGAGTCAGTTTGATGTATTGTTTGAGCAGGAATACATCCACAGAGGAGCCAAGCCAGATGGCTCACCCTGCTTCCTCCATGGGATGAAGAATGAAAGCTTGGTAGTGAATTAAATAGGTGAGCAAAATGAAAGGATGAGCTGTGTAATCCCAGTCAGAGAAGATGGCTGCAGTCATTCTCAAGCAGGCCATGTGTTAAGATCCTTGTGTTGGCTCTCAGCTTGAAGATGCACTTAACAGTAGGATCTGGCTTCCTCTGAAATTCAAAATGTCTGACAGACAACCACTGTAATTGAGGCTGTGTTTTAAAATATAGAGCAGATTGCCAATTTAGCACTATTCATGCTAATCTGTTGCCAGAAAAACAGGTGATGGAGACATCCTGGAGACACGCTCTCCTCAGCAGTTTATTTTGAGTGTCATTTATTGATGCTTTTTGATGGACCATTTTTCCAGGAAGCAAAGTGCAATGTCTTTGTACTGTATGGGAGTCAAAAGGAAGTACTCGGGATGGATGGTGGGTATAGAAAAGACCGTACTTTTCCTCAGAAAAGGATTCTGAGTCCGGTGTGTGGTTAGATTTAGACAACAAAAGCAAGGTTAAGGAAAGATCATTGTTTTAGTTACGTGTATATGAGGTAAATATTTGTCTAAGGGTTCACGTTATTATTGACTTTTTCAATATAGACTAAATTAAGACAAGACCTTGAGTAAACGCTATGACATAACATCACCATAGCAAATTTAAATCATGCTTGATCACTACAGGCACATATTGTCTTGCAAGGGAAATAGATTAAATCCAGTGTCACTGATCATTTCACCGATATCGTTCAGTATTAACATTTTACGACTTGAAAAATACTTTGATTAATATTTCCTCATCATGTTAATAAAAATGTAGTCGAGTGTTATTAAAAGAATATATTGGCTGTTTAAAATTATTAATATATAAATGTAATTTCTAGAAGACAGGGTTATTTCGTAAGGGTCAGGGAGGAGACGTTTACTGAAATTAAAATGGGATCCTAGTGAGGTAAAAAGGTTACCTTGAAAGATTCCCTTTCCCCAAAATATTGGGACTTTGTTCTGGGCCTCTTTCCAAACACCTATTCTAGTGTAAAAAAGAGGATTTCGCTTTGGGGATCAATGAAACCTTGGGTAACAATTGCTATTAATACTCTTGTGTGCTTATCAAATTTTGCATGAGCAGTGGGATTTCCATCAGCCTGCAGCAAGGGTTCCACAATGTTATTCTTCCCCCATTCGTGGTTTTATGGTTTTTCCCTGTCTGACTGTTGGCTTTCTGCAGGGGTTGCCCTATCAGTGGGGCTCTTGAAACAGCACAGGGAAGAGGTGCGGGGGTGGAGGCAGGTATGCCGACTGCAACAGTCATGTTAAATTCTCTATAATGTGAGCCCCAAGGAAACACCACCTGAGCCAGATGGTACAGTAGATTTGGGAAGAGGATTGGAAGGAATGAGTGGGTATGGAGCGTTAAGGTGGAGGGTGATGATGAATCAGAGACAGGAGATAAAGGGGACAATCCCATCTTTAAAAAAGGAAAGTGCAGAAAATCACCACAGGTGAACCCACATGGGATTGTGAGATGTTAAGCAAAGGAGAGAGTGGGAGGAAGGACCTGTAGGAAATGCAAGTGAATGCTCGCATGTACGACTAAATAAAACCCCTACAGGCATGCACAGGATTCACATTCCCACAGGCTTCAATGAAAGTGATGGTACTAATACAGCTTTCTCTATCACAGTATTATGTAACTCAAGAAATCATCTTGATTCCAATGTAAGAACAGAAACTTTCCCCTCATTTCTTTATCAGACACACTTTGAAACACACACACAATCTCCTTTCCACTAACAGATACAGAGTGGAAAATCCAGACAGATGGGATCTGCTTCATATTGTTATTGATATTGATAACTCAATTTCTGCCGGAGTCTGACCAATGTGGTTTTGATTAGACAATATTAGATGATATTCCATTCTCCCCAGGGATGGAGTATAAAATATGCTAGTCTGTGTGCTATTTATCTGTCCCTCCATTTGCCTGGAGAACTTTTTGAATTTTTCTGAGCCAGTCACTTTGTCAACAAGCAAACTTGAATCAATCTCAGTCTTTATCACCATGTTGAAAACCATCAATGTTTGTCTTACTACATCCTCTCCTCCCTCCAACACACCATCCATTACCCACATCATTGGCTTTAATGAGGAGCTGGCAGTGTTGATATGTGCTCTGTCATTTTCAAAAACAGCTGCTTTGCTCAGCAACACAGATCCCAAGATGTTACTGCTTTTTTACTGATGACCTCCATTTATGATGTCCCCTGAACAAACAGCAGTAATGTAATGGCCCATTAAATGAAAAATTAGCCATCACATAAGTTGTATATCGATAAGGCTTAACATATTTTTCGTTATTGTTGCATCGAGAACCTTGACAAAACATTAGCTTCAGTTCACTTCCCAGATCACACGGTGAAGGTTAGCAATCACCTCACCATTCTTTTTTTTCAAAACTCCATTTTCTACATCAGAGAGAACCAGTTTAGTATCAGTGGTTACCTGAAACAGTGGAAATAATCGATTTTGCGATTGATTATCGATCATGGTCCCAGTGGCCACAGTTGCCATAATTGTATACACACATTGAGCTGTGTTTACTGTGCTCGTAATAAGCTGAGGCGTGAGAGTAGCATTGCCCAAGGCTTAAATGAGGCATGTGGGAGTGTGTGTTGAATGACCCAGCGGTTCTGCAGAGGGCTGGTGTGTGGTTTGGTTTCTTTTAACAGTCACATGGTTTCTCCTGCCCTGCGGTCATTGACAGCATACACACTGTGTGACAACTTCCAGCTGTGAGGGTGTGATTCTGCTAATGAGATACCCTCCAGGCTGGACCTGGATGTGTGTGTGAGTGTCTTTGTTTGTGTGCATTTGTTTGTTGTTGAATGACCTGAACAACAACTTAGGCATCTTTCAAGAAGGTATGCAGAGATCATTCAGTCATGAGCGGCACCAAAAAACATCATATATTCATACCTATATCATACATATTTCTATTTTAATAAAGTAACATAAAGCAAATTGGTAGGTAGAACTAAAAGGTAAATTCATTGTTTAATACATATACATTAAAGAAATAGTTTAAATTTTCCTTTGAAGTTATCGCCTTAAACATAATCTCATGGTTTACAAAGTCAGTTTTTAAAACATTAATTTCTACAGATATATATATTTTTTTTAATCCAAAAATTATATATGTTCATGTAGATAAAATAGTGTCTTCTGACACTTGCCTGTCTCTATACACATTCATTACATGCACTGGGAGTGAAAATGAATTTCCCCAGACTTTAAATGATTTAATAAGATTAATATGAGTGGGTAGAAAATGAAGGTGGGGAGGGAGGATGAATGTGGGCAGTGTAGTGGGAAACAACAAGGAGGATGTGACGGTGTCTAGGAGGCAGCTGGGGAAAGAGGGAGCTATGGGAGCAGAGCGGGAAGAGGAAGGCTGAGTCTTCACCCACTTGTGTCGTGAATAAATCACTTCTGAGATCTCCTTGCTGTCTAGCCCAGCATGGACCAGTATGCTTTCATAGTTATAGTTCATCCCAGATGGCCCAGTTTACCCGCAGAGAATAAGCCAAGTCATAATTGACCAGCTGGGGACTCTGTATGATTGGCTCATCCATCATCAATTACCCAGAACAACTGATGTCAAACACTTCCGAGGTATGCAGAGGAAACCACTTGTACCAATGTAGGCATCCCTGGTGTTGAATATTACTTGCACGAACAACAGAATGTGTAAAGGAACATAGATCAAATCATCAGATATCAAGAAATAGTAAATGCACAGTCGCAGAGGAAGGTGTCATATAAAAGCTAATGGGAAGACAAGATCAGCGCAAAAAAAAGCCAAAATTACTAAAATATGTAGTCTTGTCAGCTCAATACAGTACTGCACACCCATACAGAAAGTAATGGAGTTGTAAGAGAACAAAGAGAAACCATTCCCTCCCTCAGTGTCATTAAACGATGGAGACATCTAACAGAGGGATTGACTAGTTCTGAAAAGACCTGTTTCACTTTGATTGTAATTGATAATGTTACTCATCAGGGTTTTTGTGTGTGTATGTTTCTTTATTAGGGAGGCATGCAAAAGGCACAGAGACAAAGTAGGAGTCAGAAATTACAATAGCATAAGGTACAGCTGAGACAAAAATAAAATTTCTGTTTTTCTAGTTCTACTGGTAATTTTCATCCCTCTTTAGAAGTGTCAAGAGATATTAATATTCAGTACTTTTCAAAAACATTCAGCATGACTTATGTTTTATAAAAATATGTTTACAATCTGTATTCCTCGTACAACTTTGATCTTTATAGTAGAAAACTCTCATAACCTTAAAAATAGATCAAATTTCAGTGTAATTCTGTTGCAAAACCTTAATAGGGAGGAGAGAGGAGTGGATGAAATGGGTTGAGGTTACATGCTGTTTTTTGCTTTTGTTTGTAATTGCAAATTATTGTTTGCAGACAGTTTTGAATGTTCTAATTCATCAGTATTGAAGATCAAGGGATTTACTTGAGCAGATGAAAAAAGGCGTGATTTGGGGGGGATTTGCAGTGGTGTAGTCATTCAGATTTGGAGGAAGATCACCTTTGGTTCATAGATTATGCTATGCAATATCTTGACTGCTGCTACGACCCATTCTTAAAAAACCATCCCAACAGAATATGACGTGAAGGTGATGCAGAATACACCGGAGCACTAGTGCAATGCTACCGTTAAAAAAAACATTCTTGCCTCAGACTCCATTTGTAAAACGGGCATTCCAGGGTTGGCCCTTTTTATTTGGCCACACCCAGCTCTACACTTTCCCCTTCCTCCTCTTTTAAGATTCATCGATGCATACAGGTGTCAGTGATGTGACCAATGGTTGTATATTATTTTTGCTATATTTTCTAAACAAACATGTGAGGTGCAAATTACATGTCTCTGCTTGCATATGTGTTTTTTTTTTCAATTTACATCGTAGAACAGTGATTTACAAGGCATTTATTACACCATCTGATATGCCTTAAAAACTGAAATCATATAGTCTGACACAGATTGTGACCAAGAGTTTATTACACCTATCTCATTCCGTGTGACGTGCAATGAACTTGTAGGATTGTTATTATCATCAAAAGGTACCTTTACTCGACTATGCTCAGTCACAAACTTGTCCTGTACTCAACTACGTCTAAGACATGAAGTTTAATGTGTCCTCTTGAGCAACTGAACACTGATGCGCCTCCAAGATTCCCCTAGTGCCCCACTTCATTCATTCAGATTGCAAGAAATGTTAAAAAAAATGTATTATTCTCCCAAAGAAGCATGGCCAGAAAGGCATTTAAATCTGCATATTTTAATTGTCATCCTCCATATTACTATCTGCTACAAGGCTGCATTGCTGGAAGCGTGTATTTAATTTAATAACATCAAACCTCAGATAGTTCTCTGATTGGCATCATTATAATAATGGCTTTTCACAAGGCCTTCTGTGTGTGCCAAAACTTTCAATAAATTTCAGAGGAAATGTCATTTCCTAACCGAAACTGGCAGCTAATTGTCTGCTTTACCAGCAGAGTCACAGTTAGAATTGGATAAAGACAGCATTAGTATTGACTCTACATGGGCCTGTGACTGGGTAATGTGCTGAGAGCTGAAGAGATGTGGCACACAGTGTGGTAGACAGCAGAGGCAAATAAAGTTAACGTGACTTCTGGACCACTTTTGAAATCAGCAAACTGGGTTTATGCTCAAGAGCCTTTAAACTCTCTGGGTTTGAAAAATAACACTAATCAAGGAAAAATAAAGCAGGATGCATTTCAGGCCAAGGGAAAAAAGTTGCCCTTTTATGGTGGCTCTCTTTGATGAAATATCCACATAACTTTGTAGTTAGATTAGCTTATTGAAGAGTGTTTCATGTGAAATTCTAAAGGGATTTTCTCCAGTGTCATTGGGGATGAGATGGGTGAGGAGGAATGATCTACATTATACAGCGGGACTTTACCTTATTATTCCATCTGTAATACCAGCTAATTGGAGCTGTCAAGCTGCTGATAATCTGTATTAGAATGTGCCATTCAAAAATCCACTGCACAACCTCAATATTTCCAAGAGAGATTATTAAAGAGTGAGTGAGAGAGTGTGTGTGAGTACAAGAGGCAAGAAGAAAAAAAGAAAATCATGCAGCTAGTGAGTGAAAAGGCCAGACCCAGTAGCAGTTTGTCTGACAGAGAATGTAATGAAATTGATTGGTAATTCAAGAATTCTCCTCTTCTCTTTCTTCTTATATTTGAACGCTTCTGAAGGCTTCAATTATTCTGCATAAGAAATAACCAAGACCGTTGATGACAGCCTGTGGCTCCCAAGTCCCAAACAATAGAAAATTGGTGTGATATTATTGATGATTTTAAGTAGGAGTATCTTAAAATTATCTTAAAGTCCCATGTGATAAGTTACTCGTGGCTCTGTAACAACTTCCTCAATCAATTCATCCATCCATCCATCTGTCCATGTTCATCTGCCTCTCAAACCCAAAGTAGTAGCTTCCAGCGTCGGGCATTCACACTCTCTGGCACAGTGCAATAAAACATTATCCACTGTCTGACCTCCTTTTCTCCTCCCATTCGTTGCCTCCTGCTACACAATTCTCTCTCTTTTTCTCTCACTGTCTTCTTTTGTTTTTCTCCTCCTCAGTTCAGTTTTTTTTCTCCTTCACTGTCAACCTGCTCGTTTTCTCACAGCTGCCTCAGTGATGGGAAGGAACTGTGAAAACCTGGAGGATTTTTGACTAAGAAGCCTAGTAAAACACACACACACACACACACACACACACACACACACGTACACACAGTCTCAACATCAAAGCTTGTCATTCTCTGCCTGCCAACAAGCCAGACCACTGGGCAACCCAGGATAGAGAGAGCAGTAGAAGATGAGGTGAGAGTGCAAGGTTAGAGACAGAACCTGAAACGGACAGATCATCACACATCACCGGTGAAATTTTCTTATCTTTTTGTGTCTGGGAAACGCTACAGTATGAACATATTTGCTTGTCTGTGCTTGACTAAGCTGTAGTGGAAATGTATGTGTTTTGCCAAGCCCTGTGTCTGATTCTTCTTTGGGCACAGCCAGCAGACACTCAGCCCAGCTTGTGGCAGCTGGAACCTTCCTGCCTACCTGCCAGCACACTCTAACAAGACCCCCAGAGAGTGTGTGTGTGTGTGCGTCTGTGTGTGTGTGTGTGTGTGTGTGTGTGTGTGTGTGTGTGTGTGTGTGCATGTGGTTTGTTACTATATGTGTATCATGGAGAACATGTCTGTCTATCTGTGCTGCAAATGTGAACTTCCACAGCTCCTGCTGTTGCATTGCCGTATGTTGGGTCTGAGGAATAGCATTAGTATACAGGTTGAACGAGTAGGTATTGTTTCTTGCCGTTGACAAGGAAAGACCTCGCTCTCTCTCTGTCTGTGCCCCTGTCTCAGTTACTCATCTCCTCTGTTCACATTGGCCCCTAATCATCAGCATACGTCACCGCAACTGTATCAGCACGTCTCCATGAAAAAAAACCAAAAATGAATAAATTAGCAAAATGTGTTTGAACTAAAATACTTTACGAATATGGCCCGCTGTTTATCTTATTTTTTGCTGAAAAGAGATTAAAAACTGCACAGTTTATTCTAATGCATTTAAGCAGGAATGGGTACCCTTGTTGCAGAGAAGCCACTGTTTCCATGTGCTTGATAGCCAAAGCCATTTCCCACTTTTGTGACTGTAATGTTTAACAAACACTGTCTCAGTGTGTTTATAGCAGTTTACAGATGTCTTCATGGGAGCAAAACCATTTCTCAATGGGAACTATAACAGTTATAACCACAATTATCTGCAGACTATGTTCATATCCTGATTTGGAACTGATTAAAAATTAAAAAAAGGATAAATAAATAAATTTTAAAAAAGTCCCAGCAGAGGCTTAAACAGGCAATAATATGAACCATTCTTTTAAGAGGAATCTGTGTCAGCTTAAATATGGATTAAAAATGACTGGCAGCACAGCCCTAGAGTAGTTAAATATGCCAGACACTGTTGTGTCTGACATATTTTGTTTTTTGTTTTTTAAAAGGCAAGCATAGCAGACAAATAGTGAAAGATGGGCGGCATCAGGTGTGCAGTGAGATGGCCTATTCTGAATTTGTAGCATATAAACAACACTTTGATTCCAGGGGGTGTGAAAACGTCTGGGCTGGAGTCTGTGAAATGCCAGTAGCAGGACACATGTTTTTCTCTACCCTTGTGGTCTATTCGCAGCTCCTTTGCCGGAACATTCCTGTCCTTGTTTCCATGGAGACAAAAAAGGTGTGGAGATCTTGAAGCCCCTCTGTGGTCACCGGCTTTGTCGTATGTGCTGCCAGCCGCCGCCACTTACCCTTAAAAGCCCTTCACAGCCGGACACTTTGGAAAGGCACAATGTCTTGACGTTGCTTATTAGAAAGAACGGGTGGTTGTGCTAGGTACACACCACATCCAGAGCCGTTACTTATATTTTTAAAACATCTAAAATATCATAAATTACGCTTTAACTCACATAAATGAACACAGTCATAATTTGTCACTTGACAACTTCAAATGTGTTGCTTTCAGACAAGTGTCACCTAAACAATTATTCCAATACAATTTATTCCAACAGAGATTCCAACTGGCAGGCACGGCTTAATGCTCCTGCTCTACATTTGACCCTTATTTTGATCTGAATTATGACAGTAATACTCCCTTTCTATCCTTCCTGTTGTTCTCTTACACAATGACATTGACCCACTCTATTGTCTGTGGGGTTGCGTCCTCCTTTTCAGCACTGAGAGGCTCATTTGTTGATCTCCTAACTAGATTAGCACTTGTCTGATTAACTGCCTGCCTGTAACCCCTGCCGCTACTTGAGGCTGAAGTGGGTTGGGCAGGGCTTTATCCACACTCTCACCGTCTTGTCTTTAGTCAGTTCTCGGCCTTCAATACACTTTCTCTCTTTGCACCTGGTGCACTTGCAGACAATGTCAGAGATAGTCAGGATTAACCGACGATGCGAAGAGTTGAAAGGGTGAGTTTAAAAGCACGGTCACGCAGACTTATGTTTTTTACATTTCAGTGATTTTCTTTCTGCACGTTCCCACAGAGTGGCTAATGCTAGGCTAATAGGGATGGGGTTTTGCTAATTAAAATACAGTGGTAACCTATTTTTGTGTGACTCTATGGAAGGAAATTTCAGTCGGTCATTCTATTGATTTGTCCACCACTTTGGTCCATGCTGAAATATCTCAACTGCCATTGGATGGATTGCCATTAAATTTTGTGCAGACATACATGGTTTCAGAGGATGGATCCTACTGACCACTGTCTTTCGTACCACCACAAGATTCACGTTTGTTGTTTTGGGGTTTGTTGAAGCAACATACAGTCAGTGTTGCCTGATTCATCTTTGAAGTTATACTTTAAATTCTGATTGAATTCCAGTTTTTGAAGAGAGTTTCCCTGTGTTATATTACATTAACCTTTAAGGTGTAGATTGATAAATCCTGGCCCAAGGGACTTCCTGTTTCCCATTTGACCCATCACCTTTTCATCCTGGCCCCTGGCTGAGTTACCATGACAGGCTGAACTCTACGGATGAGAAGGTGAGGACATAATATGAAGGGGCTGTGGGAGGCGGGTCACAGTGGGTTTTAGGAGACAGAAAGATACACGCATGGCTGAACAAATTTTGCCTCTATGTGCTAAAGTTGGGGTGACAACCATCGTGTGGGGACTAAGGACCATGGGCTGAGGGACAATTGTGAGTATGTGTGTGTTTATGGCCTTTGTAGCAATACTCCCCATGCTATTCAGTCACTCAGGCCGTCTACTGGAGTGACATTTCTGGAAATTTCCACTGATGTGGGACTGGGGCCCCAGCTGTCAAGATGTAGCAGCAGGGAGGGGTTGGGTGGGGTGAAATGAGTAGGAGAGAGCATGCAAGAGAAGAGCGTTAGATGTCGCTTATCAGACTCGGCAAAATCTCGCAGCTTTATGGCTTATGGGGTAGAACATTGATAAGTTCTGTCTCTTCCTTTCTAAATCTGTCTCCATGTATTATTGTTTTCAGCGATAGAGCAAATAATAGCCTCTCTGTGATGTTGGCAGCATAATTGAATGATATTGGTTTCTTTTTCTGAGCTACCTAAGATGAGATAAATGAATCTTTCAGCTCCACATTTATGAAACTGCATGAGTGCTTTGAATATATATTGGTTGATCGGTCAGCAGAGCGTCTTTGTGTTTGAGTATTCTAAGTAGCATTTCCACAAATATTTTTTGTTGTTTTGTACTTACTGAAGTTTCACAGAGGATTTATTTTAGTTTTCAAGCAGTTGTATGTGGTATTTTGATTACTTGTTTAAACATTCAATCATATTTTGCCTAACAGATTTTGTCTCACATGTTGTTGGTGTGTATGTATGTAAGAAGGCACTATATGGAATGAAAATGTGGGGTAACAGTCTTCAACTTTGTAATATGTGTGGGTTAGTCAGAGGACTTGACATTTACGCCACCTCTATCTTGCCCCGCCCTTCAGCCAGGATCCAAAGCATCCAGTGAGTGTGTTTGTGCATGGTGATCATTGCTAAGGTGTGAGAAAGATGAGGTGATTGGATAAGTGTGACCCAGACTTTGCTTGTATGTACAGTATGTATGCTTGCACATGTAGTTTATGGAGTGTGCCACTCAACTCTCACTGTGCAAACACAATTAGCTGATTTACATCCAATTAAAACTTCGTTAACTCTATTGGTAACCTTTCCGTGCTCTGTTATTTCGAGATACCATATCAGACGGCATTTCGACCTTTTGGCAACGCTAATACGAGAACTGAAATGAGCTAAGCGTAGTAGTGCTAAATTTCCATTATCAAGAGTCGGTTGCACACAGCAGCTGTCTAGATGGCTAGAACCACTGGCCAACACTCGGCCTCTTCTTTTCAGTGATTGAAAATGACAATCGAACGTCAGAGTTTTTAGGCCAGGGGGTACTACTGGAAACTACTGGAGTTTTTATTCCTTTCTGCAACCTACATATGTATATTTTGATAGTAAACATGCCAAGGAAGTATAAATGGTCAAAGAGAGCAGTGGAAATATAAATGTTTTAAAACACAATTTGGGCTGAATGGAATATGTCTACATTGAAGTTTGAGTCAGACTTGTTGAAACCTTTTCACAGTAAATTCTGTCTGTGGGACTTTTCCCAGGGTATATATTCTCCCTGTCTTGCATGACTGACAGAGCAACATAATTGATAGCACTATAAAAACTGATAGTAGTGAGTATTTTTATGTCACCTTGCTTTGAGGATAATGCTCAAAATAGAGGAGCATGCACTGATTTTACAGTTAGTTATTTTACCGAATATTGCTTAGACATGCATGTATCTTATTGCAAAACCTCATATTCATTGCAACTTAATGACTCTCTTTACATGTTCACATACAAGTATCTTGTTAAATCATTTGTGCTTGCACATTTGCCAATAATTTTAGGTGTATTGGCACAACATTTAGAGGCATAGATAGACTTACATCTATTGCCAAATACATTAAAGTGATTGGTATATAAATTACTTTTATGAGTATTGCAAATATCTCCGGGCTCGAAAATTACAGACTGCAAATGGTCAAGTGGCAGTTGACCTTTCTTCTGTGCAGAAAAGCAATAGCATATGAGTGTGTAAGTGTGTGTACATGTATTTGTCAGTTCTTGGATGTGTGTATACTCACACAACAACATAGGACTTTGGGTTTTCTCAGTCTGGCAGCACTTTCCAGGTGGTTGCTTGTGCGTGTGTGTGTGTGTGTGTGAGTGTGTGTCAGTGTGCGTGTGCGTGTGCGTGTGCGTGTGCGTGTGCGTGTGCGTGTGTGTGTGTGTGTGTGTGTGTGTGTGTGTGAGAGATGATATGATATGAGGCCAGCGTACTGTGCGAGAGTGAGCAACACTCCCCAGACACTGTGCTTCTTGGCACATCTCTGTGATCCCATCATGACAGAGAAATATGACACTAGGGAGGATATTCCACTGCCCAGCAGCTCATGGTGAGTAACAAGGCTGCACGAACACACAGCTCCTGCAATTCCAGTAACAGGTTCTAGTGAAGTTATGGCATCACAAACACACAGGGCTTCACACACTTGTGCACTTTATCACTTCAACACAGAAACTCATGTAGAGTACCAGAGTCCTTTCTGACGTGTGCAAAACATATATACCCCTAAATAACACACACAAATATATATACACACCCATGCACACACACACCTTTGACCAGGACTGAACTAGTGAACTGCCCCATTGCTGAGAGGACAGTGAGATGATTGGCACAGAGAAAGCATTACACCAGCACATTCAGGCATATGGCATGTGGACCCACTGATGGGCACACACATATGGTGCTGGTGGCTTCTGCTGCTTTGCATGGGAGGAAGGCACCATGCTTGCCTTTGATCAGACTCCAAATCACAAAGCACAGCACATAAAGTACAGCCTAAAAATCCCTAACTGTTTGGGTTGCATTATTTCATTTATTTTTAATTAAATAAATAAATAAATATACAATGGAAACTTTTGTTTTCTTGACATTTCCAGTGTGTAAAGTCCCTGCAGTATCCTCAACCATTGGAGATTAGCTGCTCAGGGAATGTATTTTCATAGGAAACAATCGCCATGGTGACAGGCCATATCCCAGATTTTGATATACTGAATGTGGTATCAGAGTGGAGTGGACTGGAGAGACTGGGTCATGACCTGTGAGGCTCCCATATCCAGCCATCAACAGGTTGTCTATTCACCTCTCTCTCACTCTCTTTATTTTTTTTCTCCATGAATTCAGATGAATCACAATTCCATTTTTCTCTTCAATTAAATTCAAGATATCACAATAAAAGTGCCACAGTTTTTTGCTTGTGGTTTCAATTAAAAACCACTCAGGTTACCTTGTAATGGTTGCTATCAGGACATGGTGTTTTATTAATGCCTGAAATTGAAATTCTGTCCACAACAGATTACATAATATAGCTAGACTTACTGTAAACCAGCAGTAAAGTATTAAGAGTGCAAAAGAGATGCATTTAATACAAAAGTGCACTGGAGGAATATACATCACTTTTGAATAATTTTCTGACAGAGATTAGATCCTGCCACAGCCAAGATGACCAATTCTGCCTCTTGCCCCTTTGTACAACATATTGCCTACTTTTTAAAGCCTTGGTGGATTGCAGTATGGTATGTACATATAAAGCTGTCTGTGAACAGGAAGACACTGGCTGTGATTGTGCGAGGCCATGTATTACTGTTCCCAACAGACCATGAAATTGTTTATTCTTCTTCTGCCATTTCTGTGTTAAACAGAAAAGGGATCACTTTGCCTTACTGCAAAGCCATACCAGTAAGACTACCTCTTTTTTCTGCCAAGAAATTAACTCCCCATTGATTACTTGAGATCTTTAATCAACAGTCAACCGTGTTTGTTCTTGTTGTTATTTAGATATCCCAATGAAATCATTGCAATAGCTTCAGCCTACTTAAATTAATGATATATTTCTTCTTGTCCTTAGTATTGACTAAGGTTTGTTCCACGATACTAGCTTCATGGTGAATTGGTAGATGATGCAACATAGATGCGAGCAATTTTTTTTAGTATTTTCACATTGCTGCAAGGTTAAACAAACCTACTTTTTGGGTTGTTCCGAATAAAAACATTTCAGTTTTTCCTTACATGTTTCTGAGTCATAGTTCTACCAAACAAGATAGTTGTTTTAAAATGTTTAAAAATGTGGCTAGTGTTTTGGAATTGTGGTTCTGTAAAGTCCTGTGAAACCTGGAGACCTAGCTCATAGGATTTGAGTGCACACCACTTCCACTGAAACATAAATTCAGCCTCTGTTCTTTCAAATGTAAATCCCACTTCCCCCAGTGGTTTATCCCGGGGTAACCTGCTGTTCAACATTGGCTTCTTTCATCCCTTTTTGTGATGAAGAGGAGGAGTTGGTGTTGGTGAAGCAGGTATATAGACATAGCAGAGGACAGCAGGTGCACTGCATGCTCCCTGCATGAATCATAATTTTTTTAAAAGCATGCTTTAATCTTGGAGTTGATAGGAATCCTTGCTGTTCTCTCTGTGGGGAGGGAAATTAGGGCTTATTCTTAATCTCAGTGATTGTACTTGTCCTGTGACTGTCTCCCTTTGCACTGTGACCACATTTTCAGTAACACCAAGAAATTCTCTGTTGATTATTTTTTTAGTTGCCTCAATATGACCCACATAATCTATATTTGTGAGTGAAAACTGTGTGTGACTCCGTTATCTTTCGGTCTCTGTGCCTATAACGGCCTATGAAAGAAATACAGACTAATTCTGCTCACTTAATTCTTCCCATAACATGCAAACCAATTCTACTCTCCGAATTGAAAAGAACATACCTCCCCTTACAGTCGGTCGAACATTTATGACCCCCCCTCAAATCTTAAAGTGCACACTCTGCCCGCCTGCCTGCCTGCCTGCTTTTGTGTGTGTGTGTGTGTGTGTGTGTGTGTGTTTATTTGTATCAGTGTGCTCTCCACCGTAAATGCCTGTCTGCCCCTCAGTGGGGAAATCATGGAAGGACATTTTGGTCTGGTTTGAAGGGGACTGCTTCGTCGTGACACACATTTAGGTAGGTTAATGGTAGCTATGTGGGTTAGAGCGCACCTCTTTGGGTACATTTTGCTTATCCTGGGGGGACACATTAAAATAATGTAGAGGAAAAAGGGGGATATTAAGGGGGGATAAGTAAATTAGAGGGTGCGGGAGAGAGATGTGCATGTGTGAGTGAGACCCGGATTGTGTGTTTGGTCGAACCAAAGTGGACATGTAAATGATGAAGAGAGTATAGAAAGCTCACCAAAACAAAATCCATTTATTGTCTTCAGCTGTGGCCTCAATATCTCAGCTGCAAAAATATCTTTGAACACTTGACACACTGTCTGATTCTACGTTGCTTGCAGAGCTACAGAGGAATTGAATATATAAACGAATGTTTGACCATTCATTTTTGATCTACATTTTCTGTATTACTTGTCCTGGAAGGACTTTTAACTGTCTCTAAATTGTCTCCGGCCTGAACTACTCTTGTATTTGTTCCCTCCTCTCTTGTGGAAAATAACTCCATCCAGATTCTGCTCTAACCTCCATTGTTATATTTTTCTATTTGTATTGTGTGGTTTTCTGATATATTTAAAACTCAGTTTCTTCTTTCAGCCCCCACCTCCTCTTCTCACCACATCAACATCCCCCTGTATTGATTCATTAGCCCTTGGGCCAGGCGTATGTGGTGTAGGGAGGTTTCTGTGTGGGTGGATTCCCCTATTCCTGTCAGTCTAACCACTTGCCATTTGACCTTGCATCTTCCATACTATTCCTTCTTCCTCAAGGCGTTTCCAGTCCAGTCAAAGCAGACAAAGGTTTCTCCACACTTGAGTAGTGGCAGAAAGGAGAAAGGGGGAGATTTATATTATTCAATGAATATATCTTATAGACAGCTCCTCCTGCCAACTGTACATTTCCAGGGGATATGGGACTGTTGATGCTGTTGAGCACTAGAGGGCAGCAGAGTAAAAAGAATGAGTACTGTGTGGGTGGACCAAAGAGGACACACTGCCCATCATTTTTCACTTTTTCAAACCCTCCAATCAGATGTTATACACAAAGCAAAATGCATTGCAGTTTGTGACAAATCCTGCAGCATAAAGACTGTGCTTATGCATGTAAATTAATAATGTAGACAAGGCTCTAAAATGACCACATCGAGGCAGTATGTAGTTTATACAAGTTTGTACATAACTCGGGCATGACAGGAACAGGGCAGGTAAATTCACTCAGCTGTGTCGGTTTTTCTGTAACCTCACCGTGACCTGTCCAGCTCACACCCTCCAGATGCTGTCTTTGCTCTGGCACACTGTTGAAGCTGCAGAGGTCAAAAAGGCCAATGAGACTGATGGCTTTGATTGGTCATGTTGCACCCGCGGGAGCTGATACCCAGACACAGGTCAACACATCTCAAAACAGATAAGAGTCTGACCCAAACAACAAGGTCTCTGGGGCATCTTAAGATATACTACTGTTGATTATGCACTACTGTTACAACTAACTCTATTAATTTGAGTTGTATTCAATATATATTTGAGTTTCTCTGCCAATTTCTGCAATATTTTTTGGTTTATCAAATGTCAGAAAGTAGTGAAACATCACAATTTCTAAGTATGACAAGCATTTGATAATAAGGCAAACATTAACATTTGCCAGATAAGAACAAGTCTTTTTTTTTTTTTGCTTTAAAAAGACAACAAAATAATTGATTATCAAAATTGTTTTAGATTAATTTTCTGTACTCAGCTACAGTAATCATTTAATCAACTGTTTCCCCTCTAATGATAGCTAACACTACTAATGAATAAATATAACCATCCTAATAATGCACTGATGCAACATTAGTATTTCTGTGACACACATTTTATGCAACATATTCTTCATTTTGTTTGTGATTAATCATCCCAGTAGTGGTTGTTTTATTGTGCCTGTATCTTTATGGCATGGTGCCTGGAAAATGGTGGAAAACATCCAATAATTGTCCACTTCTAGAGTTCATCGGCCACCAGCCAACTCTGCTCTTTTGTAGTAGTCCTGATTTTTCTTTTCCTACAAAATGCTGGCATTTGAAATGTAGGACACCTTGGCAGTGGCTTTTACTATGGCTATGAGAGGTTACAGTCTTCTTTAATCAATGAATGAATAGTTAAAAGGGCATTAAAACTGGCAGCTATTAAAGGCTTGTTTGTCCACAGTGAAGTAGGTTTTCCTGCATTTGCTTCATGGTGTTTTTATTCCAGCTTGGGAAAACCCTGTTCCTCTTCATTCATCATGATTCCTCTTTGCATATCTCGGACAAAGGTTTTTCTTTCCCTTTCAGAGCAGCAGTTGGTTTATCATATGTACATGTGCCCTGTCTTCTCCACACATCCACATACACTCGTGCACATGTACCCACCCCCTGCTCCCTCCCTTCCCAATCCCGCTTCTTACCTCTCCACGCTCCTTATCCATCCATCCTGTCCTTCCCAAAGCCACCTCATTGGCCCTCGCCTAGCAACCGCATGATAATTTGGCATAATGTGACACTCCCTGATGCATGATGGGGGCTGTAAGTCAGCTTCAGCCCCCCCCCCCACATGCTGGTGACTGGTGTTTGTGGTTGAAAAGAAAGACAAATGAAGCGGAGAGGATGAATATATTTGAGGAAGAGAAAAGGGAATTTCACGCTCATATCATGAAACCTGACTGGTGGCCACTGACTAAACCTGTCATCTGTCCCTGGAGGGTTGTTCTCCTCTTTCTCTAGCAGCAGTGCCCGATCATCTCCTTTCTCATTCTCAGCTTTTCTCCATATGGTTCCCATT
This sequence comes from Istiophorus platypterus, assembly GCA_016859345.1. Classification (NCBI taxonomy): domain Eukaryota; kingdom Metazoa; phylum Chordata; class Actinopteri; order Istiophoriformes; family Istiophoridae; genus Istiophorus; species Istiophorus platypterus. The sequence continues at coordinate 9,476,724 of CM029124.1, read as the reverse complement.
CAGTCCATATGTACAGATAAAGGCTTTAGCGGATACAGTAGAGTTTGTCGAAAGCAGACAGGCATGTGATGAGGCAGCCTCTCGGTATCAACAGGACCCAGCCAGGCTCATAGGTGCCTCTGACACGCAGGCAGGGAGGCAGGGAAAGAAACACAAAGATGGCCGCTGCATGCTCTGTCTGTCTCTCGCTGCCATGTCAGACGTGAGCACGGCCAACGTGAAGGACATCCTAAATAAGACGTCTGTTTTTTTTTTTCTTCCTCCTCTGTGTCTCCTTTCTCAGGATCTTTTGTTGTGTTCCCCTCTCTCACTTTCTGTGTAGATCTTCTTTGCTGTCTCGCCCTCCTCTTTCTTTTCCTCCTCCTCCTCTTCTGTCCCTCTGGTTTCAACAAAGACCAGAGTGATTTGGCGAAACAAAAGCTCCCCTGGTCCTGTTTGACCTCTCTATCATGATGTCAATGAACCCAGATGGTGGGACGACCACACTGAGATCAGAGAGGCACGGGACTGGGAATTGAGAAATCTATTTCTGAACTGAAAATTTATTTCTTAGATTTCTAATTTGTGCAGTCATTTAATTAATTATTCATTCATTCATTTACTAAATCATTTATCATTTGTTGCCTGGTTGGTTCATTCACTTAATAGGTTTTTGCTTTGCTTTGCCATTCATTGAGTCACTGATTCATTAGTTTTCAGGTATGAATATGTCAAGACCACGTTGTTGCAATTGAAACAATCAAAATGGCATTAGTGAATATAATCAATTATGGCTATGTCTTCCTTGTCTGTTCATATGTGTGTGTGTGTGTGTGTGTGTGTGTGTGTGTGTGTGTGTGTGTGTGTGTGTGTGTGTGTGTGCGCGTGTGATAGTGCACTATTAGCATCAGGATCATCCTGTCTCTCCTCTCGTCCTCTTTGCCTTCACCCATGTCCTCTACATGTTCTCCCCATCCCCATCCCTGTACTTGGCCACCTCCAGCTGGTAATGTGTGTGTTTCTGTGTGTGTGTATGTGTGTGTGTGTGTTTTTTGCGACAGTAGATAGGTGGGGGTATACAAACACACAAACACACACACACACACAAACACACAGACACACACCACCACTCCCCACCACCATTTCCTTCCCGGTGCCTTTGCTTCATTCATACACTCACGCCCTCTCACACATGATGTATCTCGTTCTCACACACCGTAGCTCCCACACGTGCGCACACGAACGCATGCCTGAGCACGCACACACGTGTACACACACACACACACACACACACACACACACACACACACACACACACACACACACACACAAAGTGGAGAACCAGGTGAGGTACAGCAGCAGGGACTAGAGCAGAGAGAAAGAGAGAGAGAAACATTTAAGAGGACAGACCGAAACAGAGCGTGGTTGCCCCGGTAACCACTCCCCTCGCACCCTCTCCTCTCTCCCTCCACCTCCATTCTCTCTCTCTCTCTCTCTCTCTCTCTCTCTCTCACTCTCTCTCTCTCTCTCTCTCTCTCTCTCTCTCTCTCTCTCTTCCCTCCCTCCCTCCCTCCACCTCTGTGTTGGTGATGCTCATGTCTCTTTTCTCTCCATCCGGTTTGTCCTCACCTCTCCTGGACCCGCTCCTCTCACACTGCCAGCGGATGACACACGAGGAGGAGGAGGAGGAAGAGGAGATTAGGAGAAGCTGCTGTCTCTTTTCTCCCATCTTTCCATCACTTTAAAAGAAAAGGCAGAGAGTGAGAGAGAGAGAGAGAGAGAGCAGACCAGATCAGAGCAACAACCAAAAGAAAGGACACACAGGATATACATACATAAATATAAGAAACCCTACTCTTCTCCATTCTCCTTTTCAAGGAGGGCATTTTTCTTCCCTTTCCCCCCCTTTCCTTTTCTACCCCGATTTTTTCCTCTGAGATCCCGGTTTTGTCATTAATAGCCCCTGAACTTCTCTGGGATTTCAGGTGAGGCACGCGTGTGTAGTGTGTGGTGCTTCTTCATTTTTTTTATTACCTATCATGGCTCACGCGGCCTCCCAATTGAAGAAGAATCGGGGGGAAGTGGATGTGAATGCAATAGAGGACGAGAAGGAGAAGCGGAGGAAGAGCAGGAGAGCAACGTCCCGGGAACAAAAGAGAAAGGTAACAGACGAGGGCTGGCTGGTGGGTTCATCTGCTCCGCTCTGCTAGCATCATTGAAGCGTGACTGTGTGTGTGTGTGTGTGTGTGTGTGTGTGTGTGTGTGTGTGTGTGTGTGTGTGTGTGTGTGTGCGCATCTCTACATCTAAGCTAGACTACCTAAATCAATTGGGCTTGGAGGTTGCCTCCTCTCACATACATACATTCAAGTACATGCTCATATTTGTGCATAAACCAAGACACACGTGGAGACTCTAGACATGCTGTCCATTTTAAACACCATCTCTAATCTTGTATACTAAGTATGTGTGTGTGTATGTGAGTGTGCGTGCACGCGAGACAATGTTTCTCTGTTCTTTTATGTGGAAGCGTGTATTAATTGTTGGTGTACATGTGATGTGTTTGCATACGTTTGTGTATCTGTCTTTATACAAAAGACAGCTAAAAGTCAGAAAAATTTCACCTGTTATCAGAGCACCTGAGGGGAACGCTTTACAGATGGAGACATGGAGCAATTCGTTTTCCTGCCTCTGACTCTTTCAACATTTCTTTATGTTGCCTGTATTTGGCAAAACTATCTCTCATGGGACTTTTTAAATGTCTGCACATGCTTCCTTATTTTTATGAAAAATAAGGTTGTCGGTTTGTTATGATCGTCCTGTGCAGAGTATGATTTGTTCAGTTTAATTTGATGTGATTTAATCATTTTTCTGGGCTTTGTTTCAAATAAGATGAGTGCTGGGAGTTGTCAAGACTGTGAGATCATGTTTGTTTTTAAAAAGACGAATGTGACCACATGTTATCAAATTGGACAAACACAGGCCAACATGCAAAGAAAAAACTCCACTCAGGCTATTTTCACTTGATCATGGTTTTGGAAATGTATGTGAGTGCTTTAGTGGGTTTCTGTGGGTTCTGGTTCTTGTGTATTGTGTGTGTGTCTGTGTGTGTGCTTGGATGCACAGACAGGCATGTATAATGCATACACGACTGATTTATTGATGACAAAGCTTTTCATATGATGGAGGAGGAACTGAAATGCACGTGGGGCTTCCTCCTCTTCCTCCTCACTTACATGTCAGCTCTTTACTTTGGAAGGACTGGGGGGGGAGTGGGCTTGTCACAAAACAAGGAAATTATAACCTACTGTTGATGGAAACAGGAACAAAAACAAAGGTTAACTTGGTGTCTATCCATAGCTTTGTATTAAAATAAATTCTTCACTACCGGGAGAGAGAGCTTTCATTGTAATCTGTGTATTGAATGAAGGGAGATTTGACCGTGAGAGATCTGTTCAATAACAGTGATGTTTACTGTACTTTGTACCCATGGGTGCCTGGTTTTGAATTATGCTGCTGGCAATGTTATTTGACCTTAGCATAAACAAGAATCAAGCTATCATGGCCTAATCCTTTCTAAACCAACCAAAGCAGAACAGAAAGATTCATAAGGTCAGGAGAATTTTAGAGATCTACTTCTTTTGATAGTCAAGTATGTTTTAAGTTTGTACACATGCCCATAAGTACACAATACTTCTACCTTCCCTCTATGCTTGTGTGCATGTGTTTGTGAAAATTATGTGTGTCTGAGATGTTGATCTGTATAGGAGGTTTTATGGTCCTTATGAAGGGTCATAATTCATAGAGGAGAACAGGGGATGAGGAGAGCCAAGGAGAGGTGAGGTAAGGGGAGGAGAAGTGAGAGAGGATTGTATTGACTGAATTGTGCACAGCGCCATCCATGAGGATAATAAGCTTTCTCTACCAACCTCAGCCTGCCATGCGTCCTTCCCTCTGTCCTCACACCAGTTTACTCTCCTCTCCCTTCCCTGTCTTTCTGACTCTTTTTTGCTCCTTTGTTTTCTTTGGGTCTTTGTCTGCTCACTTTTGTCTAGGTTTCTCAGTAACCATCTCTCCGTCCTTCGCGTATCACTCCCTTTTTTTATTATTAGCGCCGGTCATGCTCTTACTCTTTAAAAATACACTGTCACAAAACAAAGTCAAACCCTAAAGCTAATTTTGTTTTCCACTGTTGTTTACTCGAGGGATGTACTCTTTTGTCTTCACTCCTGTGGTTTTATTCCTTGGCTGCCCTTGGTCATGCCCTCTTGACCCCTGTTGGTGGCCTTCCAACTTTCACAATGTGTCTCACTATACATGGGAACATACTGACTGAGTGTCTTGAGTGATAGACACATGCATGAAGACCCTATAATTGTGCAAAAAGCTGCTTTGAGTCACTCGCTATATTTAGCTAAAGCACGTACAAAACTCTTTGTAGAGAACACTTGTAAAAGCAGAGAGGTGTCTTCCTATTGGTACATATTTTGCATTAGTCACCAAGCAGGTAGAGCAAAAATAAATACTGCAAAATATTCCGACAGTCATAGTTAATTTAAGGTGTATACATATCTAAAATACGTTTTAGTAATGTTACTTAATTTAAAATATAATACAAGGTGTTTTAATTACTGTATTTTCATTAATCAGCCTAAAGGTTTTTTTCTCTTTTTTTCATGTATAAATCATAGTTCTGTTCACTTATATAATCGTAGATGGAAAAAGCATTTTGTGCAATTCTCAACTGATCAAAACTGAAAATATAGGCCTGCTTTTCTACTATTTACAAAAATTATTTCATCAGAAGACATTAAAGGAAAACCAATTTGGGATTGGTGGAAGATTCCAGTCTTGTGTAATGAGAATTATTGGAGTGAAGACTGCGCTTTTTTGCAATTGTGATTCCAGATTTTACCCATAAGGTCACCAGGAAATAGCACAAAGCCTGAGTAACTGATTGTCAAAATGCAGGAAAAGATCAACAAAGTGCACATGAGGGAGCTGAGAAATAGTTTGACATAAGACCTGCTGCTTTAATCAGAGGCCATTCAATTCAGTGTTGGCTTAATGGAGTCCAGGGTGTCTGGGGAGGGATCCCTGCTACAGATGCTTAACAACTTGGTGTAGTGTGTTTGTATCATCGGGAAAGCAGCACAGAGGGAGATAAAGTTCCTAAAGTACTTTCGCACCCTGGGAATTGCAGGATGTTAATCTGAGAGACTGAGAACAACGAAGAGTAAGGAGAGCACATCTCTTTGTATCTGTGTTTTTATATGAATGTTTTTGCACAAATTAATGAACCTTCGCTGTATTAGATGTGAGATGTGAGAATAAGTGTGTGAGCCGCAGTGGTCATCTGAATGGGAAACCCCTGTTACACTGTTACATAAATTCTCCAAGCTGCTTTCCTTCTAATGACATTATCTAGAGCCAGGAGCCCCCAGTGAATTCCCTGAGAGAGAGAGAGAGCTAAGGAAAGCATAGGTTTCCTACTGCTGTGTCCCAGTTTTACACACTGTTCCGGTACACAGAATGTGCGTTGGTACAGTACCTATTGTTACTCTCATAGGGCTTATATGGGCCATGTGCTAGCTTTTCTAAAGTCTGCTCTGATAGTGTTCCATCTTCCAAGGAAATCCTGTGCCTGTTTGCCAGTTTCGTGGACCCATGTCCTAACTATATGTTTTTGAAGTCTAATATTGTGCCATTTTCTAAGCCGGAAGCTCGATTTAAAAAAATAAATAAATAAATAAAAATTACACTGGTAGTGCATTTAAAAAATTCAATCCACTTCATTGAAAATTCCAAAGATCACTGGCCCGTCCCACTCATCAGAGGTAAATGTCATCATCATTCATCGCCATCATCACTGGTCATTAGGGGGTAAGAATCTGGATCACAGTGGTGGATATAAAGAAGGACTTTGCAGTGACTGCTAGAAGGCAAATGGCGGTGTTGAAATTGGATTTCAGCCCCACACTGCCTTCAGAGCAAGCCCATGGCAACAGTGGCAAGGCAAGAGTCTGCCCGGTCCTAAGAGGGAAAATGAACCGTGGGGAAAAGAGTCATCAGGCTTTAGGCAGGCATGAATGCATATTTACTAGATTTCTCCCCTATTTTTCTTTATTTCTTTTTTTTCTTTTTCATCTCATTCCCACATTTCTCTCCACTTACTTTCTGGTCTGGCTGAAAGAAAGCCGGCACGTGTGTTGCTTCCCTCCTCCTTCCCAGCCCCTAACCTTTTCACCTCCTCCTCCTCTCTTCACCAACCCATAAAAGATGGAGGTTAATGAATTCAGCGCTCATGCATGCCTCAGCTAATTGCATTGGCATTGGGAACTCCTCCCAGTATTACAAAATGTTTTCACCATCAAGATGGCCACCAACTGGATGGCTGGCGAGTGTGAGTTTAAATTGGGCTGGCAAGCTTTTGTTCATGGAAATAGTGACAATTGATTTGGTGTACATTGTATTTTCTAATAACTCTGGTAATTTGATTTTTGTTAGATTGATGAACTAAGAAGCAGTTGTCCAGTTTGTAGTAAAACTTTGCAAGCACTACACACACGTTCACTGAAAGGAACAGACATACAGAGATAGACTTAAACACCCATCTCCTTGACATCCTTTTCTGAAATCTGGTACTTTTACTAAATGCTTTGTCAGTCTCAAATAGGTGTGTTTTTTGTGCCTGCTCAGTAGAAAATGATGACTCTAGTGTCTTTACTGACTATAAACATATGAGAACTTGTGGCTCTAAATATAAGACTAACTTGAAAGAATGGAGAAGACACTAGACTTGAAAAACTTGCTAATTCATAGACTTAAAGGCTATGTTAACAACTTCACAAGTCTGTCTGGCTATCAAGAGATTAATGTACTTTCAGTGTAAGCGATGGGGGACAATCCACAGTCCTTGTTTTGTGCGAAAATGTATTCAGAAGTTTATCTGAATTTAATCTGATGCTTCAGCAATCTGAATGAGTCAAATCAAGTTGTTAACTTCCAAAGTTAGCTACTTAAGTAAAGATAAGTTCACGTTTGCTGTCACTATGCCTCGACTGCAGCTCAGCAAGGAAATACTGGAACACGGGAAATTTTACACCTAATACAGTAGACTGTAACTTAGGAAGATATCCATGTCATTTGTCAAACCAAGACAGCTGAAACCCCATTTTTACACAATATTTGGTCTGCTTTGTTCCTGCATGAGCCATTCAATGTATTGACATTCATTAATTACCTCTCTACATAGTAGTTTTTGCTGGTGGAGGTGGAGTTCGACATCTCATGCTGCCTACCTAAGCAAAAGGAATTCACAGGAAAACAGTGCACCATGTAATCCACTGTAATTTCATCGCACTGATATCAGCCTCACTGTTTACTGTTCTGTCTTTTTACGCCATATCGGATCTGGATTTTATCACTATTTTATTGGGTTACTACTCTGTTTTACTTATCATTTTTATGTCTCTGTTTGATTTATCTTTTTTTATATTTCATTTTGAAGCACTTTGTAATGCCTGATCTAGAAATGTGCTAAATAAATAAGTAATTTTTCTTACTTAATTACTTACTTACTTTCATGTTAAGACAAACACAATATGTTCTACTGCTACCATTTCTCATTAAAAGCAGGTCACTAGAGACACACAAAGACAGCCTTATTCTGGTTGTCTTTTTTTTTTTAGGTGCCAAACTTAGAACTTTAAGGTTACATACACCCAATATCACCCGACACTTACCATTTAAAAATCTGCCGTAAATATGTTTCTGGCTGATCCGCAAGTTTAATATGTGCTCCATGTTTTTTTTTTTGTTGTTGTTGTTGTTGGGGTTTTTTTTGTTTGTTTTTTTTAAATAAAAGTCCATAAAAAATTGAATCTCTTTTTATATACTCAAACCCAGAATGTTAAAAGTACCAATCATACTCTGGTCATCTTTTAATGTTTTTGTCACATGGATCAAACCTAAATTGGGTATGAGATCAGGTCCTCTCAAATCCAAGAAGTAATAAAACATCCTTCACTCTTGGTGATGCATTCTATGTGGCTGTATCATATTATCCATTCACACATAATAAGTTAATCAGTCCATTTTTTAATCCCCACTCGTGTATTTCACATGGCCAGAAACGTGCAGGATCCTCCAATGGGTGACACGCTCTACTGTATGCTGCTATTGTTCTAGATTAGCCTCAGTCTCTAAGGGGAAATGAGAGCGTGTAATAAGGATTGTTCTAATTATTGATCCACCACTTCGAGGGTCCTCACTGAGAGTACTGCTGGGGGATGTGTGTGTGTGTGTGTTTGTTTGTGGTGATGGGATTTCTTAGGGAGTCTTCGAAACTGGAAACCAGTGCGTGTGGGGATTTGTTTGTCCTACCACTGGGGGGGGGGGGGTGTCCATGATATCTAAGTGCTGTTCCTGGTCTGCGAATGTTTCCCTTTTTTGTGCATCATTACCATCCTCTTTCCAGACACATGGGCGCTGGATGAAGTGTGTGTGCGCATTTAAGAGTAAGAGAGTGAAAAGTGGCGAGAAGGAGGAATAGAGAGAGAGAGGAAGATAAGGACTAATAGATGGAGAGAGCATGTGTGTGAAAAAGAGGAGAGAATCAGTGATAAGGAGAAATGGAGAGAATTAGAGAGGAGAGAGCATGATTGTAAGCCCAAAGGTCATTTGAAGGTGAGTGGCGTCTTTCTGGCTGCTCTTCTAATCCATCTCCCTCTACATACTGTAGGTGTCTTACTATATGTTGAACTACTTGATGAGATTTCTCATTTTACACAACATGTAAAGATTCACATTTCATATATTTTCACTGCTTGTTGATAATTCCGTTTAAGTCTTCCACTACCTTACATCTATAAAAATGGATCTTTATAGTGTTATATTAGACGTAGGAGAATTATTGCAATCCATAGCAAAAAGGCGCATTTAATCTGTCTCTCTATCTGTCTTGCTGTCTGAAAACCCCCAAATATGGAGATACATGGGTTTCACTGAACAGGAATGACGTATGATATTCATATTATATGATACAAAATGACATTTCACACGTCAGAAATATCAGATACATTCTTATGTATGAATTAATCACATGTGAAATTGCTTTCACATTTGCTAGTGGTGTAGTTGAACTGCCATACAAATTAACTGTATCTTAACGCAACACAGATCAATTGTTTCATTCATTTTGTTGGCTTCAGATGGATTATTCTCCAATCCTGTTTAGAAAGAGAAGGTTAAAGGATCTTGCAGGAGGATATGGGACAATATTTTGCAGTTTTCCTCACTGGAAATGTATAAGATGTGGGGCCATCAGATATCCAATACGGATGCAGCATTATAGTTCACATTTGATGCCAACACATTAAAGCAAATAGGCGTATAGTAACATACACTGGAGCAGATGTTGGAAAGAAGCATCTCTAACAACACCAAAGGAAACAATACCAAGTTTTACCAAACACCAGGACCACCCCCTCCTAGCAAGTCTACCATGAGGTTACCTCTCCATCATCTATCTCGTTTTAAATACGACCGACTCGCCTCTGACGCTCGAGGGTGAGACAGAAAAGGAGTTTACCGCAGTAAGTGCAGTTCACCTTGAGATTATTCATACAGTTACAGATACAGTAATGCTGCTTAATGATGCGTTTACAGGGCTGAATGATTTGTGTGCGTGTGTGTTTGGGGGAGGAGGGGGGGTTGAAAGAGGACGAGATAATGGAGCAGAGACTTGATGGGAAAAGGACAGAGGGAGAAAGAGAAGCCAAAGGGGAGCAGGTGTAGAGGAGATGCAGAAAGATGAGAGTGGAAAAGGTGACACTCTAAAGACAAGGAATAAGAGAAGAGAGAGGCAAGTATTGAAAACCGGACGACAGGCGATGATACAACTGACGTTTGAAAGGCAGCACAGGAAGATGCACTCAGACCTGTACACACAGAATCCAACAGTTAATGATTAGCTCTTTCTCTCTTTCACCTACTGTTACTACACGGCCTAATTGTGCCATTGAAACATAATGCTAATCTTTTTTTTTTCTCCCTTTCCATCTGATGCATATGTCTGTCTTTAAGTCACTCAGCTCACTGAAACAACTGTGTGTGTGTGTGTGTGTGTGTGTGTGTGTGTGTGTGTTCGTTCGTGTGAGAGAGAGAAAAACCCCCACTCCTACAACATCACACTTATTAATCCCCTACTGTGCATCAGTGCCAGACCTCTTCCATCAGGCTCTTAAATGCGCCAAATGGTGTGTCATGGGCATGCGTTTATGTATTTGTGTGTGTGTGTGTAAATTCATGCATATATGGCAGGTGCAATTCATACACTCACAGATAAACCTTATCCTATTGAAATGGTGCTGTCTCTCTCTCTGTCTCTTTCTCTGATTTGCACACACACACACACACACACACACACCACTCGGTTGACCCTTGGGACTCATGCCTGTGTGGCTTGATAATTACTTTCTTTTGCTTGCCTCCACCCCCACCACCATGCCGTCTCCCCTTCCTCCACTTAACCACCTGCCACGCCAACATCACGAGCAACGATAACCAGAATCACGCTGTCATCAGTTTTGTCATCCAGCTCGATTTAGTGGCTTCAAGGTCCCAGCACAGCTCTTAAATCAAAAGGGACAACAATGAAAACACACAATTTGGTTTAACAGTCCACATTTATCATCAATATTTGCTTGATATCATGCCTCAGATTGTATATTCACGATCTATGTGAACGGCTGTGAGTTCACTGCCCAGTGTTCTCACATTTTCTCCCCCAGAAAAAGCCTCTGTCCCTGGGCAAGGGCAGGATCATGTGGTCCTGGCCTTGAGGGAGCCCCGCCATACAGGCTGGAGCGCAGAGGCTCAGGAGCTGAGGAAATGGGCTGTGTTAGGACAGATCGATGGTAATCACACCTCTTCACAGTTAGCCCTCGCGCGTGGGGGGAGGGAGAGGAAAGGATGGAGAGAGGGAGAGTGAAAAAGGGGGTGTTTGGGGGAAAAGCAGGAGGAGATGGTTGTGGGGGGGGGGGGTGTATTCAGAGTGCCCTTGGGAAAAGAAAAAAACCTAGATTCATAATTAGAGAAAAAAATCTTCATCCTACCCCCTCCCCTCTATCATCTACCCATCCCAACTCCCAAACATGGATGCACCCTTCTGTCTGAATATGCATGGGAACTGTTTGAGCTTTTGCATGTACAGACTTCCTCCGTCCTTCCAAGCATGCCTCTCTCCTTTTGCTCTTTTTTCACTGAAAAGGATTAAGCTGTTATGGTTCTTGTGCGCTACATTTTTTTCTTTTCTGAAATTTGTAGTCTTACCCTCTGAAGCACAATAAACCTCTTGCAATGTCCAGCTAAGAGACTCAGCTACAACACTTGCTTCTAATACCAATTTGTCACAACATATATAGCCTATTTTTGCTTTTGGCCCTGAGGGAAAGACTCAGTTGCACCTAAAGGAGGTGATTTAGTGTCAAAAGGGTGCAGTTTATAGTGCAGTGTAATCTTAGAATGGAAATTCTGTATTTTCCCAGTGTGCAAATGGGAGGTAAAACAAGAAATGAAATGATTGTCATGTCATCTCCTGGATATTAGTGTACAACTTTAAATCAAGCCTGTGCAGAATGTTGTAATCCAGAATAATGCGGGCTGATGGGGAAAGGTTGATTGTAGCTCCAAGGTGGGATTGGTATTCTTTTACTCAGCTGGTTATGTGTCAGATCACTGGATAAATAGACCTTTAGACAGTAGAGTATTACAAATAGACTCTCTCTCTCTCTCTCTCTCTCTCTCTCTCTCTCTCTCTCTCTCTCTCTCTCTCTCTCTCTCCCGCTCACACATGCACACACACACACACACACACACCAGTTTTGTCTTTGGCTGCATTTCTTGTGTTTTTATTAACAGCTGTGTAGACAGCTAGAATAGTCACAGGCTATTGTTCTATCTACTTAACATTTGATACTGAATTATTCACAAGTAGCTTTGCCAAACATGTTTGTACTCTGTTATCAGAGAACACTCACAGCATATTGTGAGATGGAAGTGTATGTTTTCATCCCCGCGAGGACTCTCCTTACTGATAGACGACTGAAGCAGAATATTCTAAATAATATCACAACAGGGGGGTTAACCACAGACTCATAGTAAGAAAGGTCAGAGCGGATCCCTACCGTGGTTCGACTGAATCGCAGTATCAAGTTCTACTATGTCTTAAATTCAAGGATGAGAGCAAAGTGTTGATTTATATCATGACTATGTTTGTGCTCCCCCCAGATGTCCTCAATTTCAAACCCACACTCTGCTGAGTTTTTTTCCTCTTTTAGATTTTTTCCTCTGGCCTCGCTTCTAACCCCCTTCCTAATTCCTCCTGAGAGAAATTAGAGAGGGCAAATCAAAGCCTTGCCGAGAGTTAGTAGAGAAATAGTGTGGTATCTGTTCTGCCCTCTGATCAAAACATCATATTTTCACCACTGTTGTTCTGCACATCAATGAGCATCAGAGATTGATTGTAAGTTTTCATTAGGCCATTTTTGCAGTTATTTTAATTTTTCTTTCTTTTTATGTGAGCTTTGTTTTTCTTGTGCTATCTCTCTCACACACAGGAGTTATATTAGGTTAGTTGATGTACTGTTAGAATAGTTATGGTAGAGTACAACAAATGTTGGTTTTAAGGGAATGAATCAGGTTTGAAATTAAGTTTGGCTTGAACACTGGTACATTACTTCGGGCATTTCATGTTTATCACATGTACCAAAGTAAGAAAGAAGACTGTTATTATGTTGCTGATGATGATTGCGAAGCTTAATCTTTGCTGTATCGGCTTTCACCTCACACAGCTATTTCATTACCAACACGTGCACCCGCTCTCCCAGACATAACTGAATCATGGTGATTTCTCTCGTTCCCCATGTGATTAACATTATTTCTGCACCATCGATGAACAGATAGCTAACCAATTACCTTCAGTATCATCCCCTCCTCTTCTGGTGCTTCTACCCTCTCTGTTTGGTTACAGCCACTTTCGAAAACACCCAACATGTTGAAAATAGAACAGCCCTACAGCAACTTCTAGCCAGCTCCCTTAAAGATGTGTACTGCCATGTTGACAATCTCACACTGGATATTTTTGGTTTCCTTTCTGGTTGTTGTAGCAGCTTGTCTCAGAGATATCATCACAGAGATCATCATATATCTATAGTAGTAGTATGATCCCTCCTACCTGGAGGGAAGTGAGTAATAATACCAAGAGCTGCAACATTATCTTCTAATGCTCTTGACTGTTTGTTGTCACTTTGTCTCTATTTTATAACAAACATGGATTTGACTCCTATAGTAGATAGTCCAGAACCCTTTTTTAGGGTATTGAAATTTTGAGGTTAAACACAACTTTAGTGGAACCAGTTGTGGAGTATAATTTTAACTATTTATCATGATGCTGGTATTGCAGTTGTTCTGAAGCAGTTAGTTGATTAATTGATTTGTGCTTTGACAGAAAATTAATCACCAATCACAATGAACATTGATTAATGTTAAAGTCACTTATTAATTTGCTGTGTCCAGTTTTCAAATTTGAGGATTTGCTACTTTGCTCATTTTTATAATGTTGAAATTTGCCATCATGTATTGGCCAGATGTGAGTGACCCAAACTGAATGCAGTTACATACATTTAGACACTTCAGGCCACCAGCACATTTTTTACCACCACAGCTGTCCCTGGTTCATAATATCATCTTATTTATCTGAATCAGATTACACAGTGGGGTGGCTGTTCTATAGGTTTTAAATTTAGGAAAAAAGAGAGCAGTTGGATGGGATTGCCAGTACCTGCCTGAATTTAGCTAATGGGAATGGGATTAGGGGAAAAAAAAAGGCATAAACAAGGAATCTGAAGATGTTGTCTTAGACTCTGGTGATGAGCATTTTCACCATGTTCTGGGATTTTTATAGATCTAACAATTTGATTGATCAACAAATAGTCAACAGATTCATTCATAATGAAAGTTATCATTAGTTTTAGTACTGTATGCTACAATACAGCACTAAAATTATATCTGACAGTAAGAAATGATTCACTACAGTATTAGTAGACTTGCACCTTCCTCTCTGTCTATGTGAAGTTCTGTCTAATTGCACACATTGCAATCTGTCAGCGTGAAGGCTCGATCTGATGCACTGAGACACAGCAATATGAGTCAGATTGTTGTTAGTGTTGCTGCTGACTAGGTTGCTGTCACCGTGTGTGGGTGTGTGTGTGGGTGTTCGTGTGTGTGTGCGTGCGTGTGTGTGTGTATGTATGTATGTATGTATGTATGTGTGTGTGCGTGTTACTGAGCAGGATGCTGTCAGCTGTGTGTCAGCCATCTTGACACCCACAGTGCACTTTTAACTTTTCTGGGACCTTCCCTCCTGACGGCCAAACAGGCGCTTGAGCTGTTAGGAAAAAACACAGGGACACACATACACACAAGTTGCTGAAGTGTCCAATTAGAAGAAAATGTTGGAACTAAGCAGAAATGACACTGAGGAGACAGTAACACAAAGGGCTGTGCTTGTTCTTTCTCTCACAGGGTCAGGCTGACTTTTGAATCATTAAAGTCTAAACCTTTATAATTTGTTTATCTATGATGGCGTGTGTGGGTTTAAAATTGAAATAAAGGCTTTTAACATCTTATTTATAAGTCTGTTTGGTAACAGCAAACTGACTAAAATGTTTGAGAAGAGTCTCTCATGTAACATCAGGATGCTTGGCAGAATCGAGAATCAACAGTTCAATGTCAACATGACGCCAATATAGTTATGAGTCAGGCACAGGCCATTTTACAACTGGTGCGGTGAGAGGCTATGGTGCAAATGGCTGATTGAATGGCTGGGGGGTAGAGATTTCTGTGTGTTTGTACAAATATGAGTGTATTTTGTTTCTGTTTATATCGTATATTCATGCTCTCTACGTGCTTGTGCCTGTGCCTGTGCCTGAATCTTCATAGCTCTACTCTTCTGAATGTGTGTTTGTGTGAATATAGAATACATACATGTTAATGTATATATGTGTATGTGTATGTGTCTTTGTGTGTGTGTGTGTGTGTGTGTGTGTATATATATATATATATATAATGTGACTTAATCATTTGCATGGTTTCTGACATTGTCATATCCTTAAAGCGTCCTTATGGGAACACATTATAACCTTAATCTGGTAGATAGAAGATAATCTCATTTGTAGTGCTATAAAATATATATCTCTCCTTACTGTAATGAGGAAACATACTTTCATGTCAGTAGCAATTTTAGTATCAAACAATGCAATTTTTTTTTAGTTTCATTAAACATTTACATTTTTTGGATAACAGAGCTGAGTATGAAAAGACAACGAAGCAGAAACATTCCGGACAGACAGAGACAGAGCTGAGATGGGAGTGTTGAAAAAGATGATGGTAAAATTAAGATTGGCAGATCAGAATCCACCTCCGTAAAGAGAGCATATACAGAACAATGATGCTGAGCTGTAGAGAACACAGCATGCTTTGTGTCAATTTGTTTCTGTGTGCGTGTGTGTGTGTGCATGCGTTGGGGGGGGGGGTTGCTTGTGTGCGGCTCTGTTGGCTGCTATAGCCAAGCTAAGTGAATGTACCCATCAGTCAAGGTTGTGTCTTATTATAAGTCATTAGTCTTTCTGCTCAGCTGCGACCTTGACGCTAGCTGCGCGAGCGTGCATTTGTACCATAGTAGGCAAAATGAGTATGTGTTTATGTGTGCGTGCACCTAGGCTGCTTATACACTTAGAGGGTTGCAATGCACAAAACATGTTCAAGACTGCTGCTTACTCTATGTATATGTGTTGTTTTGCAAGCGTGTTCGCGAGCACATGTGACTGAAACCTTGATGAGCAGTCAGCTCTGGGTTTGTGTGATGGATGGACGGACATGGGGGGGTCAGAGAGGGTCAGCCAACATGCCCTCATACAGAGGGGGGTGGGGAAGGCTCATGAGGATGTCAGTCAAAGATTTTAGTAGTACAGGACAATCGCTGGTCTAAAGTAAAAGTGCTGCCGCCCACAATAAAAAATTGTCTGCCGTGCAGGACAATAGGCTGCCAGCAGTCATTTACTGGTTGCTGCCTTTTACCCACTCTGACAGTTATACTGTGATATGCAATCCGCAGTACATCGTCAAGTTCTCGCCCAGATTTTGGACTTATTTCATACGTGATGCACTAGAGCAATAGTTGAACACTGAGTCTCTGCTGATTGCCAATAAAAAGTCTTTCACATGGATTTTTAGTCTTAATCCGACATTTGAGCTGACTGTGAACAGGTATGCATGATAATGATGAGGATACCTATAACTTGAATAATGTTTTTGTTGGTCATCCAGCCGCTCTTTGTGATGTTTTTCCCTCCCAGTTTCATTAAACCGGGTGTCATCCTCTGAAGGAAATACTGCCTACCTGTCATCGTTATTTTTGCACTGTGCTTTGTGAACTGCACAGCATCAGACTGGGTAATAACTGATTTAAAAGATATCACAGTAGAGGTGTCCTACTAATCATCAACTGCGCCTTCGGCCGGTTCTGTTTTGACAGCTTGCACGCACTAAATAAACTGCTGTACTTTACCTGTCTACCTACTCTATGTATCTGCACTGTATGAGGGCCAGGAACCACCAAATGTTGACATGCATGATGCTCAAATTGTTTTGCACAATGTCCCTCCTTGTATGATCTTAAGTGAGCTGGCATTCATTCCGAGTCAAGCAGTGTAAAGCAAAGTCTAGGTTACTGTATTACTGCTCACCAGTGGAGCAGATTGATATTGCAGCGTCCTGCAGAAAGAAAACAGCCGACCAAAATCAAGAGGAGAAGGAGAGAGACATGCTGGTTCATCCTGTACCTCTCCCTCCATTGATTTCCGTGTCCAATGTCCAGTGCTAAACTCAGCATAAATGATAGCGAGACACTACTCATGAGTGTAGCCTGTGTTACGAAGTGAGATAGGAATGGAGAAAGCTTCTTTAACTCCCCGTTTCCTTTTTCTTTTAAAAAGTCACAAAATGTGACTTTTAGGGCCATCCCACTATAAAGTGTGGTGACCAGGATTGTTCCACTGACATCTGCTGGCCTAATTTAAATTAGTTGCTCTAAGCCGTCAACACTGAATTGCTTTAAAGGGAGTGATATGGTGAGTTTTTGCTGCCGTCCCACCAGCCCCACTTCCAGCTAAAATAAACAGAAACAAATAAACAAACAAGCTAGAGATTGTAAAATCATGGAAAACAGAAATAAAAATGTGAAATGTTAAAAGAAAATTCAAAATGCAGTTTTGCTATTAAAGAAATCCTGCAGTTGTAGTGGTTTGTCATCTTGGATACTGACCATTTCATAGCAGGACAACACAGTTGAATTTCTTTACTCTCAACACTCCCATTGCCTGTCTTGTTGCCATGTTCGGGGCTTGCTGCTATTATGGATTTGGGCCTCTCCATTCAACAGCCTATTACTTTGTTTGGCCTGAGGGGCAGCTGGCTGTTTCAGCATCTAATGGCCTTCTGTTTGCCAAGCAGAAATGCCAGGAATTGAACTCCTGTGTAGGGGGGTGGAATTTTTAATAACCTCTATATTTTTTGAGGAAAACACACAAATTTAAGAAGTGTAAATGAAAGATCAGCGGTGTGATTGCTCACTGTGTTGGCCATTGGATAAATTGAGTGTACATCCACTTCACTTTCATAATTCTTAACAATACTTCACTTCTTTCTCCCCTTTCATCTTCACCTCTCTTCCTCTCTCAGACATCCTCAATGTCTGGATGTAGCAATTGGTCGCTTGGCCCTGTGTCAAAGGGTGATCATGGAGGATTAGAATATTGTCCCCTAATTTTAACATGTTTGCCGTGACATCCATGTGCCTGTGTGTTCAGGTTTAGTTTAGGTGGGTGCTTGTGTGTGCGTTTGCGACTCCGTACGTACGTGTGGGACACTGTGTCTGCATGGAGACTGAGGGGGGTTCAGGGGGGACAGATGGTTCGTGGTCTGCTCTCGTCTTCTCTCGTCTGCTGCTCGCTGCCTGCCAAAGATCAGGCGAAGACAGTTACAGCACTCTCCTCTTCATTTAGCCCTGCCCGACAGGCCAAAATAACAGCCCCCATTCTGTTTTATAGATAGCTTTATGAGCTATCAAAATTTTATGGTATGGTAGAAGCTACAGAAATGACATGTACAGCAGACTTTGTTTTGCTTCACTGACAGACTGTATTTGACAATAAACGCCTGGTTTTCTTCTTTAGGCCTGTCGTGTTGGAAATCATTAACTGGACGATTACAACATATTTTTTGACTGGAAGAGAGGCCTGTGCTTATTTGTCATTTTTCAAACTGCAAGACTTTAATAAAGTAATTATATTTAATTCCATATTGTTATTTGTTATTTTTAAGATACTGTTTTTCAGTATTTTATATTTCCTCTTGTTTCCATTTCATGGTTTCATAAATCTAGAGAAGTTAAATGCTATAAGAGTTCAGAATCGTTTTTTTCCTGTTGTCCTTGGAGAGAAGTTGGAAAGTTAGAACTGGAGTTTTGCTAAAGTTTTTCCATACAAATTAATGCATGGTCACACCCCAGATACAGTAGGTGTTTTGCTGGATGTGAGAGCATTGAGCTAAATCTATTTCTCTACCCTGGCAAATTTGTGAGAAGAGATAATATGGAGAAGGGGCTTTTAGACTTGGCTTTTTCCTCTCCATAAATTCTGGAGAAGAGCCTCACTCTCTGCTGCAGGTTTCTCATCAGAGAGATATTTATCACCACCATGCACACACCCTCTGCAGATACAGTACAGTGTATCTGTGGTAGATCTGTACACATACACACACAAACATATATTATACTGATTTAAGTTATCTTGGTTTCTTATTTAAGTAATCTGATAGTGTAATGTATGCACTTGAAAGAGAAATAAGAAACAGGAAGACAGGCTGGCCGAACATCAGGAGAAACACCTTCATATTTGATTGTATTAATCTAAAAGTCATCTTGACTTGAATTTAACCGTGCCCTGACTTCAGAGGCCAGATGGACATTCGGTCACTCATTCTGTCCAAAGTGCTCTCTCTCACCGTAGCCCAGCTTTGGTGCTAAACCAGTGGAACAGATAGCACACGGGGAAGGCCAGAATAAGCTAAAGTAACTTGTTGCTTATGTGGATACTTGGGCGGTTTAGAAATTTACATGGCATAGCACAGTCTTTACCTGTCTGTAAAACACATGCTGACTCGCACATGGAAAAGTCAAGTCTGGGCAAGACAAACGGAAGTAAACGGGAGAAATTAGATAAACTTACCAAGAAGATATGAACACTTTTTAAAGATGGATGAGATGGAGAAGGGACAGGGAAATTGGTAAAGATTTGATGGAGAGAGAGAGAGAGAAGAAGAGGAATGAGAGGGAAATACCTATAGGACCTAAAAGGCTGAGGATGGAGAGGAAAGAAGTGGATGCGCTAAGTTTTTGCACACATCTGTGCATCCATCGCTACCCCTTTTTTTTCCACCAGAAATTAATTTGAACGATTCGATGGGAAGAAGGGAGTGACGCTCATCAGGAATGGATGTTTACAGTTGATGAAGTGGTTTAATCCTGCCCCCTTGGATACAGTTTTGAAAGAGACTTAGCCAGTTTCTCTTGTCTCCTACATTGCTGGAACAGCTCAAAGGAAAGGGAAGACAATGAAAGAAAGAGAGTACCTTCCTGTTCTTTTTTTCCTTCTCGGGACCAGCGGCAGATCTAACATCCCGGTAACAGATACCCCACAGCTGTAACTGGCAAAGGCTCCCACAAACCGATACAGAGGAAAAAGTCAATCACGTGATTAGATTAATCATGTCATATCAGTTCAGGCTGCTCAAGTTTATATGACACGGCAAGAAACAGAAAAGTAAATTAAAAGAAAAAAAAAAAGGATGAGGAGGAATTGATTCATGTACATTGTCCGTGCCTGTGCATGTATCTCTCTGTGTTTATAATGAGTGTGTGCGTGGGTGTTTCTGCCATGTGTGCCATTGTATCTACGTAACAAAATCAGTCCTAAGTGTGCTCTGCAGGAAGGCAAGTATGTGACTGTAATGTTGAGTCAATTAGACTCTCTCTTAAAATCCAATACTTTTCTCCTTTTGGAGAATTTTGTAAGGAATTCAGTTGGTGTGATTTTATAATATATGCTGCATAAACAGCCATCATATTTACATATTGGTGGACTACTTTTTTGGGAAGTAGGAGTTGGGCTTTAGGATTAGGAGACTTGGTGTTATCAACTTTATTTGATTTTGTCTTTTCTCTAAAGTCTTTTGAATGGGCTGACCTTGTTCTTTGTCACGTCTTACCCACACACTCAATGAAATTCATAAATTTATGTGTCATATGTACCCCTCTCCCTCTTCCATATAGCTGCGCGCACACACACTTACAGTACAACTTTTCTTAATTTCGTCTCCCGCAGCTCGTGTATGCTACCCACTGTTCACACTAGATTGGCTCTTATTATTGGCAATGGTCTTTTCAGTCCATCTCCTGGTTAGTCATTTGCATTTTAATGTCCCATTACTGTATCACAAAGAGTGGTAACTCGCTCATAAAAAAATGCCTCTGTAGAGAACTACCTCTTTGACACAAAAGATGTTTTAAGATGGTTTATAGACTTCTCTTTAGTCATTACCTTGAGATAGTTTCACTTCCCAGCAGTGTGAACCATGGATTATTGAAATTATACAAAGGCTAGTTGTAACCTAGAGGTCTAAAGACACTTTTACACTGTATTAATAATTCTTTCTTTGTTCTTGAGAACTTGTGAAAATTGAGCTACATGTCTATGTCATATGCTTATTAAATTTTTGCAATGATGTAAAGAAATTCACAGTTTCGTTCATAGTTTACGATATTAAAGCAGCTATTATCCATCCATCCAATCCATTTTGCGCTGCTTATCCGGAGTTGGGCCACAATGTCAGCAGGTTAAGCAAGATAGTCCAGACATCCCTCTCCCCTGCCATATGTTCCAGCTCCTCCAGGGGGATCCTGAGGTGTTCCCAGGCCAGATGAGATATGTAGTGTCTCCGTTGAATTCTAGGTTTACCCTGTTGTCTTCTGCCATTTGGACGTGCCTGGTAAACCTCCAATGGAATGTGCCCAGACTCTCCCTCTGGTTATATAAGGTCCGGATGGCTCCTCATAACGGCCCTTGTAACCCATACTCCTACAATGCCCCTTGCAGGGCATTGTCACACTCCCATGACCCCTCCAGTAACCTTGCAAATGTAAAGAGTTGGTCCGCTGTTTCATGCCCAGGTCAGGGTCAAAGTTTGTCTCGCTGGATCAGGGGTATGACCATTGGTTGGAGCCTCCTTTCCAGCACCCCAGCATAAGCTTTCCCAAGGAAGCTGACCAATGTAATACCCAGATACATCTTCTAGTTTCCCTTCTTAAATATGGGAATCAAAACCCTGGTCTGCCAGTCCACAAGCACCGTCTCTGACCTCCTTGTGAGACTTAAAGGCGTGTCAGCCAAGACAACTCAACAATGAGAGCCTTAAGCATTTCGGGGTGAATCTCATCCTTTCCTGGCACCTTGCCACTTAGGAGCTTCTTCACTACCTCAGAGACCTCTGCCTGAGATATGAGCTTCCTGGGCTTCCCCCAAGTCTTTGAAATCTGCTTCCTTGTCAGAGGGCATGTTATAATCAGTTGTATAATGCAAATTTCGTTACTATAATTCATAATCTGTATATTTATACTTACAAGTGACTGTGTGCCATTTGAGAGGGGTCACTCGTAGCCACAAACCCACAGAGAATTATCACTGGAATCTACAGTTTTTCTCACCTATATAACCTCTCTCTTTTGTACATATTGCAATAAAAATAAAAACAAAAATCACATAGAAACGCTAACATTTACAACACTGCAAAAAAAAAGACGTGTCAATGGTAGAGCATGCATATTGTCAGCTGAAATAACTTTTGCCTTATTGAGCATTAGAAACAGTTAGATACCAATATTGTAATCATAAACACACACACACACACACACACACACACACACCAGATGTGGACACAGTGAGACCTATGATGTTCTATACAGTTGTCATGCAGGAGAATGTCCACCAGAGCCCAGTGTTTGACTATTGAACAGAGTCCTCTGCAGGTCAAACTGAGGCTAGAGGAGGAAAAGCAGTGAGGAGAGGAGGACAAGGAGGAGGAGTTTGATGTCTTTGACTTTGTGCCAGATTCAACTAAACTCTGATATGTTGTTTAGTTTTCTTTGTTCTCTTGTCACTGTTTGGCCCAGAGCCCTGTCCTTCTGTTTTGTAACTCCTTCTATGCCCTCTTTCCAACTATGTGTCCTCCTCTCATGTTCTATTTCTGTTTTACAATCTCTTATGTCTCTCATTTTCATTATTGATTAATCTGCGCATTATTTTTCAATAATTTATAAATCCAAAAATTTCAAAGAAAACGTAAAAAGTACCCAAAACTGACTAAGGTGACATCTTCGAATGTCTTGTGTTTAACCAACAGTCCAAAACCCAAAGATATTCAGTTTAGAATAATATTTGACAAAGAAAAGCAGCAAATGCTGTCATTTCAGAACCAGGTACCAGAGAATATTTGACCTTTTCTCCTCTCAACCCTACCAACCCCATCCACTATCTTTCTGCCCCCCCCCCCCCC
Source organism: Istiophorus platypterus (assembly GCA_016859345.1). Lineage (NCBI taxonomy): Eukaryota > Metazoa > Chordata > Actinopteri > Istiophoriformes > Istiophoridae > Istiophorus > Istiophorus platypterus. The sequence continues at coordinate 9,454,016 of CM029124.1, read as the reverse complement.
CGCTGCCTTTTTTAGGGTGACTTTTTGGCGGGACAGCTATTGATCCAGCATGTTGCACTAATGTGTGGGTTTCACCTGTATAGCTGACGAGCCATTTGGATGAAATCCAATGCGACATTCAAGTTTTGCCCGTGTCCGGGTCAGCATGATTGTCCCTGGCCCCTAGACAGTAGAGGGACAGGAGACATCATGCATGCAACAGTAGTAGAAGTACATATGGTAATGAGATTGGAGATAGGGGAATTTTTTTCTGTGGTATTACACCCCAGCAGGTCTCCTACAGCCTCAAAACAAGCACAAAAATAGGATAGGATTTAAAGTGTATTTAGTAGATATTTTACTTAGATCTACATATGGTGGTGGTGCATGATGACGTCTGAGGTTTGTTTATTCAGCCGCTGCTCTAGTTCACTTGTTCACCTATTTTCCTTTCCAAGTTTGCTCCCTCCTCTCCTCCTCTTTCTCTCTCTTCTACCCTTCCTTACTGCCTTCTTAGCTTCCTCCCTCAATTCCTCTCTGTCTCCTCTCCTTCCCCAATGGGTTCATGTCCCAGGTGACAGAGAGGAGCTGTGCCCTTGAGCTAGCTCCGTGCAGCAGTAGCAGTAAATATCTGTCTGCTGTGTGTGTGTGTGTGTGTTGTATCTTGTCTACAAATACTGGGGATACTCTGCAGAATGAGAATGGTGTGATTTTTACAGCTCCTCTGAGATGGCTGAGCTTGCCTATTATCTTTGTTAAAGTAGCAAAGGAGAACCATCCAGGAGACTAACTGGATTTACCCAGAGATATTGCTATTCCCCTTGAATATATGAGCATATCAGTTTTTTTTAGGGTTGGCTGTCATACGCAAAATACAGTTCTGGGGCAGGGCACTACTTTTGAGAAATATTACAGTGCTCTGGATTTGTAATCTGTGATATAATGCGTAGCACATTTATCATATTTAGGCAATTTGGTGAGAAATATCAAGTATAAATCAATATATCTTGAATATTATAAGATATAATATTCTCTTGGGCTTTATTATTGTGATATACAAATATATCTTAAATGTTGTCAATGTTACAGTTAAATGATTTTAATATTTTACTTGAGTGTTCTCGCTCAATAAAAAGAACAGTAAATCATCCTGCTTATTTGCTCATTTTCACATTGCACATTATTTTCGATAGTGTCTGATGTCACCTATTGTAAATTCCCATCTGGTGAATTTATCTGTAAATGGTTTCCCGAGGGACATTTGAGAAATTGAAAAAAAAAATTAGTAAATTAGTTAGTTAGTTAATTAGTAAATTAGTCTCTCTCCTATTAGTTAATTAGTAAATATAAGAATATATACATATGCAAAATATTTACACATAAACCCAAATACATAATATTATATTGTATTCATATCATCCAAGACTTAGCTTTGCACATTTGACTTCTGGCTACTAATAGAATTTCAGTGTTCATGCAATAAACAAATACACAAATGCAATATAAAATAACACACAAATAGCACCAAAGGAAAAATTCAGCATCCAACAACAGTGTTATTTCCTTGAATGATGTAGTAGGCCATTTTGTGTGTGATTGTTAACAGACTGTGACATGAACAGAATAAAAACACAACTGTGTCAAAAGAGATCATTTTCCCATAAGTAGGCTTGACTCCCTTCCTCTTATGTTGTAACCTCCCCTGTCGCCATGGTAACCCTGCTGTTTCCAAGCTGCTCACTGCAATGGTCGGGTGAAGGGGCCTGTGATCCACCAGTCACATGTTCAGCTCGCCTCTTCTGGTCCAGGGCATCTGTCACTCCCTCTGTCAGCTCTCACGTACACCACCGTGCCTGGTTCTCCTTTTGAATGTCTCTGACTCTTGCTGACTCCCTCTAACTCTCCCTGCCTCTCATCTGAAACTTGATAGCGCTGGAAATTACCCATAATGCACACGGTGCCATTCCGCTGGAAGGGTGACAGAATGTGAAAGCAGTGGCTGAGGGATGGATGAGCTGCATGTGACTGCCTGTGTGAACGTGTACATTAGTGTGATATTACAGGCAGTGTTGCCAGAAAAACATTATTCCTGCTATAAATAACATGTATGGGTGTGATGCTGATGAACTGTACTTATTATTTGTTATAGTAATGTTGCAGGCAGACGGAAAGAGCGACCACAGAGCAGTGTGTCCCAGGGATTTTCCATATGCTAGAGGTTAATGACCACGGCATTTGTTTACTCATCTGTGGAGAGCGGGTTGCCTGCTAAAAACAAAAAAATGTAGTTAGGCCAGTATCCCTGGGAATTTTGATTATGTTCAGCAATGTTGCACCACAGTAAGGGTGTAAAGGTTGAGGTCGTCATGATGATCTGGTAATTTGCCAAACCATGCTTGACTGTCTGTTATTAGCCATAACTGTCACTTTCCCTAAATCGAAACACTATACTAGATCATTTACAGGATGGTGATGTTTTGTTTTTCTGATTGTCACCACATCCCATGAAAAGACTAAAACTAACATTGTATTGATCCCACTTGTAAATATTTCCTGTGTTGTCAAAACCCGATCTAACTTATTGCTCTCTGCCATAGACCTCCGCTCTTGTCCAAAAACTATTAATAGCACATTGGTGAGCCACACTGTTGCACTGGGTGACTGAGATTTTATTTTGTTTCAATACTGCAAACGCTGCTCTGCTATTGTATATAAAGTACATGCTATTACATCAAATCATTGGCCAAAAATAGTCTTTTCTCATGTTTGAGTGTTTACTAAAAACTAAAGTGCCCAGCTGTTTTGGCGATTCAGTGAATTAGTGAGCTTTTTTTTCTTTTTATGGGATTTGTTGACACTAAGAAAAATGAAAAACTAACCGGACTTAGTATTTAAAATATTATGGCCATTCATCATTTGTCATCAGTTGTTGCTATATATAATGCATGCTTTTCCAAATTGCTCATTATCAATATACTTTTTCTAGTTGGTCCATTATATGTGTACCCATAGAAACTAATAAGTCATTACGCTTCTTAAACATGAAAAAAAAAAAAAGCTCTGGGAGTGCTTTACAGATGTGGGTGGTCTTCCAAGATAAGATAATCAGATCATAAACCACCCACAGGTGTAATAACCCAAGATCAAACATATAGCATGGACAAACTAGTTACACTGCATGCTACGCTTATCTGTGACTTTCTTTTCCCTTCTGCTCACAAAGATAGCGATCGGATCCGGGCCCTTTATATACACTTTCCAGAAGAGCAGTGAGTGTACTTGGCTGCTATCCTCCTGCGCACAGCTATGAGGCTCAGCTATGAGCAGGATTTGTGAGGGGAAATCTGTGGGGGTAAGCTTCCCATCCCTAGTTTCCACTCAGCTGACTGCAGTGGGGCATGTCTGCTGATGGGTGAGAGGTGGGAGGAAAGAGGGTGTCCCTAATACCGAAGGAAAAGCCCCTAATCCTCTGTTTAAGTGTCCCCATTGATTGTTGGGAGGGCCCCACTGGTCCACTTGCCCCGAAATAGCGTCTGGTGTTATTTTTATTGTTCTCTGCTGCTGAACTCATAAACTCCCCTAGTAGACAGACAGAAAGACAGAAATGGAATCAACACCGCTACTCTTCATGCACTGAGATCCCCCCCGGCTGATTCCAACCAGGTAGAGCAAGCCCAGCCTGGATACACAATCACAGCAAAAACACTCAGTTACACTGGTGTTTTTGTTAGGGGGGAAAAAAAAAGCTGATAAGCAGGATGACAATAAAGAGCCATGTGCTGGCAGAGACTGGGGGAGGCAGTGGGGAGTGAACCAGAGAGAATGAGTGGGAGGGAAAGAGGGAGAGTGGGTGGGATAACGAGGGCGGGGGGGGGGGGGCATATCCCACTCGAGTCATTTTAGCAAGTATTTGTTTCAGTCGCTATTTTCAGTTCAACCCCTCTTCCTACTTGTCAGCCCAACGTTGGATATTAAGATCATACTGACAGCAGCCCCCCCCCCTTTCCCCTCAGAGTAAATGAAGGTGAGGAAGAAAAGCAAGGAGGTAGAGTGGGAGGGAGAAACCTCAGCTTTAATGGTAAGTCAGGGTGCTCTTTTTGCACCCTCAATGTTTGAAGGTGCTTTCTGGGGCATGGGCGCAGAAGGGATTTACTCTCGTTCTCACATTTAAAAAAAAAAAAAAAGGGAAAGGGGGGGGGCAGAGGCAGCAGAGGGGATTTGGCATGTCTCCTTTCTGCAGCGTGAAAGACTGCAAGATGCTCAGCGCTTTGTTTACTCCCCACTGCAGAATTAGATAGACCCCCTCTCCTCTTTCCTCTCCACCTGGCATCCCCCCACCCCCTTCACATCTTTCCTCTCACAATCCCTCTATCTATTACAGGCCATCGACCAGAGAGCATAAGGAGCTATTGTATCCTCAAGTGCTAGCATCTCTGGGTGTGCTGTGTTTTTTTGTATTTTTTTTTACTCTGTTACCTGAGCCAGTGGCACCTTGCTTTTCCCCCTCTTTTGGATGGATGCCCATGAGGTTAAGATACGCACAGAGCTGAATGACTGAATAGATGACTGGTTAAGTGTTTGGCTGCTTGGCTAGCTGGCCACTCAGAGCTCAGGTTTCACTCCTCTTCGTACAGAGGAGAGAAAGAAAGAGGGGAGAGAAAGTGAACATGGCTGTGGAAGAGGGTGCTGTCTTCTTAACACAAGTGAGTAGTGCTAAGTTTTTAACCATTCGGATTTATTCTTTCATTTTAAATTGTATTTTTTAATTTGGAAATCTTGGGTTTGTGTTGTGGTTTTGGTGATGTGAGAGATATGACTGACTCTCGGAGTTTTGTGTTGTGAATTTAGTGGTGCACTAAACCACCAGAATGAACTAGTCTAGCAGTAGTCAGGTGATCTAATGCATTCAGAGGGACAGTGTTAGAAGCCGGGACTGTTTGATACTGTATGGTTACTACATGCAGGATTTTTTTCAACACATTGGGTTATTTTGCACATAGGCAGGCAGTTGCCCATGCACCTGCATATCCAAAATGTACAGTGTGCATTCGTAGCGTTTATAGTCTCTCTCCTTTAAAGGAATAGTTTGACATTTTTAGGAAGTATACTTATTTGCTTCTCCAGACACCAATATAGCAAACAAGATAACACGATATAACGTGTGTTACTCAGTGAGCTTTAGATGTGCTAATAATTTTTTTCAAATTTTTTTTTTTTTTTTCATTTTTATTCTATAACTTTGTTCAGAGCCAGGCAATCTGCTTCCCCCTGCTTCCAGTCTTGATGCTACATTAAGGGAACCGTCTCCCGGCTCTAGTGTCATATTTTGTGTACAGATATGAAAGTATTATCAATATTAACATCTACCTCCCAGCCAGTAAACAAACAGAGCATTTTTTCCAAAACGTGAAACCATTCCTTTAAGATGAAAGACAGGCTTTTTTGTAGTACACGCTCTTAACACGCTGAAGCCTGTACTCAAAATGTCTGGAAGCTTTGGGATCTGTTAAAGAAAGTGAAATACATGAAAATACTGAAATTGCTCACACATAAAAGAAAGATATTGTAGAATTTGATAATTTAGTGTGAGTTTCTTACTCAGTAAAGCCATCTTTCAGTGGAGAATACTTTATTTACTGTTATCTTTTTCCATGTGAAGGACTTTACGCTTCCAGAGTGTAGTTTCTCACTAGTCCAGTCATTCATTCATTTACTTCTTTACTCACACGCCAGTATGTGGTCATTCCTCCTAGTGACCATCAGGAGGCAGGGCACTGTCTACACAAGACTCATTAAACCACTTGACACTCCCTTGTAATGCTCCTGAGACGTGAGGTGCTTTACACTAGAGAGATGTTTTAGAGTTATGTTGATGACTAAGAGAAGAGCATATAACATTTACAGCTATGTGAGGTGTGAAGCAGATGTTGATAAACTGAACACAGGACATTTTGTCCATTTGAAATCTGAGGAGGCTCTAAAATGTACTCCTATTATAGATTATCATTCAATGTGTTGCCAATAACATGCTTTCCCTCCATAAATCTCTGTGGCTTTATATTTCCAGCAAAGGTATTTTGACAGAGAAATGGGGGCATTAATTCATCAATAGCTTCGCAATGTTTAGCCTTTTAGAAAATGGAGAAATCAGGATAATATGAGAGACTATGCATGGCAGGAGATTGGGGAAGTGCAACACTTGAAAGACAAGAGAAATGGATGTGTTGGCTGGTTGGGTGAGGTTCTTTGGCACCGCTGGGTGTTGTGGCCCACCACTAGATGCCCCTGGCTTTGTACTCATAGAGCCGCGGACAGCTGAGTGTTTTGTGCTGTCAGGAGAGCTGGGGATAAAGTGAAACAATGCAGCCGCTGCTTGTCTGACTCCCCTCTTCTAAACTTGCACAGTTCACCCAGAGCCTGCAGCAATGACATCAACATGCCCCATGTCTGTGTTTGTGTGTACATACTCTTACCTGCGTGTGAACAATGCACAAAGGTGTGTGCAAACGTGTATGTATTTATGTACCCCTTGCTATGCATGAGTGCGGTGCAAAATGAGTCTCTGTTTTGTTACATGCTCGGTGCTCGGAGTGCCAGACTGACATCATTGTAGTCTGGCATCCCGGGGGTATCAGTCTTTATACTGCTAAATATCCTCGATCCATCTAGACTATCACTGTGTTGATGTCATGAGTAGAAGAAGTGCCAAGTACAGATTCAGCGGAATGAAAACAAACGCTCTACAGTTCCGAAATGTCATGAATCTCTATACCTCCAATGAAGGAAGGATGTGAACCACCCGGACTGCCAAGGCTCTGTTTGAGATTATGACAGATCAATTCCATACTACAGATTACATAAATAAAATTTGTATACAATAAATACACTACTGTCAATTGTATTTTTTTTCAATTCCAATTAATTTTCAAAATAAAACAAGAAAATAATAGATACACAATTTTTCCTTTTATTGTCGAATTTTTTTCTGGAGCTGTGTCAACATCATTTATAATTTATTCTCATGCTCTGTATCTCCTCCACTTCCTTTTTCCAGTTCACATGGGGACAACAGTATTCATCAACCGCATATTCAAAAATCAAGTGTGTTTTTTCTTTCTTTGCAAGCATGCTTTCTTTTGTGAGTTTAATTTGCTTAATTTAGTCTTTTCCACTGTTAATACACTATATACTCAAAGCCTGCTTAAAATTACAATGTATTATTTAATTGTGATACATCTTCAGTCTTTTGCCAAGGAAGAAAAAGGATAAAATCAGTGTTATAATGATCAGACATCTTCTCCAGTGCTCAGACCATTATAGTGTATAATAGTTATATTGTTAAATTAGTTTGGCCTATTTATAAGACGATATGAGCTCATTGAAGCTATAACTGTATCAGTGAATATGTCAGCCAGTAAATGATATACTTTTAGCTTTATTACAGGGTTTGCTATTTATTGATGCAGCAGTTTTAGCTTTAATATGTTGCTCATCTTCAACAATTTTGACAATAAGGAATACATTTCTGCAATTACCCCCCTTTAACTAGCGATACATGTGCTTCTCTGCTGTGTAGTATTTCTGTTTTTCCTCTCTAATTCAAAGAGCACCTAAAACACCAGTTAGTGACCAGAGGCCATGTTTAATTGGAAGTGAGATGGTTAATTGTCATTTTACAGTGACTTACCCAGAAATTAGCAGTATTTTTGTCTTTGCAAGACTGTAATTGGGAATGATGGTATAATTCACGGCTTTTCCAGTTATCACTTGTGTGTCAGATTTCTCTCTCTCATCCTCTTCCTTCCATCTAACATTAGATTAATGCTTTCCTTCAGGCTTAACCTAGTCTTTAATGGCCCCATTTTCTTTGAACCTCTGATCTGTGGAAGCTTAATGATATTTCTCTTACTAATCTCTTGCCCCGTCCTCTGTAATGCTTCATTCACAAAGACTTCAAGCTCCCTCATGTTGGATGTAGATGGGATGAGGATAGAAGGTTGGACATGTTGGTCACTGGTTTTCACTGCATTAAGGGATAAACTGCCGAGAGCAATAATTTGTGACTCATGGATGGAGGCTACTTAATCTGTTGGCACTTATGCTGGGGCAGTTGCAGAAGGAGAAGCAAAGAGCACTGCATGATATTTAAAAGATTATTTCAAAATGGTAACCTTTGAAAAAAACTTAAACTTTAAAGAAATACTCTTAGACCTCTGTACTTTTAGAGATATACTATATCTTCCTCTAAAGCGAGAGCAAGTTTGTCTGAAGGGATTTCCACAGTTTTGTTAATATTTTGTTGTCGCGTTTATACAACACAGTATTGGATATCCTTTTTGAGTTACATAATATTTAATGGTATGAATCACTGAGTGGTTGTAATGGATGCTGCCTGTTACAGCTGTGAAACCCGTGTATTTTCATGTCAGAGGTTTTTAGAGCGGTCAAGCATTTGGTGACACTCAACAAAGCCTGAGAGTCATGAGTCGCACAGTCATGCTGCAGGCAGCATGGCACACACTAAGGACACATGCCAGTTATGTAAGACGCAGGACAACTGTTAGGATGTCTACCAGCAAGGAGGCGTGCACAGACACACACACACACACACTGCACAGATATTATATTATGTCGATGTAATTTGATTTGAATAATTGATAATGAAGCTGGGACTGATGCTGAAATTTTAAAACCATCTTGAAGTTGGACTTGAGCATAAACTTTCTTTCATCATTTAAGTGTTGCAGTAAGTAAATTAAATGTGTATGTAGTGAATAACAAACAACTATTGTTGATAACAAAGAAATAAAGAAATAAACAGAACAGAAGCAGGAGAGCTGTTTACTGAGTTTAGATTCCCTTCTTGCTAGCACGCCTTATCATCACTGAGACATTGTATTCATTCCTGCAGGGCGCCACTTGTGAATAATTGTCACTATGGATCATGCTGATACCACACAAGATGTAGAAATTAAACATAGCAGACAGAGGTGGTACCATAGCAAAAGCACCAGGAGTTTACTTCAGTGGCAGTGTTGAGGCGGGACACTGTGATGACAGAGAACTGGTGGAGACTGGTGGCTTACTGGGTTCAGACTGGATGGGAGCCAAAGTGATTCGAACAGGTCATTATGAAGGATGCTGACTCTTGGTGTCTTTGTCCATAACTAACAAGTAGAGGACCTCAGTCTGGGAGTAGAGAGGTCTTAGTTAGTCCTATCATGCTGAGTTATGATATAGTATTAAATATTATTCAGATAATCAGTTGTGTTTTTACAGTAGCTATTTACTGGTGTCTTGATGAAGGGCATCTTCCTCTGATCTGTATAATTAGTGTGCTGTTCATTGCCACCGACATCCAGGATAATAGAAAACTCAAAAAATCTAGTACATAGGCACCTGAGCTCTGATGCAGTGTTTCTATTTGCATATCCATTCTGTTTCTAAACCTTTTTGTAGCTGGGCAACAGGAGATTCTGGCTACTATACTGGATGTTTGAGTTTTCACAGTCAATGGCCTATTTCACTACACACTGTGGCAGTGATACTCTGACTTTCTTCCTTACAGCAGCCTCAGTATTAAGAATTTTTTTTCTTTTTGCTCTTATGCCACTTTAACCTTTTACACTTTACAATTTTACAGCCATACGTGTATCTGTATTAACAGTAGTGGTTTCATATCTGTTCTGTTCTGAGCCATGGGTTAAGAACAATGTTTGTTGCTCGGTTATCATGCTGGTTCAGGCTCTCTCACAGTCGGTTCCATCATGACTTTTCTCAAGGCCACGAGAACAGAAATATCATTAGTGGTCATTAGTGGACAAGCAGTCCTCTGGGAGTTGTGGTATGGAAAAGGGAAGAAGACATTTCTAGATGCAGCACGATTAGCTGCAGAGATATAAGCTTACGATAAATGTTCTCTTGTAATCAGGAAATGGCTTGTTTTCTAGTTAACACCACTTCATCTGCCATTACTTTGTTTGTCTATATATGCCTGAGCACTTACAGACAAATGTTTTCCTCTCACAGTTTTGTACAGCCTATCAGTGGAATGATCTGATGCTGGATGTCTTGTTCACTCACTTGGCTTTGGGTCAGATCCCTCTATGTTCTTCAGAGTTATTTCTGGAAAAGCATGGACAAGGGGGAGGTGGAGAGCCAAATGCTGGATAACTGCTCATACCGTTTGGCCCTGCAGAGTTTATCCTAAGTGTCTCTGGACGCAAGGCTAAATTTAGCAGGTCTGGGCTTTTGATAATTCAGGGGAATTTGGGTTTTTTGAGCCACTGTTATGAAGCAGCATTTCACAGCTTCTCTCCCTCCTGCTCTCAGCTGCTCCAATGCTGAATTTTACAAAAAGCTTTTAGCAAGGCTGTGAAGAAGGAAGACAAAAATGTGCAGAGTTTGCTTTGTGTCATTTTATGTCAAACCCAATGTCGTAGGAGCTAACATGAACATAGAAGAGGAACACAACCTCCCTCTCTTCTCTCTTTTCAGCTTTCTCCATCTCTTTTTCTTTGTCTTCTCTCATCCTGCTTTCGATCTGCCCCCCTCCCCTTCTCTTCCTCTCACACACATACACGTACACGCCACATTTGTTACAGGGGCAAAACATGCTTGCCTCATCATTTTATTTTAGTGTGCAAAGCCCTATTTCTGTAGTGAAATACAGGACAGCCAAGCAGTTTGGAGGATGCTCTGCTACTGGTAGCACAGCGACATAGACTCACAACTGGTGGATTCAGAAGAGATTTCTGCTGCAAAAGAGGGGGTCTCTCTGGCAACTGTGAGGAACACCCGGTCACTGAACTCCATGCCTTTGGGATTCAGAGACATTTTGGATTTAACAAAGCTGAAATAACAGTGCAGCTGGATCTGATGGATGATGGAGGATGACTTGAATTGTTGGGATGATATGCTGTGACTCTGTTGGATTTCTCATGGATTTACTTTTTGCGATGTTTGCGTTTTAGCGGACTTATAAATTGATTTTAATGGGACAATGGACCCATTGTATGTGTGGATATTGGTCTTGTGTTTCCCCTGTTAAGATGTTTTTTGGACGACTGAGAAATTATGACAGAGTTCTACCTGGTACGGTAAAATTTTGGCATTTGTATATGCCTCTGTTCTCCTGTGTGTGCATAACTGTAACAGCCTGATAATTTGATGCTGGTAAGCATGTGGTCAGTGTTTGACCTGACAAACTCATCTCTTCTCTCTTTCTCTCCCTCGCTTGTCTGCTTCTCTTTTGCGCTCTTCGTTTTCTCCTCTCCAGTCTGACAGTAATGCCAGTTACCTGCGAGCTGCCCGGGCAGGGAACCTTGAAAAGGTCCTTGACTACCTCAAGTCTGGGGTTGAAATAAACATTTGCAATCAGGTAAGTTTCCTGAGACTCTTTCTAAGAAACTATAATGTTCATGTGAGCGTTTGTTCTCCTCGGGGTTAAAGAAGAATATTGAGTTGTTCTTTTTAACGCAATTACCGTACTGCTGCATCAGCTAGATTTCAAATTAAGAACTCAAGGGCTCATGTCCAACTGAACAAGCAGAATTTAAATATTTTATTATATTCTATGATTTGGCTCATCCATTAAAAACATTTAAAGATTATGACATTGTATTTTTCAGTGCATGAGCTACCATAACTCCTCTAAATATGTTTCTTTCTCAGAATGGTCTGAACGCTCTTCATCTTGCCTCCAAAGAGGGGCACGTAGAGGTTGTTGCTGAGCTGCTGAAACTCGGGGCCACTGTGGATGCAGCCACAAAGGTAAAGCCCACTCCCTCACCTATAACACCTTAGTTGATGTTATGGAGGCCTTTATCAGAATCCAGCACAAAAAATGGCTGCAGTGTAGGATTTAACAGCATGCAGTTACAGCTTTGACTACTGAAAGTGTGCCGTCTTCGTTAGGGTTTAATATTGAATCAATATTTAATGATCCCAGCGGGGGATCCCTGCTTGAAATGGTTAGAGAATTAAGGAAGAGAAATAAAATATATGTCAGAATGAAGCAAAATGAGTTCAACAGTAGAGTGTATTAACTGGAATTGAATGTAATTTAAAAAAAAAAAAACAACAAAAAAACAAGGTAGGCAAAAGCAGTAGTGTGATATTTTATGTACTATACTATGATATCAAATGGTATAATACATCAGGGGAGGGTCTCCTCCTTTGAAGCATCTATACTGGGATACAAAAAAAGGCACAGAGGGAGAACCATTGAAAACATCATACAGATTTGTGCCCAGAAGGCTCTCACTCCCATTTAGTCGTCTCTTTCAGCTTTTTCTGCCACAGGCTACATACCTAGTGCTGACATAAACACAGGACACAATGAAATATTCAAGAAAAAGGAGAAAGTCTCCCCAATTAAAGCCTCTCTCTACCGTGACCCCGAGGGTGCTGTTTGAGGTCTAGGGAATCAACTGCCTGCACCCTAATCCCTATCAATTTGTATTTTATGCAGTCAGGGAGGCAGCGCTATTGCATATACATAGATTTAGCGACACAGTGTTTCATTTAGGCTGTTGGGGTATTTGATGCATAACGTAATTGTGTATCTGCCCCTCTAATGTTGTGCTGCTCTTGTTGTAGGAGAATTAAACAGGAGGGCATGTCCTCAGTTCATTAGCCCCTTAGCAGCCCTATTACAAATGCTGCCCTTGTGAAGCTAACAATGGAGAGACTGTCAGCGAGATGTTCATTTAACTCTGTCGTAATTTCCAGGGCTGTAGTTTGTTGTGTTGAACTGCACTGCCTTAGATTAGTGAAGCTGTTCAGTTGGAGACAGTCAGAGAGCAGTGGTTCAACCAAACTGTTTAGTCTGCAGTGGTGTCATTGCACTGGACTGTAATAAGAGCTACTGATATAACCTATCACCCAGAAATAATTTTTATATAAGACTAATTTGTTTTGCCGGTTATGTTTGAGGGAAATATAATTGGAAATGTTGTTTTCAGTGAAGGGATTGCTATGGTTTGGTTCCACAAGCAAGTTTTAGGGAGGTTATTTGTGTAGATGACAGACATACTAAGCACAGATGGTGGTTTTGAATAAATGTTAATTTAACTACGTTCTGTCTTGTGCTTCAAATTGCCACTGAGTAACTATATAAAACCAAGACCGCGTTCCTTACCTAACTTTAATGGAGTGATTTCAGTGCCTAAATATAACCATATAAAACTTTGATCGTGCTGTAGTTGCTTTGAGTAGACACAGTTTTAAAAGAATGGATTTTGTTTGGAAAACATATGAAATAAGACTTTGCAAGATTAGAATTAGGATTATCGTGGTGGGAGTTCAGAAGCTTACTGGTGCAAAAGAATGCAGTCAGTTTCTGTAAATCTTTAGACTTGTCACTCTGTTCAAGAATTACAAAGGTTTAGGCTGTGAGTTTGTGCCATAAAACATGATCTGTGTGTTAGCTTGTCAACCATGATAAAGTAACAGCATTTCAATTTATCACTCAGATTCCAAATTTACAGTAGAATTGATGTGTTCCAGAAAAAAACCTTAGGCTCAGTAAAGTGCACAAGCTCTACTCTTTGCCTATGTTATATACTGTACCAATCAGTCTTGTCTATCTCTTTATTAATTGGCCATGGCCTCAGCAGACATGGCTATCTGCCCATATACAGTACATGTGACGGATGATCACTATTGTGCAACAGCACAAATATCAGAGCCGAGTATCACATGGCCAAGAGACAGGCTGGGGGTTGTCTCTACCTTTACAAGGACCTGCACAGGGTCATAAAAAGCCTTCCGTTATCCTGCCTTTATTTATGGCAGAGGCTCAGGGGAGCTCATGTATGTTTGGGACGTAGGGCATCGGAAGTGACACATTGTTGGCAGTGCAGTCAGGGGGATGCCAGAGCTGGAATGTGAGCGGTAACATGGGTAATGATATGGAGACATACAGACTATAGTGACAAACACTCGTATACACCCATAAACACAAAAGCAACACGGTGGGACAGGTGGGGCAGAGCTTAACACACATTCCTCTGGTTGTTCCGTGTAATCCAGAAAGGAAACACTGCTCTGCACATATCCTCGCTGGCTGGACAAACGGAAGTCGTCAAAGAGCTGGTCACAAATGGAGCCAATGTCAACGCACAATCTCAGGTGGGTTACAGTCAACATGCATGGTCACATGTACATGCGCACAAGGTCAAAATGAAAGTAAGGTCCTGTTGGTCTACATAGAGGACCTGTAGCAACTTTAACACAATTGAAATGCTGTTATACACACATTTATTTGGAGGATATGGTAACATTAGGTCGATGCCATAGAGGAAATCACTTGGTACAAAGATCCTCCCTAATAGAATCTGGCATCGAGCCAACTAGGCCTCTGCATCTCAAGGAAGCTGCTGTCCTTGCATGTCACATTTAACTCTGTCAGATCTAGCGGAGAGGAAAGTTTTCAAGCACCCTCTTCCCCTCTGATCTCATCAAACCCTGAAATGTCCAGTAGAGATGTTACAGCAAACGTCTTAGACTTACCTGAACTTTTGTTTTGTCAATGAGATTTTTTTTTGACAGCATATCTGTCATTCTCAAGATTCTCTTTTACATTGACATCACTTGATAGTATAAGTGTTATCAATTCAAAATCAAATCTATAAGAACTGACTTAAAGAAAATATCAGCCCTTATGTAGTGTGAGTGCTAGCAAAGGTGTAATAACGTGTCTTTAAATGTCATGCATGTAATCCTGTATGTTTTTTGGCCCATGTTGTGTGCAGAATGGGTTCACTCCTCTGTACATGGCAGCCCAGGAGAATCACCTGGAGGTGGTACGGTTCCTTCTGGAGAACAGCGCCAGCCAGAGTATGGCCACTGAGGTACTGTACATGCGTGCGTGCTTGCGTGTATACGTGTTCATATATGTATGTGTGTATGTCCTGTGTCCACATCTCTATATGTGGTCTTTACATCTGGTGTACTAAACACCTTCATGTCCTCTCCTCTGTTTTCTTCCCGCCCTCATCTGTCATCCCGAGCCCCAGTCGTTCTGCGTCTGCCTGTGTCTCTGTCTGTGTCTTCACTTCTCTGTCCCTTCTTTTCTTCCCTCTGTCTTTTTCTTATCCTTTCTGTCTCACATTCCTGCTCTGTCTCCCTTTCTTCCTTTTCACCCTCCTTCTCCACCTGCCCCGTCTCCACCTTCCCAGCTCCCTCTCTACCCATCTCTTTTTAATGAGGGACTAGGCAGAGCTTCATTGATTGGTAGTGTAGAGCGGTGGAAGCAGAGTGACCTTGAGTGGGTCACACATGAAGTCTGCTCCGCTCGCTGCCTCTCCTCCACGCCTGCTGTTACCAGTCTGATTTACGTTGCTCAGCCTGTGGAACCCGTACACATACAAAAACACACATAATTACCAGTCACCACACGTTTGCACACACAAGCACACAAGCACACTCAAACAGCTGATGGGGCTAATGCCCAAGCCAGTCTACAGTCCACTGGGTTGCATCTATAGGCAACATGGTAGAACAGAGGATGCCCTTCAGGACGTGTATACACATACATGTAGATTATGTTAGCACATATGAACACGTGCGCACACACAGATCTGCTCATAGATGCGGGACTCATGTGAACATGATATATGAATTCAAGCACAGATGCCTGTTAACTTGTGCTCACATATATTCAGATATAAAATACTCAGAAAAACACTGTATAGGAGCTTTCAGCTGAATTATACATCATAAGGGTACTATGTGTGGGGGATAAATGGGAACCTTTTCCACCACATCCATCCTCTAATTATGTAACTTACATTAGTGTCCTGTGTGGAGAGGAGGCTTGTACATCCACATCTGTTTGAAACATGGGGGTTTTAGGTTTTAATATCTTAACACCACAAGTAGGTTAAATTTCAAATATAGGGTTGAACTCCAAAGTTTTCTATCTTGGTTTTCTATCCAGTTGATTCTTTTTGTGTGGGGTCCTGAAGAATTCTGTACAACTGAATAAAGAGATTTGATAAGAGTGACATAAATATAAAAAAAATATGGCCCTTAGTTACACTCATCAAGTAAGCTCTGACTTGTTTGAAAAAAATAAAGAGGATTTGTCCCTTAAGACAAAAGGAAAAGCCTGAAATCATTGGATTATTAATAACACCTGCATTGTGCCTTTTGACTTCTGCTGGATACAGATGCCTTGCATTGCATTCCTTTAAACGTGCAGCAAATAATGCAAATAATAATTCAACCAAATTACAATAATACAGCGTACCATCTCTCGATATAATGATCTGTACTTCATCCATCCAGTCACACCTACCATCCCATATTGGTGCCATTACCAGTGATTCACTGAAGCGCCCATCCAGCATCAGTGACTCCTCTCTCCTCTCATATGCAGGATGGCTTCACCCCTCTGGCGGTAGCCCTCCAGCAGGGCCATGACCAGGTGGTCTCCCTGCTACTGGAGAACGATACAAAGGGCAAGGTACGCCTACCTGCCCTGCACATCGCCGCCCGCAAGGATGACACCAAGGCCGCGGCCCTGCTCCTACAGAACGACCACAACGCAGATGTTGAGTCTAAGGTGGGTGACGATGTTGATGTCTGTCTCGGTTGGTGGATCTTAAGTGGTTTGCTTTGGGGGTTTCTTCAGCCCTTTGATTCATGGACTGTTTAATTGCTTCTTTGATTATTGATACATTTGGTTTTCTTTGTCAGTTCTTGTTTCTTGCTGCCTTTTTCTCTTCTCTTGGTTGAATTTGTTTTTGATGCTCTTTCTGGCAGAAAGGGGAAAGAAGCAGAAGTACATTGTGTTTGTTTTTGTGTGAGTTTGTGTTTAATTAAACACATTACTGAACAGAAAAGTAATTACATTATGCTTGTTGAAGTTTGTATGGAAGACATGGTAATTTGTAAACGTATCGTATGATCATGCTGGAAGAGGATTTTAAGTTTGAGAATATCTTTCTCAAACTTTAAATCTTATCTGCCTAAATATTTTATAACAACAGGGACTTTATGTCAAGAACTTTTGTTGCCATAAATTATTTTGTACTGAGCTCCTTCTCCCCTGTCTCTGCTCCTCCACTTCATTTTAGTGGAGGCCCGTCTCTGTTTTTTGCTCACTAACTGCCCATTCTCTCCTCTCTTGGCTGACTTTGTAGATGATGGTGAATAGAACAACAGAGGTACACCTCTACTCTGTACATTATGTAGTCTCTCCATTGCAGCTCATAAAACTCTGAGAAAAAAAAAAAAACAACTTAGTTGCCCCTGACGTAATGCAGTAGTGTTTCTGCAGCCCTTCGTCACTTACCCTTTACCATTTTAGCTCAGTCTCGTCTTCCCCCTCTTCATTGCTTCATTCATGTAGTAGATATTACTAGTCATAGAGAAGGTCAGAGTAGCGCATGTCTCACTAATAATGATTTAGTTAATCCTGAGGCTGGAGGCTTGGGTATCAAGGTTTTTCCTTGATTCTAATGGTTTCATGGTGTCCAAAGCTTAAGCTTCGGCTGCTTATTTTGGCAAATTCTTTGTGATTGTTGACAAAATGTTGTCCTGTTGTGTCCTGACACAGTCTTTCCATGAAACTGATTAACATGATAACCAGTGTTAGCATGAAAAGTGGTTATCATTCACTGAAAAAGCAGCAGTTTGGCAATAACCTGCATGGCAACCAAATCCCCATTGAGCTGTAAAGGAAGCAAGCCTTCTAGCAACAGACAACTAGTATAATTAGTTTACTAGTTTACCCTTTATTGAAATTTAGTACTTCTGATCCTCAACCCTTGCACCTAAAGCATTTTGCATGGGACCAAAGCAACAAGCTATCTCGACACTGCTTCTGTGGTAACAAGGAGCCAGGTCTCCACCTTCTGGGTGTGCCTGCTTTGGCTGGCATTATTTTTTGCTTTGGCGGGCTGGCCAATTATCTTGTATAATTCATCCGCATATGGCCTTGGTGCTCATGCATTGTGGTAAAAAAATGCATTGTATTCTAATGGAAAATGGAAAAAAGTTATTGTAGATTTTATAAAAAGCACACAAGATTACCTGCTGTATTTCCTCAGGTAGACCACAAAAAGGCAGATTTTTGTGGTTCATTTTTTATTTTTGTTTACCTTACCTTACCTAATATGATTGTAAAGTGTTAAATTATCTTTTTAAATTGTTCCCAATCGTAGTGTTTTTGGTTTGGGACAAGTCTGAGGCACCTGCTTCCCACTCAATTATCGGTCCTTTGAAATCGGGATCCCCCTGATTAGATAGCTTAATGTTACATTCCCTCACTCATTGGACAGAAATTTTCCAGTGTCCTTTTGTTGCTTTGACAGCTGCTGCTCACTAAGCCAGGGGTCTTGCAGGGAAATGACTCTAATTTAAGATGTTAACAAATGGACATGGGGTTCATTTGCAGGACAATTATTAGGATGTTGCAAATGAGTTTCATAGTAATTACCACTAAATAACATGTCAAAATTGAATTATATATCCCATTCAGGCCTAGATAATCCAAGTTCACTCTACCCAGTGTGTTAGTGTAATGATAAGTTATAAACCAGTATCATTAAAGCACATAGAAGCCCAAACGGTATACTGAACTTACTTTATTTTTAAAGTTGTCAGCATACCATAGTCCCATGTTTGATGCTTCAATAAAAGGACTTTTTCTGCCACTGTGAGAAAAGTCAAGTGTTAGTGTAAAAAGTGTTTAGTAGAACGTGTCCTTGTCTGATGGAGTGTGATTGTATGTCACCCATAGGCCTCTGTAGACGGCTGTAAATTCTCAAGGCATCTACTGAATTGTACACGAGTGCTGGTTTGTAACGTAATGTGTGTGCTTTTCTGTTTGCATGTGCGTGTTGTACGGCTTTCTTCAATCCTCAGAGTGGATTTACCCCCCTCCACATAGCGGCTCACTATGGCAACATTAACGTGGCCACGCTTCTGCTGAACCGAGGGGCAGCTGTGGACTTCATGGCTCGGGTGAGTTTATTCTGCCCTCTGCTGTTTAGGGGGGGTATTACTAAGATTAAGGTAAACGAGCTAGAGAGAGAGAGAGAAGGTGTTTTCAGTATAATGTTACATACGTTGAGACAATAATCCTACACAGCTGTGAAACAGTGGTGACTTGTTTTACACTAGTCCCTCAATCACCAAAGGTGTATGGACTTTTTGACTTGACATGTTAGGAAAAGCACAGGTGTTACTAATAAAATGAACAATGGCTCAGTTTAATTCAAATGTTGCTGTAAGCCATGACAATGTGACAGTGAGATAACGCCAGGACCTTGAAACTGAAGCACTTCAATGGAATTCAGCCACCACTGTGACATGTAACAATGTCCTCTGTGAAAAAGGCCTATTATATTCACTCCACTCCTTTATTTTGGGCCCCTTGCAAACAGAACCCATAAATGAATTCGAACTCACTCCACAGTGTGTATTTACTACAAGCGGTTGAGGGAAAGAGCATCAACTGAAGACTTGAATGTAAATTGTTGGATGTGTGCATCACTATCGTTTACTGGACTTGACATTTGTAGGTGAAGGCATCTGGTACTGCTGCAAGACAGGGAAAACAGTGTGAAACCAGAAGGCCCCATATAAACTCTCTCTCTCCCTCTCTCTCTCTTCCTCTCTCTTTTTATTTCACATCTGTTGGGACTTTTCACCAATGGAAAATAATAAGATAGTAGGGACACTAAACAGCTCCCGGAAAACTCTTCTCTAGTATATACGGTTTAAAAAAGAGAATCCAGTTGCAGCATCTGGTCTCTTACCTTTAAGGCATCTCTGTCAGGTACAGGGGGGGATTTAAAAATGTTGCTCCTTAAGAGGGGAGCTTTCTGGATTTTTGAATTGCATAATTTCAGCCCCAGAGGGTTAATAAAGACCTAAACAATGCACTGGATCATAATTGTTCTCCAAGAACATGGTCTTTTGTTGAAAAATGGGATATTTTTTTAAAGGCTTGATGTGTTAGTTCAACCTCAGAATGACTTAGGGATATTAATAAATATGACAACTTGGAAGAGATTTTAATATAATGTATTTTTGATTTCCCAGTGGCCACTTACAATAGTACTAAAAAATTCCCTACCGTCCATTAGATAAATAAAGCATTAATAAAGCAATGTTACTTGAGATGTATTACTACTTGCTCAGTGTTCATTTCACATCGGGTGCATCTCTTTACTTGTAGCTTCTTATTTTAATAAGTACTTTGACATAATGAAACACACACAAGAGGAGTATGATTAGTATTTACTGTGATATTTGCAAAGTGGTCTAGAGTGAGTGCCAGTTAGAATAAAAAATTACAACTAGAAATGTGTTCTTTGCAACATTAGACATTAGTTAACCAAAGTCAACATTTGCCTGTAATTAAAACAGCTAGTGTGAGGGAGTGTCTATGTTTGTGCTGCTTTTTGACACTGATTACAAGTTGGGTGCAGAAAGATGCTGCAGCAGTGGAGGTAGATGGGATCAAACAATGCAGCTGTTTCATAACTCTGTGCTTGATAATAAAAGACCAGGTAGACTTAAAAGGGAGAGTGTAAGGTTTATATTAGAGCTGGCTAACTAGAAATAAAGTGCTGCAATTTATTTATTGTCCAAGTCCGAGATTACATGCGTTCTAATATCTCTAATGAATGAATTCAATTTAATTATAGACTTTTTAAATGACATGCATAACGTTTTGATAAACCATTACATCTGGATTGACAGCTGACTCATAACACCTCTTTGTTCAGAATGACATCACACCTCTTCATGTGGCAGCAAAAAGGGGCAACAGCAACATGGTCAAGCTGCTCCTGGATAGAGGGTCCAAAATTGATGCAAAGACCAAGGTGAGACCATGAACTAAATTCTCTACAGAAAACTAAAAGAGATTCTTTTTTTTCTCTTTTTGCTGAATTTTAGCAGGCACACTTCTTTGTCTTCCACACATATGTCAAAGTGGTACCTATTCCCAAGTATAAACAGGTGTCATGATCAGTGAAATTTAAAATTTGCAATGAAAACAAGTCCATACTTAGTGCTTTCACACTTGCAGGGTGAAATTTATCACACTTGCAGGGTGAAATTTATCAGTTGCTATTATAAGATTTTGGAATTGTTGTTTTTTCGTTCAGTGACTTACCTAACCATGTGCAGCAATGTTGCAAACCGCACTATTTGTAATTTATTTAACACTGGCATTTTAAACCTCTGCAGAAAAGGCAGGGACTAGGAATTTTAATTTCCCTTTATTTATCGATTCCTTTGCTCTCTGCCCTCTTTTGTCAGGATGGTCTGACACCTCTTCACTGTGGGGCACGAAGCGGACACGAGCAGGTGGTAGAAATCCTACTAGACCGAGGAGCACCTATCCTATCCAAGACCAAGGTAGCTACTGGGACAATCAATTCAGGACACACCGCTTTATTCAGAATAGGAAAGGAAAGGTCACAAACACATATCGCATTTTTTTTTTTTTTTTACACTGGCTTTTATAGAATAGAGTAGAATAAATTACATTCAACTGGAAACTTTGTTAATAACACTGTAATACAGTTGTTTGCATAAAACTAGATTTCCTAACCACACAGAGTCATTTGAAATCTATTATCCAATCAGATAGCAGGTCTGTTGTTGTTGCTCTAGTGTTGTCGCATTGTCCTCATAACGTCTGTGCGGCCTCTCCAGAACAGCCTGTCTCCCTGCTGCGTAGCCCCACAGTTTGACCACGCAGGACGACCAGTGTAACAAAATAGACATTGTTGTAATGACCTCGTTATAACAATGCTTCTGTAACCTTCTCAGCAACTTCCTTCACAGTCTTTCCGTGCAGCACATGGCCACGCCCTAACTTACTGTGTCTGTCTGTCCATCTGTCTATGTGTCCGTCTGCGTGTGTGTTTGTCGCTCTCTCTCTTTGTCTCTCTCTTTCTGCCTCTCTCTCTTTCTCCCCTTCTCTCTCTCTCTTTCTTTCCCTCTCTCTCTCTCTCTTTCTTTCCCCCTCTCCCCCTACTATAGAACGGCCTATCACCGCTCCACATGGCCACTCAGGGGGACCACCTGAACTGTGTCCAGCTTCTGCTCCAGCATGATGTGCCGGTGGACGACGTCACCAACGACTACCTGACGGCGCTGCACGTTGCTGCCCACTGTGGTCACTACAAGGTGGCAAAGCTTATCGTGGACAAGAAGGCCAACCCCAACGCCAAGGCCCTGGTAGGGATGACAGGGGTGAACAAGGGTGGGAGGGATACATGATGGACAAAGCATTCCGCAAATACTAGCTTTTTAGGGCAGATAACTGGACTGATAGTCATATCATTCGTCACTAGTCACCAGACTGGATTTTTATGTTGATGTTGCAAGAAAAGAAAGAAAGAAAAACTATGTTACCATTGCATTGTGTGTGTGTGTGTATGTGTGTGTGTGTGTGTGTGTGTGTGTGTGCGTGTGTGTGTGTGTGTGAGTGTGTGAGTGTGTGTTTTTGTTTTTTTGTTTTTATGGTGGAACTTGGACATATAGGTGGAGCAAAATGAGCCAGGCAATAAGATACTGCTGCACTGATATAATGGTGTGAAAAGGAGAGGAGTAGATAAGGTTAAATTCAGCTACCACTCATTTTATTATTTACATCACTACTTTTCCCTGTGTGACATGTAAAAAAAAGTTTACAAAATTTAAAAAAAATTATCAAGGGAATGCAAAAGGGATTTGAAGGAGTAAGAAGAATTTTGAGAAAAAGTTTCCTCCTCATTCTCGTGGTTTGCAACTGACATTTTCATTTCCCGGAAGATCATTTGCTTCCCTTTCTAAGCCTTATAAAAGCGGTTACATGGCTACACTGACGGTGGAGAGTCCATCCCTTACACTTTATGAAGATACATGTGCGGGCTTTACACTGAGATTTTTTTTCCTCTCTGTCTGTGTGCAGAATGGTTTCACTCCACTTCATATCGCCTGCAAGAAGAACAGAGTCAAAGTGATGGAGTTGTTGCTTAAACACGGAGCATCTATCCAGGCTGTCACTGAGGTACTATACCAGACTGGACCCCATTCACTTTACTCTGCTTGACTACTTCTTTAGGACTTGGCACCAGAAGTCACTTCATTAATTCAAATGGAGAACTCACAGCTTTTATGTTTATTGTTTTTGTTTCGTTGCAATGACTATCTTTTTCCCTGCAGTCTGGCCTGACACCCATCCATGTGGCAGCCTTCATGGGTCATGAGAACATTGTCCATGCACTGACACACCATGGAGCATCACCCAATACCACCAACGTAGTGAGTGGATAATTTATAATGCAGTCACATGTTAGAATTGCTTGTGTTTTCAAATTGTATGTTTCTGTTCCGAGCTCAGCCGCCACGGTCAACCCTTTCTGTGTGTTCTCCAGCGTGGTGAGACAGCCCTCCATATGGCAGCTAGGGCAGGGCAGGCAGACGTGGTCCGATACCTGCTTAAGAACGGAGCCAAGGTGGAGACCAAGTCCAAGGTTAGAGCAGTGGGTCTCATTATCAGTCACTGTGTCAGGAGGAAAAAAAGAAGAAAACAATAATAACAAACTTCTTCCCTCTCCGCAGGATGACCAGACAGCGTTGCACATCTCCAGTCGGCTGGGGAAAGTCGACATTGTTCAACAGCTACTGCAGTGTGGCGCCTCCGCCAACGCTGCCACCACCTCAGGCTACACCCCCCTTCACCTGGCTGCCCGCGAGGGACACCAAGATGTTGCCACCATGTTGCTGGAGAACGGAGCCTCACTCTCCTCCTCAACTAAAGTAAGTCGGGTGAAGGGTCTCATATAATTTCAGAACGTAATGGAGATGAATATTTTGTTTTTCTTGTTTTTTTTTTTTTTTTAACAAGATAGCACGTACACACAATCACATCCGGAGAACCAAGCGTCACAGTACAGATCATGTCCATTTATTTCAGTACCATGTGTCTCCACAAGTGGGCACCAGTCTTTTTTCAATAGCCTCCATGGTGCTCACTTCATCATTTCAATTAATCAGAGTTTGTTGCTCCTGATACATGCTGTCCTCACAATAAAAGTCACAGTTAAGCTCTGTCATCTAATGGAGTCACATCCATCCATCCATCCAACTGTCCCCTCGTTCAAGTCAGTGGTAGCATTAGAGCCGGCACAGTAATTTAAGACTCTTCATTTTATTTCAGGAGGCTTTTTTCATCCATGAAGTGAACCATGGATGGATATTGTCAGGTTTTTGTTTTTTTCTTTCTGACTAATTTTACAGATGAAGGTCAAAAAGAGTTGTAGAGAAGACGTAACGGAATTGGTGTGTGCATGTGTATGATATGTTGCTGGAGGCTGTCTTTTAAGGTGACCCCTGTCAGTAGAACAGATTAATGAAGGGTAAAGCCCTATGGTACCACTGCTCTCACTCTCTCTGTATCACTCTTTCACTATCTTGCTCACGTACAAACACACACACACACACACACACAGGCACACACACACACATGCTGCATCTACCGGGACAGCACCTAAGTAACCTGTTCAGGGAAATAATTTCATACCGACCTGAGAACAGGAAAAATGGGGGATGTGAAACATGAATTGATCCATTTGTGATGTTTATGTAACATATATCATGAATATCATTTAAGTGCCATCATCTGGAAACATTTAAAACTAGCTTTACTATCCAGTCATCTGTCTTCTCTCTAACATGATCATTTACTGTATAAACTGTGAGAGAACTGACTGTAAACAGGTCATGTGTGTTTCAGAGCGTGGAATGGGAATCTGTTGGAGTCCCACATTCCCAGGGAAAATATGACCTAATGTCTTTTAATATCCTCTCATACACACCGGTTGGAAGCCAAGATTAACATGACCGCATTATAAAACAGCCATTTATAGATCTGGAATACATATGGAGTGAAGGGCCTTGGCTTTGTTTCTCAGGATATATCTTATGTTCATGTCTTGTTATAACTAACTTAGTCATGAAAAGACAATACTTATTTATAAGTCATCATGCATTTTTATATAGTCAATTCAGTGAATTAGTGTCATGTGTCAAAGGTCATCCAGACGTTGTTGTCAAAGATTTTGATGTTAGAATAAAACTGTTAATTAACCAAAGAGGCTTGAATGTATTGATAATTTTTTAGTTTAAGTGAAAACAAATCTCCTTACAGTAATGTTTTAGTTGTGCTGCTACAAACACCTTATGTGTTCAATCTTTGTTTTTTAAAATTTTGTTAGTAAAAATTGATACTTTGTCATTGTATAAATAATCTGAATAAGATCTCTACAACTATGAGAAAATCTATGTTGTTGTGAAGTGGAGCTTGACCCCAGGCTAGCGAGGGCTGACCAAAAACATTGCAAATATTCATTTCCTGTTTGAATACCCCTCTACTCCTCCTCTCCGTTCTTTCCACACCATCCATCTTTCCACTGTCATTCATCTTGGTAATGTATGATATTTTGCGTTCCACAGAAAGGGTTCAGTCCCCTGCACGTGGCGGCAAAGTATGGCAAGATGGAGGTGGCCAGTCTCCTCCTACAGAAGAGAGCTGCGCCTGATGCTGCTGGAAAGGTGAGATGTCTTAAAAAAGAGGAGAGGCCTGGTGCACAACACACTTTGTGGGGTGAATCTTAATCTTGACCAACATTTAAGGATGTTTTCAGATGTGTTACTGTTGGAAAACATGAGGAGGGAGAAACCCGGCACAAAAATGACTCTGTATCTATATTAGACAGGAGATGACGGCCCTGAACAGAGGAAAAATGAAGGACACAGGAGGATGACCTCAAATTTTTACATATCATCACCACAAGCAACTAGCGAGCAAAGTGTGTCAGGATCAGAGCCTTAGTGTTCAAATAATCTTTAAAAATTCCTTTGATCATAAAAGAGAAGCACTGGGGAAAGTGTTAAAAAAACACCCAGTCAGATTATTAGCAGCTGTATGAAGAATTAAGAATTTATATAAATGCAGTGGTTGAATTATCCTGAGCGCTTCGCAAAGATTTTTGATATCAGATTAGCCAGTTAGCTTTCTGGTGAGAACTGGCTAGCAAATGGTGAGAAAAACCAGGAAGTCATTCAGATACTGTGTCCATTTATCATTCGGCAAGTCTTTCTGTCGCCTGCCCTTATCCAACCTGTCTCTAAGAGAGTAAACAGAACCCTTTTTGAGTTGTATTTTCCAAGCTTCGGCTGGACACAGGGTTAGTGGGGGTGGTTGTGAGGAGTGGCAGGTTTAGGACACATGCACACACACAAATACACATATTGACACACTTAACTTAGCACAGACCAACTGGCACTGATTATAAAGTTAGCTAGTTGTGTGTGTCTCTGCCACCATCTGAGAGTATTTAACATAATGGCACTCAGGTATGATAATGAAGCTTCCACAATGCTTGGTGATGTCTGAGTCTAAACACAAAAAGCAAAATTAGGCCTTTATTGAAGCTTAATGACACAAACTTTCTTTAGAGATGAGAAGAAAAACAATGGACAGAGACACTTATTTGGGTCCTCAAATTTGAACAGAATACATTCAGACCCAGAATATGATAGTTGTAACTACATGTGCTAACACCTCATGAGATTATCACGATTGTGTCTGGACACTTTTTTTCTGAGTGATTTCAAGTGTTTGTTGAATAAGTGGGACATTGCAGTGGCTAAGTGAGCATCCTCATGACTCAGTCCCGATTACTTAGTAGGTTTTAAGTTGTGTGTTGTATGCATGGAATATTTTGGGTGTAACTCAGAAGGTACCATCATCTAGCTCCCAGACATTTGTTTACCAAACTGTGAGGAAAGGTAATGGAGTGCTAAATCAGAAATAGGGTGTTTAAGGGCCCCCGCTTTTCAAAAATGTGTGGGCACTTCACTTTGATGTTCGAGTTCTGTGCAGAATGATGTAAGTGTAGACTTTGACACTAGAAAGCTGTTTTCACATTCATCTGCTGGAGGGGGAAAGTTCCTATGTGCTCACCTTAAATCTGACCTTAAGACTATCCACCTGTATGATTTGGAAACCAAGTGTGATGTTGAAACTTAACACCTCTATTGCATGCGCATACACACACACACACACACAGAATGTATTTTCTATGAAATAGGAGAAATCTTGTGTTAAACTTTTGAAATGAAAAGTATTTGCGTATTTGTAGATTCTGGATTTTTCAGCTAGGGAAAAGGAGTAGATGTAATTGAGGAATATTCAAAAGGGTAATTGATTTAGTAACTGCACATGTCTGCAGGGTATCTTTACACCAAATCAATAACATGTAATGCTGCTACTGTTGTACCTAGAACTTTAATACTATTACTCTTCCTACAAATAAAAAAACAAAGTGTCATATCATCTTTATCCTGTGAAAAGCCTGTACCTCAAATTCCAGAATACTACTGCATATGTAGAAAAACCTGGGTCCAGAGTTGCATTTTGGTAATTTAGGTTCCAAATGTTGACAAGGAAGAAGAATGGAATTGAAAAAAATCATTATCTCTATTGATTTTGATTCTTTTTTTTTTTTGGTCCATTGTGAGTTCACCAGTTCTATAGGAGTGCAATGCTACATCAGTGGCATTTAGTTCCTTTACGGGCTTAGAGGATTCTCCCACTTCTCAAGCTAAATAAACCATTAAAAATAACACTTTGCTATACCACCTTACCCCTGGCTTGTCTTTCTAGATTTAAGCATGGAGCTGTTTCTATAAACTGTCTTCAGTTCTAAATATCTTCCATCAGTTTGATGTCCATCTCCCTTCACGTTGTTACATTCTGTTTGTTTGGTTCTTTCATTTGACTTATCAGCGTGTTTGTGCTTGTGTGTGTTCTGTGATCTTCTAACTCGGTGTTGTGTTGCATGCCTGTGTGTGTGTGGATGTGTCTCTGCATTTGTGTTTGTGTGTGTGTGTGTGTGTGTGTGTGTGTGTGTGTGTGTGTGTGTGTGTGTGTGTGTGTGTGTGTGTGTGTGTGTGTGTGTGTGTGTGTGTGTGTGTGTGTGTGTTGGCGTTTTAGAGTGGGCTAACTCCACTGCATGTAGCCGCTCACTACGATAATCAGAGAGTGGCACTGCTTCTGCTGGATCAGGGAGCTTCCCCACATGCTGCTGCCAAGGTATCCACACAAACACACATAAACACACATACTCAAATGAATCCACCTGGCTTATGCTGTCAGTGCCCTCTTGGACCATTAACAGTGTTTTTATGTAATCTACATGTGTTTGTATGAAGATCTAATACTCATCCATTTTCTCCCCTTCCATCGCATCTAGACTCTTGACTTTGTGAGTGAATGTGCAGCTTTTTCTTTGAGTTCAGTAAAGTCTTTGAAATCTCTCAACCAGCCAGAATTTAGCTTATACTGTCAACAGTTTACAGGATGCTATATTTCATATTTCTCAAAAAACAAAACTGGGAGAGTACATGAGAAGGGACTGGTGATGAGTAATACATGTCATGAATTACTCCAGAGTCAGTCATGACCTCAAACCACCCACTTTTGTGTAGTCTGTTCCAGAGCTATAAATTCGTGTGTTCTCAATTTTAAAAAGCAAAAAAAAAAAAGCACTTTACTGACCGCTCTTGTTGAAATGTCTGTCACACATAAAACACACATCATCACTGACTTATGGTCAAGTTGTGGTTCCTCTCCTGCTAGGCCTTGGTAGTCAGTCAAAACCACAGAATAAGTATGAGCAGAGTGGAAGAACTAACAAACAAAATGTGGCAGAAAAAAATAGTTTTTGGCTGTTGACTGATGTTAGAGACAGACATACGGCCAGAGGAGCTTGTAAGACCAATTTATCTTTTGCACGCCTTCTTCCTTTTATTACTGCCCTTTCTCCTGCCAGCTCTTTCTTGCCCTTAATCTGTATCTGTCTCTATTTATCCTTTAACTTTTCCCGCATCCCTCTCTAAATTTCTTCCTCTATAAACTGTTTTTCCTTTGGCTGGATGCTAATGTTTGTGTGTTTTATTCTAATTTAAGTGCATATGGAAAGGGATCAAGTCGGCCTTTACTAGGGGAGTTGTCTTCAAGCATTTGAACACACAAATACGAGCAGCAAATGATCACAACGTTGCACAAAACATGCCGCATTGTCACATCTCAGATCTCAGAGAGGAAGGTCCAAAATTGAGCCAAAATTGAGATGTTGTTGAGTAAGTCTCACTATAAAACAATCCAAGAAACAAAATCACGTCATTCATAGGGGGATAGTTTTGAAATAACATATGACTTCAGTTGTGTATTTTTTAGAGTTTCAGTTTCAACCACCACAGTGACAGTTGTGCTATAGACACCCTAGCAATATATGTTGCTCTTTTTCTTTTTTCATTTTCATTTTTTTTAAAAATCACCTCACCCCTCTGTGTCTGTGTAGGTTGCAGGGAGCCAGGGCTGGAACCTGCTGCCTGCAGCTCCTGCAATGATCTAAAATCTTGTCTTTAACTTCGGGTTTATTGTGAGGAATGTCAGATTGGTGACCTCACTCCTTTTCAGCTGCTCCCATTTGTTTACTCTGTCTCCTGCTTTTTTACTGTTGTGTATGTGTTCAGCCAGCTGAGGGAAAGATTTGTCTAAGTCCCCCACCAACGATAAATATAAAATTATCCTTAAGTTTGCTCAGAATGATAATAATATTATTGTGTAATGTTTTCTTTTTTTTTTACTTTAAATTTTAAAAAGTATTTTATGCATGATGGACACACTTTTTTGGGCAGCCTCATGATTGTCTGTGATCTGAAAGTCCATTGTTACCTATATTTGATAATAATTATAATAATAATAATATTACTATCCCTATTCTTATTATGAATGTATGTTATCTGTGGGTCAATCCACAGCTGAGACCAGGTTAAAAGAGTATATAATTTTTGACATGACTAAATGGATTATATGCTGAGATGCACAATGTTGAATTTGAACATTTTTTACTCCAATATCTGTTTCATGACCTCTATCTTCCCCAAATATTCCTGTTATATACTGTTGCACCTAATGCCAACAGTTTATTATTCTGAATTACTTATGAAGTTGCAGTGATGCAGAGTTGCATCTGTAAAACTACTAAACATTCTGAACTTTTTTCTGGCACAAGATTATTAGTTTGCTCAACGTCGTGTTCTTGATTCAGGTTTAACAAGTCTTTATAGACCACAGTGCAGAAACATTTTTTTCCATCATGTTCTGTCTCTTTATCATTTGAGATTTATTGGATATATTTATTTCTTAGATGTTTGGTCTGTAATGTATGATGTGAATTCCTTTTTGATTCAGAATGGAAAAATATACATTATAGAAGAGGACACCTAATGAAAACATTCCCTGTTTTATGCAATTCTGGGCATAACACACATTTTTATTACAATAAAATAATATCCCAACCATCAAATCCAAAGAGGAGCTCAGTCTAACTTCCTAACCCCTGCATGTCTTTTGTCTGCCTTAGAATGGCTACACCCCACTTCACATTGCTGCCAAAAAGAACCAAATGGACATTGGGACCACACTGCTGGAGTATGGCGCAGACACCAACGCAGTGACGCGGCAAGGCATCAGCCCCATTCACCTGGCAGCGCAGGAGGGCAGCGTGGACCTGGTGTCACTGCTGCTGGCCAAGAACGCTAACGTCAACATGTGCAATAAGGTTAACCCAGTCAAATAGCTTCAATATGGACAGTTTACTCATTCACACAGACTCTACACTCACAGCTGGAGACATGCTTTGCACATGCACAAACACCTAGCCTGGCTATCTGTGCTCGTATGGCCTCAATGATCATTTTTGAATCCAGATAAACACTTCTCATTTTATCTACATTCTAACTTATTTCATTATTAACATGGTAATTTTTACCTGGTCTCTCACATTCTAATTAAAAAACAAGGGTCTTACAAATCAGTTTCCAGCAGCATTTCTCCTGAGAGATAGCATGATTCAGTCTTGTGTATGCGCTCCCTCCCTAACAAATTCATTTGTGTGTTCTCACATGTTTGTGTGCGTCCTTTCCTCATATACAGAGCGGACTTACACCACTCCACCTAGCAGCTCAGGAGGACAAGGTCAATGTTGCAGAAGTCCTTCTCAACCACGGGGCTGATGTCAACCCACAAACAAAGGTAAAGCTTTCTCAGATAGTATACACACACGCACACACGCACACACACACAAAATACATAGGGATCCTTAATTCAATTTTTGTAGCTGAGATTAGATGAATGACCTGTTTTTCTCTCTATTTGAACTGGATTTTCCTGTACAGCTTCAGGATATTTATGGCTTCAGAAGAATTCACTCACAAACTCTTGGGCGCACACCCACGCATTCATCTGCAATCACCTTAGATGCTACATAAATAAAGAATTTATATCTCATGGATGCGCCAAACACACTGCAGCAAACAAATAGACATGCACATGAGCATGTACTTGATGTAATATTCAGTCACACTGTCACTTGCATTCAAACACGCATAGGCCCCATAACACGCTGCTATAGTTCAGTGAGACAAATCCTCTGTAGCTGAAGGTTGGGCTAACACAAGGTTATATGGTGCGTGTGTGTGCGTGTGTGTGTGTATTTGTGCTGACAGGACAGATGTTCACAGCAAATAGGTTATTCACTTGCTCATCTCCTCCATTACCGTTATGCACTGCACAGATAATTTAACAGGGATATGAAATATGATGCAGTATTGAAGTTATATTTAGAATCAGAAACAGCATGCTAAGAAGTGAAGGCTAGTTTATTTTTCCTACATAAACCATTTTTTTTTTTTTTTTGCATGATAATTCTCACAGATGCACTTTTCAAAATAACGGCCGTTTTTTTTTTCAAAACTTTGATATAACATGATTAGGCCTCCATTTAGAATATGTAACCTCCTTTTACTCCTCTTTTGATCTACTCACCCTTTCATGTCTGTGTCTGTTCCTCCATCCACTCTCCTTCATGCAGATGGGTTACACTCCGCTGCACGTGGCTTGTCACTATGGCAACGCAAAGATGGCAAACTTCTTGCTGCAGAACCACGCCAGAGTCAATGGCAAAACCCGGGTAGACAAATCTTCACTGCACACTCACTCACCCAACTACACTCAGATGCACTGTCTTGTGTTACTGTCCCTTTATATATAAATGTATACATCCAGAGTTAAGGTTTTCTTGCCCCCTGACTGTGTCTTTGTGTCTGTGTCTCTGCTTAGAATGGATACACTCCTCTACACCAGGCAGCTCAGCAGGGCCACACCCACATCATCAACCTGCTGCTTCAGCACGGTGCCTCAGCCAACGAGCTCACCGTGGTCAGTGCACAAACACACTGGCACACGCACACAGTCCGACAGAGCTGAAACATGATGAAATACTGAATGCTCTTTGTGTTTTCTGTGCATCCTCTGTGAATAACTACCTCTCGGTCTGTCACTGGTCAGAACGGGAACACTGCCTTATCCATCGCCCATCGTCTCGGGTACATCTCTGTGGTGGACACCCTGAGAACCATTACGGATGAAAACCTGACTGCCATGGTGAGACGCTGTCTTCCTGTCAATGGCATCTCATGTGGTTAAAGGCAGTATCTGTTAAATCACCAATAAATTCCAAACTTATTTCATTCTTAGGAATATTTTCTACAACTTTGAAATAGATTGAATACTAGAGCCAGGCCAATACAATGAATGCATGTGACAGTGAGGATTATTATCATTGAAAGGTTGCGGTTTATGGATTTTTGGGTTTTTTTTGTTTTTTTACTGCCAGACAATATATATGAGACATTATAAAAAAAACAACTCTTAAAAATGAAAAACAAGTATACAATACTAATGGTTTTGCATGTCTTAGCATATTTTCAAACCTCAAATGCTTTGTATCATTTATTAATTTTCAAAGTATTAAAGTAGTAATTTTTTAAAAATCAATTTCTTACCTTCCAGAGAGCCATTGATTTTTATTAATTGTTTCTCAACTGTATAAATACTTAAAACTAACTTGAGGGAAGTTATCAATCTCAGTGAACATTTAAACACTGTTAATGTGCTGCACTTTGGATATTCTGGTATGTGACTGCAGTTCCAAGCACGGTTTGTGGCTTTGTAATCAGAGGCAACTACTAGGCAAGTAATGACTAAAAACTTGGACAAATAGTATCATTTCAGATGTTCCTTACTGTGCAGCTGTATTGAACTGATTGGTCTGACAACTCTTTGCTCATATTAAAACTTGGCCAGTCAAACAGCAGCTTACTGTGAATGTGGGATTCCTGCAAAATCAGCCAGCAAGTAACTCAGTCAGTCACGCTGTGTCACATGTGTGACGTTGTCCTGATTAAGAGAGAGAGAGAGAAAGAGAGAGAGAGAAGGCTTAGATCTGAGCTTAAGGTTTCTCCCCAAATAGCTCAGGTCACTAACAGTGGTCTGATCCACACACGTGTCCGGGAGGGAGAAGGGTGAGAAAGTGTGTGTGTGTGTGTGTGTGTGTGTGTGGGGGCAATGGGATGATGAAGAGGTGACAGGCGTGTAAGGGGGAAAATAACGGAAGAGACGTACAGAAAGGTTACTGAGGATCCGATCCTGCACAATCAGCAACAAAGTGTATTAATCATAAATGTCTCTATCTAGGGCAATGTAACTTAAAGTTCAAGGTCGTTTCCCTACTCCTTTGCGTGAATGATCTGTTATTCACTGTGCAGTAGCTGCTGCTGTTGTTTTATACCTCTCCATCTCCAGGCCTGTTGGACCTTTGCTATTCAGTTATGAGGGGTAATATGGCCTTCAACATACCATATTAATACCTCTCACTGTGACAAAGGCCACAGCAAAGATTCAGCTGAATGTCTGTATTAGGAAATACATGCTGCCATTGTCATCAATGACCACAGTTTTCTCTAAAATATTTACCCAGTTTCAGGAGATGTACTACTTGCAAAATAGTTCATCTTAAAAGTATAGTCCCTAAGTTTGTTAAGGCAGATGATAGCACCCCTAAGTCCCTGTCTTTATCTCTCAGCTCAATACTGCTTTTTCAAAAAAGTCGAGTGTAAACTGCGATGAACTTCAAAACATGAACAGAGAGCTGGTAGGAACTCTGGGGAATTTTTGGACGCTCAAATAATAAAGGAAGCATACTTTTAAGGTATAGGATTAAGAAGATGTCAAGGTGTGTGAATAGTCAGAGTGAAGTCCAATGATAATACTATATATTATTATGACAATATTCATTTAAAAACCTATTACAGTCTTGTAACTCAGGGTTTCCAAATAGAACTGGTTTACAGTTTCAGGAAGTTGCCCAGAATACACTACAAAACAGAGTGATTCACCTGCCCTATTTCCTATTTGCAGAATGCTTCAGAAAAACACAAAATCAACGTCCCAGAGACCATGAATGAATTCCTCGATATGTCAGACGATGAAGGTATGTGAAAAATACTAACATTTCTCTTTATTCTGCTTATTTATAACCATTAGGTGCTAAAAAAAAATGAATTGATTCTTGTTTGATTTATTTTTTTAATATTAATACTTTGCATGATTTAAACACACTTGTGACCGTGTGCTATGTGATGTCGTTTTCATTAACATGTGCACGTTTCAATTTATGTGTATCCAAATCACACAGTCCGGGCAAATGTGCCAGAAATTCTCAATGAGGAGTCTTTATCTGATGTTGATGAAGGTATTTGTCACCACTGTCCCGCCACCATTCTGTAGATAGTTTGTTTGCCTTGAACATAACAAACTTCAGTAGAGCAAACCTGCCTTGTTGAAGCACTAATCATCGATGCTTTGCTATTCAACTGTTAAGCTTTGCTCTTCATTTTCACCAGAAAGTCTCCCAGCAAAATTAGAATATACTCACCCAACATGATTCACTTTTGTTATAAAGCTGTTTAAAGCGCTCCGAATCGGATAGATATCCTTTTGATGTAAGATTATTGTCATCTCAAGAGCCAGTGAGAATGTCAGACAGAGCTAGAGATGGTTTGTTTTTGGTTCATTAATGTAATTCTAGGCCAGCCATCATTGGAAAAAAAGAATAAAGTCACAGCTATTTCCATTTTGTCCAAGATATCCATCAGCAAACTTTTTTTTTTTTCAGCTGTTTAGCCTTGAATCTGGTCTTGTTTTTTTGGCAGGTTAGAGGGTCCTGTTTCTGTCCAAAGACTGACACTGCTGATGTTATTTTCACTGCAACTTTAAAAAAAAACCAAAAAATGCTTGCACGCCATAAGTCTCATACTGTTCTTAATCAAAATGTGAAGTATCATCCTAACCTCAACCCCTGCAATCGCTTTGCAGGACCTGCATAGGAAAATGAAAACAAGGATGAAACTTGCTTCAAAATTCTGGTGATAGACTGTGTAGGGACATAGAGATGTGTGTAGAGCATGCATTCAGTGAAATAATCTTGTCTTACTGTATGTCAAGCATCAATTGATAATATCCAAATTAGCAGTAGAATAGCTGCTGTAGTACTACAGAGCCATCTGGCACTGCCGAGTTTATGGTACAAGTCAGATTGTTTCAGGCTGCCCATATCAGTCTCCTGTCCTTTGTTTTGGAACCACAGAGCCAACAGGCCTGCAAAATTGATGAGCTTGTCCATGAGCTGCTGCTTAGGCAATAGTCAGGGAGGTGTGGAGTTTCTGCTTCAGGTGATACAGCTAGGCTCAACAAGTTACGTGCACACACGTATCAGGTGATCAAGGATGAGTTTGTACTGTAGCTCTATTATGAAATTCCTCATTGGCATATCTGTGATCCTCTGCATTATCACTACCACCGAGGAATTACAAATAAAAGTATCCAAGCGCTCCTCTATTCAACATAAACTGTTTATGCTTTGTGCAGAATTCATCATCAGCGCAGCCTTGATATTCACTTTGCCCCAACAGTAGCAGCACTAGGCTGGCCTCAGTTAGCTGCTGCATCCAGGCCTGCACTCCTTTGTCTTTGCAATGTGGTTTTGTTTTTGCTGTGTCTGTCTCCATGTGTGGACGTGTGTGAGAGAAGCAGTAAAGAGTTTCCACATCTCCCTTTAATCCTATATGCTGGAAGCCAATCCTATTAAGTTGTAAGTTGAAGTGAGTGTGGCGGGTCACTTCTGCTCTTTAGCACTGGCCTTACAGGGCATTATTACTGCCCATGGTATCATGTAGACCCAAGGTCTTTAACTGCCAAACACCACTTGCACAATTATCTCTAATTTCCTTACTCTTGCGAAAGTCTTTAGTGCAACGTGTAGGAGGAAGAACGAGACAGAGAAATGTTGCTCAAGTTTTTTTTTTTTTTTTTTAAATGGCAAAATGATAATGTGGTTATTTCATCATTAGTTTAGCCTCACTGCCAGTTTGACACGCAGCCAGACTCTCTCAGTAACTTCCACCGCAGAGAGGAAAGAAAAAGAAAAGAAAAACGGGCATGAGGAGTCACCAGCGACGGGTTTTCCGCCTCTCTCCTCCGCCTCTCTCCTCCACCTCTCTCCTCCACTGACGCTCCCGGGCATTTGCCCTAACCGGAGCCGTCAGCCGACCGCGCTCTCCACGGGGCGGTGGACGCTTCCAGCGCGGCCCCCGTTGACGCTCCCCAGCCGCGGTCCGTCGTGGATGCCGCCGATCCGGGGAAGTACCGAGACTTTCTCCATCTAAATCCAATGAGATGAGCTTTCTTTCTTAGCCGCCCGCAGGAGAATTAACCCCGGCGTGGCCGCCGGTGTCAGACGGCCAGGAGCTCCGCCGTCCCTGCTCAGCAGTGCGTCTCGTTTTTTGGTTCGTTTTTTGTTTTTGGAGACGTAAAACTTTAGACTAGTTCGACTTTTATTTCTTTGCGGAGAGAAGCGCTGCGGAGGTGCCGTAGTCGGCCCGAGTGGAGTTAAGTGCGTGGGGTAAAAAGAGGGCAACATTTTCCATCAGCACCAGGAGCGGTGAATGGACCTCTTGATAGTCTTCACCTCTCTCCGGAGTTTCTTCTCGCTCCGACGACGGTGTGTGGAGTTTTAGAAAGAAAGAAAGAAACAAACAAACAAACAAAAAAGCAGCGATAACTCGGGGAGCATAAGAAGAATTGTGATCTGTGAACATGGCTGAGCTGGACAAAGGTAAGTCGTTGGAGCATCAAGTGGAGTTTCAGCGGCCGGAGTTTTGTGCTTTTGAAGGCTGCTGCGTTAAAAGACTGATGATCCACCGACAGACGGAACCTGTGAGATTGTTATAATAGTCGAGGGGAAATTTTGTCACCTGTAAATTTTTTTTAATTTATTTGTGTATTTTTAATTGTTGATGTTCTTGTTTTAGCTCTTTACCACTTCTTTATTAATGGGTTGGGATGGGTGTCATTTCACTGAGCTTGTGCAAAAAGTGTGTGTGTGTGTGTGTGAGTGAGTGAGTATGTGTGTGTGTGTGTGTGTGTGTGTGTGTGTGTGTGTGTGTGTGTGTGTGTGTGTGCGAGAATGAGTGAGTGTGTATGTGTGAGTGAGTGAGCGTGTATATGAGTGTGTGTGTGAGTGAGTGTGTATGTGAGTGTGTGTGTGTGTGTAAGAGAGTGAGAGTGAGTGAGTGAGTGTGTATATGAGTGTGAGTGTGCGTGCGTGCGTGCGTGCGTGTGTGTTCGAGTGAGTGTGTATATGAGTGTGTGTGAGTGAGTGAGTGAGCGAGTGAGCGTGTGTGTGTGTGTGTGTGTGTGTGTGTGTGTGTGTGTGTGTGTGTGTGTGTGTGCGTGCGTGTATATGTGTGCGTGTGTGTGTGTGTGTGTGTGAGAGAGCTTGAATGGGACATTATCGCAGCAGCGGGGAGCCGATTGTTTTTCGGTTGTGTCAAGTCAGACAGAAGCAGCTAGAAAAACACAGGAAGTTAGGAGATCAATTTTACCATCAGAATAAAAGCACAACAAGCCCCAGGGACAGAAAAACTCGTGTCAGTTTCCATTTTCTTGCGTGGATACCTAAAGTTTTTGAAATTGATGAATCAATTGCTAACACGTGGTGGTTTATTCTGTCTCAGTCTTTTAGAATGAAGGTGAATGGAAATCACCAGACTCAGCATTTTACTTTGACATCCACCAGTCACTGAGAAAAACCCCACACTACATGTGCAAAAAAAAAAAAAAAAAAAAAATAGATAGATACAATCCTCTATCAGTTAATATCACTGTATTTCTTTGTCATAACTGGAAACACAGGTAATTCTGGGAGTAGGAAAATAAAGTTGAAACGAGTAAACAGAGAATAAGCAGGCTTACTGAATAATTTACCGCACTTCATAATGAATAACCCTGAGGTGTGGGTTTATCTGAAAGTGTTAGGCCGCACAGATCACTAGGCCCAGATTCCCGTTGCAGACAGCTGACATTGCACTGCAGGTTACAATGAGACGGAGGGACGAGAATCGTGAGGCACCGTCTAAATAACCAGAAAAAAAACCCTGCGGGAAAACATGGGAATGAAACCTTGGCTGCAATATTTCCCTGGTATTAACTTTTCATTGTCTTATGTAAACATACCGCCTTCGTGTCTCCGCGGGTTTTCGTCTGAATAGTAGGTGTCGGCTCTTTCCATTGTCATGAGCGGCGAGTTAACGGCAGCGTTGGACCCCCGTCGCCCCTGGTTTTATTTTGAAACGTGGGCGGCGGAAACGCCGGCCCTTAATGTCGTGCGTAATGTGGTGGCGGCGGTGGCGTCTGATCGGAGTGCGGCAGTGCCGGAGGTAGGGAGGAGGAGGGGCTGCGGTGAAGGAGCAGAGCGCTGCGGCCGGGACAGAGTCGGACATGAGGGAGAAGGAGAAGCACTGTGGCCGCTCCGCCGGCTTCGTCGACCGGCGCGTCATCGTCCACCGGTCCGCCGATCGAGGTGCGGTGCCGCGCTCTGCGCCTTTTTCCTGCTCGTTCCGGTGCTTTATTGTGCTCGGGCTTTTAGTAGCTGTCGGAGCCCCCGCTGCGCTCTCGTGTTTGAGCGTTACGGAGGGGGACTGCGTTTGGTTTTCACGGGGGAGCTCCAGATATACCGCAAAGTGTTCTGCTGCTGCCTCCGAGGGCATCTCCCCCCCCTCCTCTAAATTTATTATCATAATCATATAAACAGTGAAGAATCTGAGCTGCTCGGTGTCCCAGCTTCATGTTGTTGTTGTGCCACAGTCAAATGAATAGACAAGAAGAAAAGTTGCAGAGGGCTATGCAGTTGCAGTGAGGTATGTTGGTTTTAAGGACAGACTGGCGCTGATAAATTATCCAAGGCCTCCTCTAAGTACCATAATGAAATAAGTGAGAGACTGATGTCAGCAGTGAGGGCTTGTTTATTTTTTTTTTTTTTTTCCTTTTCCTGAGGTGACGCATCGCCTCTCTTGGCTTTTTGTAGTTAACAGGAGGATTTTATTATTTCATCCCTCCACACCAGGTGAGGATGCGATGACCGGGGACACGGACAAATACCTGCGGCCCCAGGACCTTAAAGAGCTGGGGGACGACTCTCTCCCCCAGGAGGGCTACATGGGTTTCAGCATAGGAGCCCGCTCGGCCAGGTAAGCACGAGCCATTTTTTTATTAGAAAGATATTGAGTTGTGAAAATCATTCATGTAGTCAGGTGCAGTCCTGTCAACTCTTTGGTCCAACTTGTCCCTATGATATAGAGGCCAGATTATATTTATCAGGCTACAGTAGCTGAAGTATGTAACATTATGTTTGCCATTGATGCCGAGGTTGTTCACCATGTGTACACAGATTTATAATGCCTTATCTGATACGGTGTGACATTTTTTCGAGATCGTATAGTGTATGTTGGGCTGAAAGAGGTCATATAATGGGCACACACACGGACTCTGACACAATCACACGCAAACAGAATAATGGAAAGCGCCAGAGAAAGCAGCTGGAAAGTTGCCATCTAATGATTCAACCTGACAAAATGATTCAGCGTTTTGTGTGGCTCCATTCAAATCCATGCAAAGATTAAAAATGGCATGTAGTTTGACACAAGAGATATAAGATTAATCTCTGAACTTTGATGCCCTTGATACTCTGAATGAACAGCCACGCTCCGAGGTTCAGCTCAGGCCTCGCCACAGTTTCAAATAGTGAACAAAGTATGTAGTGGAAAACTGGCAGGCTCCAGCGAAAACACATCAGTGGCACACAGGACAAGTGCTGTGCAGCCCCAGAGTGTATTGTCGCCACACTGACAGATGGCAGATGTACTGTAATGGTTGGATTGATAAAAACAACCATACTAACAGCGACAGGAAGCTGCTAACCTCAGCAGGCCACAGCAAACAAGGGAAACACTGAGTTAAACAGAGAGATTCCATGTAAACAAGTCTGTTTGATGATGCTCGATGCTGGAAAGAGTTTTGACAGTTCACAGATCTTCGTGAATTTGTTTGCTACTAGTTTAGTTTATTGAAATAGTAACAAAATGCAAAAGGTTGGCGAACACATTTAGGAGTTTGAATTTTGAGTTATTTGTACAAACTGCAAAAATGTTGGCTGTTTTTAGATACACAAGTTCCTTCGATAACGTTTGCATCATTATTGCTTTTGTAACAATTATTCATTTTGTATCTACTAGAAATAGAACTGCAGGTAATAAATCTGTTCCTAATTTACTGCTTTCTCTAATTGCATATGAAGTAACAGTGCAGTTAGATTTTTAAAATTGTTGACCTGTCTCTTCCAGGGGTGCGAATGTTATGCTGTGAAAAATATAAAATAATTTATTTATCAATGAATGTATGATGCTGAGCAAGTTCTTTTACGTTCCTTACCTTTTTGTTTATGACATCGACATTGCATGGTTGGCTTTTTGACTGGGCTGCCTATACCCAAAAATAGACATAGGAGCATTTGAGCCCAGTTGTAGCTTGCAACCATGCAAAAGCACAACATCAATGTCATATGGAAAAAAAACAAAGCCACATCATGCTTCAGTGTCTTCAAAATGCTTTGCTTTTCACTCTTCTATTTTGTTCTTTTCCTTGTTTTCCTGCACCCTGTCCCTCATTCTAGCCCTAGAATCAGGTAAGAAAAGAGTAGTAGTTGTAGTAGTAATAGGTAACATCAGTTGTGAATGGTGTCCCTTCCTTGTGACCCCTGTTTAACTCCAACCCTACCTCCATAAAACCTCTAACTCAAACCACGAGTCATCCATTGTAAATTGGCGTCATCCAGTGTTGCTGTTTCTCTGTTTGTGGTAGCAGATTTGTCACTTGGTTGCTGTAACGTGTTGTGTTTTGAGATCATCACATCATTTTTGCGCATCACCATTTACCTTATTTTTCTCAACTAAAATCTAAAATCCTCTTATCTGCAAATTGAAGATGTATTTGTTTTTTGCTGCAGGGGTGGAAAAGACGCAGTGTTGCTGAAAATGAGAAAATAAAAGCAGCACTTGCGTTTTGTGCAAACTTTTCTTCCGTTTGAGTTTTGCAGACTAACTCCCCTAACTTTTTGATGTGGCTTGTTCTTAAGTGACAGTTTATCTATATTTTTGTTGTGCCACCAAATGTAACTTCCAGGGATTGAAAACATCAGTGTATCCACATTCCATCCTTTTTATACATCCTATTTAAATGTTAGTAATTGGTTGTGTCCCAGCATTAATCACAATGATTCAGGGTGTTCATGGTTTGCAGAGATGGAAACTTTGTGGCCTGAGATTATGTTGGAATTTTGGTCCAGCACTTAAAAAAAATATCATCCACATGCGTCAAAGACAGACACTAGATCACACATACACTGATCCACACACACTCATACATATTCCAACAGTTGTCTCTCTGAGTCCATATAGGACTCCGCTTTATGCATGGAGATGGGGAAAAAATAGTCATTTGGAAAATTAGAAGTGTAGTTCACAGCAAGGCAGACTGACCGATTTATTAACAGTAAGAAGGAAGGAAGGTGAAAGGAAAGGATCAGAGGAAAGCAGCAAGGTAGAGACAAAGTGGAAAAAAAGTCTTCCATTATGTGAATTGTAGGGTAAACTGTACAGTAGAGTCCTTGCAACATGACATAAAGATGACAACCAAAGAGAAGGAGCATAAAGGAAGGAAATGAAAAATCAAATCATCATGGTTGTTTATGGAGGAGAGGAGGAGAGGAGGATGGACAGAATGAGAAAGAGGAAGAAGCTGTGAAGAACAAACAGAGTCCTGGTGAGAGCTGAGGGGGTGAGGGGGCGAGGGGGCGAGGGGGCGGGGAGGGGGGGGCATGCCAGCGAGTCCATTCAGGCCGCACAGAGTTGCTTGGTAACTTCGATGGTGGGGTAGGCAGGCGAGGCTGAATAAAGGGCTTCTCTCTGTGCTGAATAGTGTGCCCACTCAAACACGCTGAGCTCTGCATTTTCTCCCCTTCACCCCCCCCCCCCCCACCACCACCACCACCACCACCCCACCCGCACTCACACACACTACACATCAATACACACGTACAGTACACACTGACAAAATATGGCAGAGTTGTTGGCTTTGTCGCCGGTTTTGTATCCTTTTGCAAGCCCCTCAGAGTGCACAAACACACACAAAAGCATGCTCATCATGTGTGTTATTTATGTGCCTGTACACACCAGAGCACGTACTTTAAGATACTGTACAGTGACTGTGCATTTACACAAAGATTCTGGCTCTTCTGTGCTGATCAAAGCCTTGTAGCAAAGACAGCACAAGAAAAAAAAACAAAAAACGAAAGGAATCTACAGCACCGCACCGAGTCTGAGAGGCTTCAAAAATAGACACACGTCACCACGCACACAGCCATGAAGCAGACTGCAGCAAGACAGATTGAAAAGACCAGCTTCCCTTTTGTATCCGGTTGCTCTGAAACAGGTCTAGGTCAGCTGCTAATCTTGGAATAAGACATTGTCAGTCTTTGAACTCGTGTCTGATTTAACAGCTTAAAACATTTTGGAGTAAATCTTATGTCTTCCACTGCCATTAATACAAGATCTACACAGAGACTTCTTGTGATTTTCAGACTCTCACCTGCTAGCAAGGTGCATATATGTACAGTCCACTAATCTGTCATACTTCATCATTTAGAAACACTGAGTTACGTCTGTGTTCATGATGCACACCAACTATATCTTCATATAGAAATGCACACAACAGCCGTCTATGTTTTCTCTCAGTTTCACCACTTCCTCTTTTCCTCTTTATCTCTTAATGCAAATTAACTGACCTCACTCTCACTTCCATCTCTGAGTAACCTGCTGTAAAATCTTATCCTTGTTCAACTGCGGACTCTTCCGCTCCTCTCTATTTTCCACATATTACCTGTGGACTCTCTCTGTCCAGTAAGTAAAAACCTGGTTCCCTGGAGGTTGCATGTAGTAATGGATTCCTTGCTTTTTGTTTTATGTTGTGTTCCCCTGCCCATCATTTGTTGTTGCCCGCGGCACTGGGTTGCGTGGTAACTTGTAGCCTCCGCTCCTTCAGTTCGGATAGGTCCAACACACTCAACCGGAGCTCATTTGCACGAGACAGCATGATGATTGAAGAGATTCTGGCCCCCACAAAGGACACGGTAGGATTATTTTTTTTTGTTTTCCTCATCATCTACTGTTTATACTATTTCTTGCCCTTTTCACCCTCTATACGCCGGCCTTTTTCTGTGTATCTCAGTGTCAGTTCACCTTTTCCTTCCTTGGTATCTTTAGATGTCTGTTTGTCAAGCTTTAATGTCTCTTGACTTTCTGTCAGTGGCCTGGTTAAAAACAAAAAACAAAAAAATAAAAAACACAAGCTGGGTCGACTTAAAGCAGGGAGCATGGAAACTTAACTTGTCTTGCAAAAAGTTCATAACAGAAGCAGTGTTGATGCTATGCTTGCTTTTGCCAAAGTTCTAAGGGTGAGTGTATACCCCCTTTATTCAAACTTGAGGGCTTTGGGAGGACCCCCTTTGCTTTCACGGAAAACTGCTATGCAGAGCTCAACCTGCCTGTCCAGCACTTGTCTTGGTTTTCAGGAGCAAGAACAGAAATTGTAGCCTCTTACTTTATAAACAGTATTAGTAATATAACTTACAACTCCAAAGACAACATTACCTAAGATCCCAAACTATACATGTCCAAAATAATCACTTAGCTCAACTCTTGTCTTTTACAAAATAAGCAAATGTTTTGGACTTCGAAACAGATTTCCTTTTTCTTGTACCAAAGAGCTTTCCGTTAAATAGGCATTATATCTACCTGAAACTATACGTTAGGTCAAATCGTTTTCTTTTACTTGGTGACACTTTTAAATACTATCATACTATAACCTACTACATTTTGTAGATGACATTTCAGTTACAGTCACATCAGCTGCAATGTACAGTCTGATTGTTTGAATTTAAATGCCTAAATCACAGATCCATCCCATCCACAGAGATAAAATCATGCTATCTTTGGTTGAAATTGAACCTTCTGGTGAAACAAAGTGTGAATTCTGAACCGTCTCTCTTCTCCCCTAAGCTTCAAAGTGTCTGTAAAGACATTTCCTACTTGGTTGACCCGCTCAATAAGGTATAAAGTGTTCATGGATGTCTGACTCATTTGTCAGTTTTGTTATTTTTCAGTCACTGTCACAGTGGTTCAGCTCCCATTTCTCTTGAGTTTTGGTCTGGTATATGTGTTTGTTTTGGGTCTTTGCCATTCTCATCTCATTCATTAGTGCCGGTCTGTGTTCACTGAATGGTCGTTCCCATGCTCCTTTAAGTGTACATAATTACCCGTGATTTTGGTTGTCACATACATAATGATTTATTAAAGCTGATTGCCAGTTTCTATTTGCATGCTTCACTGTATATCCACTGCAAAGCTATAGTAGCAGACCTATAATACTATGTTATTTTTTTCCTGGCGACGGTGATACATTGGATAACGGTGACTAATGTATTTGAAAGATACGTCCAGAAGCTGTAAATGTTATCATTGCTCCACGCCCTGCATGGCTCATGGAACATGAATAAAAAAAAGGAGAGTCAAAGGTTCCTGTAATGTCCATGCAGTGATTAATATTTAACCCTCTTCTT
Organism: Istiophorus platypterus; assembly: GCA_016859345.1. Classification (NCBI taxonomy): domain Eukaryota; kingdom Metazoa; phylum Chordata; class Actinopteri; order Istiophoriformes; family Istiophoridae; genus Istiophorus; species Istiophorus platypterus. The sequence goes on along the minus strand of CM029124.1, from coordinate 9,409,035 downwards.
AGTGTAACTCTTTCCTTCCATCCTCTGTTATCTGGTTTCTGATGTTGCTCGATGATTTATCTGCTGCCAATCTTCGTCCTCTCCTCCATCTCAACAATTTTATATTTATCCTCCTTGTTCTTCTCACCCCTCCTTTGCCTTCCTCTTTTTTCACCTCCCACTCTTAAAAATCTCCTCTTCCTCTGTCTTATCACTTTTTCCTCCTCTGTTCACCCCTGTCTGCTTCCAGCACCTGGCTGTGACGAGAGACTACAGCTCAGAGTGTATGCGGCGCTACAGCTGGACTCCAGACACCATGGACCACAGCCACAACACTGTATCCAGCCCCATTCACTCTGGGTGAGAACAGCTGCCCTGCTTCATCTGATCTGTCATGATATGTTTACCAACATGCACACACATACAGTACACTACATTCACAAACTAAATATGTGTAGAAAGACACTTATGCTGCATGAATATCCGTGTAACACTTGCAGAAATCACACATTTTATGTGCTTACTGCACAAATCTATTTCTCCTGAAGAGTCAATATTCAGCAAACTGTGCAGAACTAATGCAGACAAGGAGCAGGGCTGTGGGTCTTCTGCAGTACTGCTGCTGTGCACATTATATTACAGCAATAAAACACATAGTTCATCCTCTAAAGCCCTCATGTCATTCCATAAGTCTAGAGACATGGCCCAGAAGTAACCCTCGTGTATACTGATATCCTCAAAGTACATTACAGGCTCTGTGTTGGCTCATGGTATGGTGAAGTATGTGTTTCATGTTTCATTTGGATGAATTGATAAGATTTTGCCCGCATGTCATTCACATACTTTGAATATATGAGATTATAGATAAGTTTTTTCTGTGCTGTCTTTGCACAGGACTTAATGCATAATCTCTTTGGTGTTATACTCAGAAATTAAGTACTGGGATCTGTCATATGCAGTTTTGGTTCTTTTTCTATTTTTGACTCATTATTACGCTTTGTGTGCCTATTTATATATTATTTTTTCCATTGTCATTTTGCCTTCATTGTCTCATTCTTTTTTTTTTTTTTGTTTTCCTTGGTTTTTAATCTTCCCTCTCACCTCAGTAGTTATTACAGATCCCAACAGTGGTTGTGAAACGTTGATACTAAAACTAGGTTCTGGGGGTTTGCCTCCTGCATTGTCTCCATGTGTTTATTTTGCAGCTTCTCCTCCCCGCTTCCTCAGTATGACTCCAGGTGACGACTGAGTTTGCCGCTTTCTCACATGATGCCGCAGTGATGTCACTCACTCCTCCACCTCTGTCTCCCTCTTGTCTCGTCACTCTCTCTTCTCTTTTTTTTTTAGCCACCCCTACCCCTCCAGTCTGTGCTTGTCTCATCCGTGTGGTCTGGTGTGTCATTTGCACTGCTTAGATATTAGAATTGTATAGTGAACGTGTTTGGGGGTCTTGACATGACATCTCTCTCTCTCTCACAGTCTCTTTCTCACAGAGTACATTAAGGATAAATCTTCCTCCAAACCTTACAGGGCTTCTGCTCTTTGTCCATACAGTATAGAGAAATGCAACTACACAGTACATAAGACAACTAGTGTAATGAAAAGAAGAGCCACAGACTTTAGGCATGAGGACTACTAATAAGAAGTGCATTAGCAGTTTTTTACACTTACACCCCACTCCATCCTCACTCCTGTGTCAATGATGCCAAAACATGCTCTTAATTTGAAGACTTGGACACTTTATATTTATTCACATTAACCTTATCTTGGTGAAGCATCTGTGCAGGTGTTTGATATTTGATCACAAAATGCTGCTTTAGAGAAACTGAAACTGGCAAAAATCTCACCTTTAGCTCGACAACCGGAAACTAAACCTTCAGCACTTCACTAGCACCATGTTTAGTTTCAGAAGGTGTTTAATGTTATAAACTGAGACAGGTGATGGTGAGAATTTCCAACTTTCAGAACTCAAAGCATATTTTTTCTTCTTCCTATCATTTGGTCTTTTACTCTCTCTTTTTCTTGTTACTTTCTCCTTACTTTGTTTGGTTGTACGGTGATCACAGCATGGGAACCGTTCTACTCACTTGTGTCCATGGTATACCTTCTGTCTATCTTTATTTCTGTCATTGTTTTTCCTCCACTAATATTGTTGTTTTTCCTCTTGCAGGTTCTTGGTCAGTTTCATGGTGGACGCCCGTGGTGGCTCCATGAGAGGGAGCCGCCACAATGGTATGCGCATCATCATCCCCCCCAGGAAGTGCACGGCGCCCACACGCATCACCTGTCGTCTGGCCAAAAGGCACAAGCTGGCCTACCCCCCTCCCATGGTGGAGGGAGAGGGGCTGGTCAGCCGGCTGGTGGAGGTCGGACCAGCAGGGGCTCAGTTCCTTGGGTAGGGTGCTCAGGACTTTCTCTCAGCTGTATTGATGAGTGTCAGTATAAAGTGTCAGTATAAATCAACGGGATATTTTCTAATATCTACTTAAAATATCATGACTCAGAGATTGACTATGGAATGCAGCCAGTTAACCAGCAATTATCACTTAACCAAGGCAACCTCTCTGCTGCTCTGACTTTTTTTGTTGTGCTCTCTTTTCTCTTTCAGTCCTGTGATTGTGGAGATCCCTCATTTCGGTTCCATGCGGGGGAAAGAGAGGGAGCTGATTGTGCTGAGGAGCGACAATGGTGATACGTGGAAGGAGCACCAGTCTGACACCAGACCGGAAGACCTTGTTGACCTGCTCACTGGGATGGATGAAGGTAAAGGAAAGGTTATTTAACACAGCAATACCACCATTTAAATGCATTCATAAAGTCAGGCTTCCAAGGAGAAAGACAGCACCCATTAAATGGTTGCTTAAATTACATTTATAAAGTACTATTTTCTATCACAGAGCTGGACAGCCCTGCTGAGTTGGAGAAGAAGCGCATCTGCCGCATTGTCACCAGAGATTTTCCTCAGTATTTCGCTGTGGTGTCGCGGATAAAGCAGGAGTCTAACCACATGGGTCCCGATGGAGGCGTCCTGTCCAGCACCACTGTGCCCATGGTCCAGGCATCATTCCCACAGGGGGCGCTCACCAAGAGAATCCGTGTTGGACTACAGGTACAGCAAGATTCCTATGATCAGCTCAAATTTAAAGAGACTTGGCTTTTTTTTTTGTCGCAAATACTTTCCTTGGACCTATTATTTATTAATACCTGACCTATTTTTAGTGGAATTTGATTCCACCTGACATGCCTGACCCAATTCTTTTAATAGAAAGTACAGGGAAAGTTTGAAGGCAACAATTCTCAAAGTTTAATTAACAAACATTGAGTCCGCATCTTTGCACTTTGCAATTTTTTGTCATCCTGTGTTTTTCTGTTCAGGCCCAGCCTGTACCAGATGACATGGTGAGGGCAGTCCTTGGCAACAGAGCCACCTTCAGCCCCATCGTCACTGTAGAGCCCAGGAGGAGGAAGTTCCACAAGCCAATCACAATGACGATCCCTGTTCCGCCTAGATCGGCAGAGGGCCATCCCACCGGCCACCGAGGCGACTCTGCACCCTGCCTACGTCTGTTGTGCAGCATCACAGGCAAGTAGGGCCGCAGATGGCCGGAGTTTGAAGAAACTGTAGGGGTTCATCCATCCAAATTACCTTTGCAGGACAAGCTTTTAGTGTAGTTTGAAAGTCATTGTATCCTTAGATGCTAAGAGATGTTCTATGTGATACCACATATAATTATTCCTCCATCCATTAATCATGAAACAAAGTTAGTAACTCAGAATCCCTATGAATCGAATGACCGTGGGCACATCTGGCCCACTTTGATGTCAAATGCCACTGGTCGATAAAGGGAAAATTAAAAACTGAGAAGATAAAAGGTTGGGATTATGAAAGCCGAAACAAAGACTCGGCTGGAGAGGCCATGAGTTTATCTTTTGTTCCCTGTTTCAAACAGGAGGCACGTCCCCTGCCCAGTGGGAGGACATCACAGGGACCACACCTCTGTCCTTTGTGACTGATTGCGTCTCCTTCACCACAAATGTGTCGGCCAGGTAAGACACACACATATGCTTATAAACACAGTGTACAAACATACTATACACACAGCAGACCAAAGTTGGTAATCATAATTACAGAGAAGAGTATTTTGAACACCATGTAGTGAATTAACCCTCCCGTTACTTATTTGATACCCTTGTCTAAATATGAAGTATAAATATATGTAGCGCTTACAATATTTTGTTGACAGTTTAAGCTATTTACCAAAGTTTGAATGCTGTTGCAAAATAGATTGGCCACAGTATAGTAGTGCTGGAGCAATCAATAATCAATTAATCAAAAAACATTTTCAAAATATTCAGGATATTTTTTGGTCACAGTTTCACTAATCGAGCAGGTTATGCAGAAAAACAGTTTCCAGCAGTAAGAAATGGAGTACGCGTTGTTTGATAAGTCGAAAGGTGATCAGAAGAAAAGTAATCTTCTCTTATTTTGATTATCAGTTAAGTCATTTTCCAAACGAAAAAGCCAAACATTTAATAGCTCTCAATTCTCACTGCGAGAATTTGCTGCTTTTGTTGATCTAACATAATGGTATATTGAACATTTTTGAATTTTCGACTGTTAGTTGGACCAAACAAGACATATTGTGTTGGCAATTTTTCTCTGTTTTCTTAAATTTCTATGGACGAAAGGATAATCGAGAAATCAATTGACGGATTAATTGATGATTTAAAAAAAATTGCTAGTAGCCTGTCCGACTACCTACCTCTGCCGGAAGACATCCCACTCGGCCCAATGAAGCAGCGTGAAGTTACCAGCATATCCTAAAATCTAGCACAAGGGAAAAACTTAAATTGCTGTCAGCTGGCATTTGGATCCACAGAACTGGACTGAAGAGACGTTTATTCTGTTTACTTTGGCGTCTTTTTTTTCCCCTGTTCCTGTTTCTCTCACCGCACACATAAAGAGAGCGGGTTCACCTCTTGTTTGAGTCCACATTATTGATTTTAACTAATTTATTGAGCCAATCATGTGACTCAACGGTAGACTTTTTCCTCCTCCTGATGCTCTCTTAATATTAAGATAGATGTTCTTCTCTACAGCCATATATACTAACAGGGTTACACTCACATTCACATTTACCGATGTGGTACAATATCATGTCAGCAATACATTGTTGAGGCATGCCTACTAATAAGGCTGCTTAAACTGACCTCAGGCAGTGAACCCCTTGGTTACAGAACACAGACTCATAAAGTATTATCTTAACTAGATTGGGATCATGAGGCAAGTATGCAGCCTGATATTAACAGAGCACCCTGTCTTGATTACTACACAGCTGTCATGTGTCTGTGTTCACCCTTCAGAGAAATGACCCAGCTTGTCTTATTTATTATTTCAATTATTTCCCTTACCCCGCAGTGTTGCGGCCATATGAAAGGTTTAATTCAAAATGGCTGAAATGTGCAAAGTTCGAAACTGTTGGCTTTTGTAAATTATCTTTATATTAGGAAAATTGTTTTCTTGGCTGACTTCCAGATTTGTCATTTTATTTTCTGTTTTTCCCACTCTCCTCTCCTCTCTGCCATCTGATTTCTCCTCCGCAGGTTCTGGCTCGCAGACTGTCACCAGATTCCTGAGACGGTGGGTCTAGCGTCTCAGTTATACCGGGAGCTGATCTGCGTGCCGTACCTGGCCAAGTTTGTGGTGTTCGCCAAGATGAATGACGCCATCGAGGCTCGGCTGCGCTGCTTCTGCATGACCGATGACAAGGTGGACAAGACCCTCGAGCAGCAGGAGAACTTTGAGGAGGTGGCCCGGAGCAAGGATATTGAGGTATGGTTCATGTGGACAGCAGTTAGAGAATGTAATTAAGGACAAATAGACAAATATGAATAAATCCATTATATGTTATTGAAATGCAATACAAGATCAGTTTCATCAGCCTCATCTGCAGAGGCTTTGATACTACATTTTTGGTATGTGGTGTTCTGTAGGTACTTGAGGGCAAGCCTATCCATGTGGATTGCTATGGTAACCTGTCCCCTCTCACCAAAAGTGGCCAGCAGTTGGTTTTTAACTTCTACTCCTTCAAGGAAAACAGACTTCCTTTCAATGTGAAGGTATGACATTTATTTCTCCTATCATCCCCCTTTCTCTTTCTCCCTGCAAGCATTTAGTGTGCAAGTTGTTCATTCTTATCTAATTTGTAAATGCGCCCCTTATTAAATTATTTTAAATTATGTTAGAAATTATCATCCTCTCCTAATTAGCTGCCATTCATAAAAATTATATATTTTTTGTGCCTTTTCTGATGTATTGTTTAAAGGGAATGTATCTCACAGATTGGAATTACACACTGTACATTTTGGTCATTTTTGTCCTAGTCTTTTTACTTGCATTGAAACTGACAAATGAAATACATTCTACCTGTTAAAATTTTATATCTAAAAATTGTATAACAATTTACAATTTTCCAAAAGTGCAATAGGTCGAGGTAGAAAAGCTACAGAAATTTCTGCAACTGTAGTCAGGAGGAAAGCCTTATCACATTTTATACTTTGTGGGGTCGTTCTTGAAATTAAAAAATTTATATCGTTAACTTGTGATGCAATCTTTTGGCTTCTACAGATCAGAGATATGGGCCAGGAGCCATGTGGCCGCCTCTCCTTCCTAAGAGAGCCAAAAACCAACAAAGGCCTTCCACAGACTGCCATATGCAATTTGAATATCACACTGCCAACCCACAAGAAGGTAGGATAGCCGTGTTTGAATAGTTTGTCCGTGCGGGCCATTTCATATCATCTACATGTAAATGAAATTGAAAGACAGAAAGCAGTGTTGTCTGACATCAAGAGGAGCCCCTGAAGTTCATTCGTCTCGAAATGGCTGCCTGCTGCTTGTGTCTTTTATTATTGTTAAAAGCCTGTGCCAGTCATAAGACCCCACAACGTACTCGTGCAGCCACACATGCACAACGTGCTTTTTTCTATTGCCTGGCTACACTGTGGGTACATGAGAATTATGTGGAAAAAAAAAAATTACACTTTTCATTTGTTTGTTGTGGTGTTGGTTGATCACAAGAAACTAATTATTTTTGCTTTTGCTTTTGTTATTTTGCTGTTTATTTTTATAAATCTCACAGATTTTTTCTGATGCCTTTTGTTGTTTTTGCTGCTCCATTTTCATTCCCTGAGTTTTATTTCCACCTCCCCGCTCACTATAACCTCCCTGCTCTCCATTGTGTCATCTCTCTCCTCTCCTGCAATGCATCTTGGAATACCACAGGATATGGAGTCTGATCCTGATGATGAGGTAAACAGATTCTTCATCATCACATGGAACTGCTTCTTCTTTATTGTCCTTTTTGTTTGCTTTACTGCAGATGCAGGAGTAAATATGCGTGTTGCAGATATTTTGTCGCTGTACAGCACCTGCTGAAAGATGTTCCTGACTGCACGTTTTTTACACAGCTACGTCACTGCTGAAGTGACCCTATGTAGTGCATGAGTGGAAATGGCAGTTGTAATAAGCAATTGTTGTCGTCATCCCCAGTCCAGTGGAGCCAATTACTGTGCCACACCTCAGCTTTTTTTTCATCTGTGTGTTCCTTTTCCATACATGTTCAACAGGAAATCACCATATCTCCATCCTTACTATTAACTCATATAACGCTTCGCATAGGACTATGGTATCTCTTGTAAGCTAAAGATGAAACCCTAACTCTAATAATTTGTCCACTTAGTCATTGCTTTGTTGTATGTGGGGTTGACCTTCCTCACCCTTGGCTTGTGTGTTATAGAGAACACTAACACTCTCAGCTGCATGTCACATTTATAAGAGAGTTTAAATAAAGGGAGATAAGGCTGTTACATACATACGTAAAGATATCAACCTACTTACGAGACAGAATTTTCATATTAGACAATTAATTATTAAATCCAAGTTATTTTTCCATGGTAGCATTTGTGAACGTTCGGTGCAAACAAAAAAAAAGTATTCCAACCATAACCATATGTTGCAACTACTGTTACACAAACAACATTGTTAAGGTTTTTTAAAAGACTGTAGTCATTGTTTCAGAAACCAACAATAATTGTCTGAGAGGGACACAAACGCCAGTGACTGGAATGAAAGAGAGACTGGACCCACATTTATCATGCCAACCTCCACACCTTTACCCTTCACCTTATAATGTACAGGGCACAGTATTATTTGCATTGCCACTGAATATAGAATCGAGAAGAGCAATGAGTGATTAGATGGCAAGAAATAGTCCATTGCTCTCCAAGGGAGACTCTCCTTGTGACAGTACTAACAGCCAGTACTAACAGCATGTACTGATTCAGTAAGAACAGGACAATATCCATGCACTGGAGAATCTGAGTTAACACGTTAACTTGTCATTTAGACCTAATTCTGATAGATGAGAGCCACATTTCACAATATTTTTACGTTAAAGCATCTTTTGTTCTTTTTGTTTGTTTCAGACTGAAAAGCCAGAACGACGTCATACCTTTGCCTCCTTAGCTTTGCGTAAGCGCTACAGCTATTTGACCGACCCAGCAGCGAGTGAGTTTCCCATTTTTACTTTCATGAAATTTTTTTATTGGTTTTAGGTATTTGTCGTTTTTTTATCACTTTTAGTGCCTAAGTGTCCCTTTATACAGTGTACTTTTCCATATGCCCTTAATATAGAAAAAATATACCTGAGAAAACATATTCTCTTCACCTGACACATCTTTGATCATTTGTCATTCATCAATCATTTGCATGGTTTACTGTGTGTTACGCTTTGCTTACCCACCCTATGTTGACAAGAAATCTCCCTGTTTCAACTGTTACTTTATTTTACATTTGTGAAAACACTGGGAATCAATGTCTGTCTGTTCATTTATCATTTGAACAAAAAATGTTTCATGTTAAATAAAAATATTTTTTGAACTGTTCTCATTCTTTTAGCAGCCATTCACTCTTATTGGCTTTATGATTGTGTGCGGCTGTGTATATTAATGTGGTAACAGGTTGCACTTTATATGAATCCGATTTTCCCTACACTGAAACTATGTTAGAATGAGCATTCTGCCATTTACAAAATATTGGCATACGTTTCCATGTAACCATTATAAATTTTTAGGCAGCTTAATACACTGCCCTTTTATATTTTCAGGACAGAGATGTTTTACAGATTCCTAAGTACTGTCACTGTTTTGTTGAATTTTTACAGGCATTTGTTAACAATGATTTGAACAATGATGACTGAATTATAGTAACTTTATTTGTAAAGTGCAACCTCATATTTTATTTTAAGTCATTACCAGTCAAGCAAAGTGATATTTTTTTATTAATGGTTTACACTTGTGGGGTCATTTCTGGCATTAGAAATGAACCAAATGAAAGGAAAAACATGTCAGCAAAACATGTACTATAAAAGGCACTGTTGCAAGGGGGCAAATAGATTAAGCACATCAAAAGTCAATGGAATTGTTTTTTGGTTATCATGTCATTTTTTGTCACCTCTACCATATGTCAAGCATTTTTTTCCTATATACTCTCCATTCTTTATCGGATGTATTATGTCATTAGTCACAGATTTCAGACCATCACTGTTCATATCATCCTGGATTTTTAATAGGGGCCCTTCTCTCATTTCATGTTGCCAAAAAAAGTCTCCCTGTTTCAGCTGTTTTGTTATTTTAAACTTTTGTCTTGCTGCTGTGAATAATGCTGTTTCTGACTGACTCAAATTTCTCTTTCTGGTTTTTATGTTTTATTTCAATTTATTTTCCGTTACATTTACGTTTACCTCCTTATTGCTTTTGGTTTAAATTATTGTTGAAGAAACAACTGATCGAAGCTCAGCGAGAACACAGCCTTCTAGCTACCCTCACAAACCTGTCTTTTCAACGAGATCTTATCAGGCGTGGTCGCCTGTTCCTGTCGCCGTCCCTGGCCAAGCAAAGTCTGGGTTTGGCTCCCTCTCCAGTTCGTCATCAAACACACCTTCTGCCTCTCCATTAAAGTCTGTCTGGTCCATCAACTCTGCCTCCCCCATCAAGACAAACATCCCCGGATCACCTGCCTCTTCTGTTAAGTCAGTTAGTGACATGGCCTCTCCCATCCGCTCTTACAGAACCATATCCTCTCCTATAAAAACTGTAGTCCAACAAACCCAGTACCCAACCCAGGTCAACCCTAGTCCCCTGGCCTCACCAGGGAAAAGTGCCCCAGACCCTATATCTATGAAAGGACTGGCGGCATTATCTGCTAGGACCTCCCCTATAACTGCCACGGGAGGAGGAAGCACTTTTCTTGAGAGAACATCCATAGGCATGACCCCACCGACGTCTCCAAAATCTTCTCTGAGTATGTTCAGTTCACCCCTACCATACAAGACTGTTATGGGGGGCACTGGTTGCACAGCATCTTCCTCCTCACCCATAAAAACAGTCCCTGGTCTCTCCTCTATGCGGTCTTTTGCTTCAGAAGTCACTGGCCCTGCAAGAAACCTGTTCTCATCTCTTTCATCGCCACTTAAATCTAACTCATCTCAAAGTGCTGCAGCTCTGATCAATGGAACTGTGTCACCTACGCAGTACCGCTCTTCATCCCCAACATCTCTTCTCACCAGCAGTCTGCAAGAGAGAATACAAGCAACCACCAATGCTGCAACTACAAGTGTCAATGCAGCCTTCGATGAGGTTGAAAAAACATTTAATTCTTGTTCTGCAGGCTATGGCACCTTGAAGTCCTTGTCCTCTTCTGCATCCTCCTCATTTCAGTCCATGAGATCATCACCTTCTAGTTCCCTTTATGCCTCTCTAAGATCTCCTCCTAATGCCACCACTGCTGTAACGTCCAGTACAATGACTGTTCCAGTGTACTCTGTTATTAATGTTCTGCCAGAGCCCCAGTTTAAAAAGTTACCCGAGGTGTCCAAGTCAGCTGCTGCCCTCCTGTCCCCACGGAAGACAGTGCCCAATGAGGTGAATGCTCAGTTCCAATCTTCCTTTGCCAGAACTCTGTCCCCCATCAAAGCCCCTCTGTTTTCTGCTGGCCTGAAAACGAACACCACATCACCACTGTCATCCAGCCAAGAGATTCTGAAGGATGTAGCAGAAATGAAAGAGGACTTGATACGAATGTCTGCAATTCTACAAACAGACCCAAATTCCACAGCCAACAAAGGATTTCAGTCTGATTCTCCCAAAGAGGCAAAGATAGAGGATGAGGAGCCTTATAGGATTGTGGAGAAAGTGAAACAAGATTTGGTAAAAGTGAGTGAAATCCTTACAAAAGATGCAGTGAAGGATGGTAGGGTTTCCCTGGCAAGGGGTTCCTTGGATGACATACACTTCTCAAAAGTACAAGTTGAACAACCACCAAGCAACTGGAGCTATCCACCAAGATATGAGACGGTGGTTCCTCAAGCCAAATCAAAAACGATACCAGATAGAGATTTCAATCTCTCCAAAGTGGTTGACTACCTAGCCAATGATGTTGGTAGCAGCTCTTTCTCCAAAATGCATGACACAAAGCATAAAGCAGATGAGGTCAAGAGAGAAGGAGAGGGCAGGGAGAAGCAGAAACGTGTCCTAAAACCCACCATAGCAGTTCAGGAGCATAAGCTCAAAATGCCTCCAACAAACATGCGCTCTTCAGTTTCAGACAAAGAGATCAGTAAAGTAGCAGATGCTCTTTTTGGAGCAGACACTGTGCTAGAATCCCCAGATGATATCTCACATGAACAAGATAAAAGCCCCCTCTCAGACAGTGGCTTTGAGACCAGGAGTGAAAGGACACCCTCTGCCCCTCAAAGTGCAGAAGGCATGGGCCCCAAAGCCCTTTTTCAAGATATCCCAGTTCCGCCAGTGATCACTGAGACTAGGACTGAGGTTGTCCATGTCATCAGGAGCTATGAGCCCCCAGAGGATAACAAACAACCATCAATGGAGGATGCACATCCTGTCAGATATATTGATTCTGATTCTAAAGGGCATCTGAATCACGCTACAACTCCAGAACATAATAAATGCTATTCAATAAAAGTCAGCCCTGATGAGGATCCGATGGGAAAAGGGATGAGGGTAAAGGAGGAGACTCACATAACTACCACCACCAGGATGGTGTATCACAAACCACCTGGCAAAGAAACACCATCTGAGAGGTGTGAGGAAACTATGTCTGTGCATGATATAATGAAGGCTTTTCAATCAGGCAAGGACCCTTCTAGGGAGCTGGCTGGACTGTTTGAACACAAGTCTGGCAATGAGGAAACATCGCAAAGAGTACTTGAGGACATCAACTCCAAACCTAAGGTTGAAAGAATAATCGAGGTTCACATTGAAAAAGGCAATAAAACAGAACCGACAGAGGTCATCATCAGAGAGACAAAAAACCACGCAGAGAAGGAGATGTATTACTACCCCGGGAATAGACAGGAAGAGGAGGAGCCTGAGGAATTGCTTCCGGCGTACCTTGACTCCCCCAGAGTTAACACGCCGATGTCACAAGAAGAAGACAGTCGCCCTAGTTCAGCCCAGCTCATGGCAGATGATTCTTACAAAACACTGAAGTTACTTAGCCAGCAGTCTGTAGAGTACAATGAGGATGAATCATCAGAGCTTAGGGGAGAATCTTATAATTTTGCAGAAAAGATGCTACTATCTGAGAAATTTGACCAGTCTCATTCAGACACAGAGGAATATCTCAGAGATAGGTCTCGCTTTCACTCACCAGACAGAAGCAGTCACAGTGAGGGTAGATCAGCTGGGCCAAGAACAGAATATGTCTTTAGATCGCCGAGAAATGTGTTTGACAAATCTGGTAGAATGACCAGTGTTGATGATAACTATGACAAGCTGACACTTCTGCAGTATTCTTCGGAGCCTGGTAGCCCAAAGCAATCTGTTTGGATGCGTGTGTCAGATGACACACAGAGTAAGGAAAGGGAACAGCTTATGTATGAGGACAGAGTGGACAGGACTGTAAAGGAGGCAGAGGAAAAACTCAGTGAGGTATCTCAGTTCTTTCGTGATAAAACAGAACAGCTAAACGATGAGCTCTCATCTCCAGAGAAGAAATCTCGCAGACCAGACTTCAGAGAATCACGATCAGGGCCAAGCTCTACACACAGCAGTCCAGAGAGGTCAGCTTACAGGAACGGGGGTAATGGGGAAGAGTGGAGCAGAGAAAGACTTAGAGACAGGTTCAGCTCCAGTGACAGGAAATGTGCCAGCTTACCCAGTAGCCCAGAGAGAAGGGTACTACTGCAATACAGTGAATCGGACTCAAGAAAACAGGGAGATGGTAAATCACAGGGAAGCACAGGTGATAGCTCTAAACCATTTCAAATGTCTTCTTCAAAAGTGAGTGCAGTGAGGCTTAAGTTTGAGCAAGAGGCTCAAAGGCAAGATAGGACTCCTCAGAGTGGCCAAAATTCTGATCCTCCTATAAGGAAACTCCAGGAAACTAAGCTGCCGGTGTATCAGGTGTTTGCTGGCTCAAATATTCCAAAAGCACCAGATAGTCCGGGAAACCAGAGGAGATGTCTAGATAGTGAATCAAATAATTTCTCACCCAAGCATGAGACCAGTGGAAAAGATCAGGAGGAGAAAAGGTTATTTAAAACTTGGGAGAACCAAGGGTATGGGAGCTATAAACCCCAATCTCCAAAAATATCTCATTCATTAATCCATGACACTATGAAGGATGGCAACAATGGTGATTCCCAAAGACAAGAAATGACCAAGAAAATAATCTACACAGAATTTGTCGTTCGAGAAAGTCCAAATAGCAATGATAGTCTAAAAAAAAACTCGGAATCACAAATTCCTGTTAGAAAGCCATCAAATTTCCCAGAAAATCACAAATCCACCTCTTTGAAATTGGATGCCTCTGTTGAACCATATGAGAAGGCAGGGTCTCATATACCTTCCTTAGCTACAAATCGGTTACACAGTAGCTCTGAATCAAATAAGTCTACTCGTGGATCATCAGTAGGAAAATCCTCAGACTCATCAGATGGTAGCCAGTTAAACATAGTGTGTAATGGTGTTGATAGCAACCAAGTAGAATATTTGGATCAAGTAACCCCTGTAGTTGTCACAGAGGGTTACAAAGATATTAAACCCTTACCTGTGTATGTTAGCATCCAAGTAGGAAAGCAGTATGAGAAAGAAACCGCTTCAGGGCAGCTAGGAACATACAAAAAGATAGTAAGCCATGAGAGTAGGACCGTGCATGAGACAAGGGGTGCATTTTACACTGTCAAACAAAAGCAGTCTCCGTCTCCTCAAGGAAGTCCAGAAGATGACACACTAGAACAAGTAACTTTCATGGACAGCTCTGGAAAAAGTCCTGTTACCCCTGAGACCCCCACCTCAGAGGATGTGAGTCTGATCTCAAGAACACCAGACTCTGTGATAGGCTTCATTCCTGGCATGCCAAGCACTATCCCAGAGGAGTCTGAGGAGGAAGATGGAAAGACCTTCATCTACAAGGAGCCCTCGAAGGAAAAATCTAAGCCAGCTTCCTCAGAGAATCCCAGTAAAAAACAGGATGCAGAGAGACAGAAGTCAAAGGAGAAAAGAGTGGCTTATATAGAGTTTCCACCTCCTCCTCCTTTAGAGACAGAGCAGTCTAGCCCTCAGAAAAGGGGCTCGTGTGCTTCTTCTGAGGCAGAGACAGAGATGATGGAGGTGAACCTTCAAGAAGAGCATGATAGGCACCTCTTAGCTGAGCCAATCATCAGGGTTCAGCCTCCATCCCCTATTCCCCCTGGAGCTGATAACAGTGACTCTAGTGATGACGAGTCTGTCTTCCATCCCATCCCTATCAAAAAGTACACCTTCAAAATGAAAGAGGAGGGAGAGAAACGCCCAAAACACAAACGATCAGAAAAAAACGGAAATACTAAGGAGTCCGGGATCAATGGTGTAGTAAAGGGAGAGGATGCTGACTTTGAACAAAATGGCAATGACCAGTCAATCACTGACTGCTCCATAGCGACCACTGCTGAGTTCTCCCATGACACCGATGCAACTGAAATAGACTCTTTAGATGGGTATGACCTTCAGGATGAGGATGATGGGCTGAGTGAGGATCCTAAAACATCAAGTCTGTCTAATGATGGAAAAACAACTGACCGATCATTTAGTCAATCCAAACTTGAAGTGATAGAGGAAGAGAAATGTGAAGAGGGGGGCGATAGTGGAAAGACTAAAAGCACATCTTCAGTAAAAAGCAGTGGAGATGAAAAAGATTATACCCTTGAAGGAAGACATCCAGATAGGCAGGGCTTTGGAGAAAACTATTTTGCCTACCAACTCGAAGAGGAGCTGAATTCAACCTTTAAAACTGTTGCCACCAAAGGCCTGGACTTTGACCCCTGGTCGACCAAAGGGGCTGATAATGAAGGACTTTTTGAGTCCAAAACAAAAGAGGAGGACCCCAAGCCCTTTGGTTTATCAGTGGAGGACAAATCACAGGCTACAACACCTGACACAACCCCTGCTCGAACACCGACTGATGAGAGCACACCGACTAGTGAACCTAACCCCTTCCCTTTCCATGAAGGGAAGATGTTTGAGATGACGCGAAGTGGTGCTATTGACATGAGCAAGCGGGACTTTGTTGAAGAGAGGCTTCAGTTTTTCCAGATTGGTGAGCATTCCTCTGACCCTAAAACAGGGGAAAAGGGGAGAGGGGGCAAGATCCTGGGGGTAATTTCCTCTCAGTCAAAAACAGGGGAGAGGGCCACAGTAGATGGGAAGGTGAAGGTTATAGATACTACCACAGACAGCAGCACTACACCAACATCACCAGCAGCAACAACAGCAAAATGCAGCCCTGTACAGCCTGGCAGTGACACTGGCTATAGCGGTGCTGATGCCCCCAACTGTGAAGCCATAGCTGAAACCGCCTCCTCATGCACAATCACAGCCTCTAAGGTTGATCCCAAATTACGCACTCCTATTAAGATGGGTATAGCTGCCTCTATAACTGTGAAAAAAGACTCAGGGGATCTCGCAGATTGTAAAGCTGAGATGTCAGAGGGTCAAATGGTGCCAGAATACATCAGTATAGAGGGTCAGTGTACAGAGAGTCGGTCTAGCAGACACACTGAGCCCAAGTTAGAGAGAAGAGATTACCCTTCTGAAAACTGCAACAACAACAATAACCTCGAGTCCTCCAGTGTTCAGGCAAACTACATTCAGTGTGGTAGTGTGGTGTTTAATTTGCAGTCCTCTTCTGAGCCCACTCTTCAAAAAGCCAGCAGGATAGAAACACTGTGCTGTAGGGATTTAGAAGAGAGAGCAGATATAGACAACAGCAATCAAGTGCAGGACCAGAAAAGTGAAACAGTTCAAGAAGGTGAAGCGAAGCATCCCAAGTCAAGGCTTCCAGTTAAAGCATCAGGGTGGTCATTTCACACACAGGGAACAGCTATAGGCAAACAGAAGCCCAAACAAGCAGTGACGGTTGAGGTCAGAAAAAGAGGAGAGCCAGCCATAGCCAAAGTAGAACCCAGGTCTAGAATACCAGTCAAGGATGTTAAAAAGAGCAGCCCAGCTGCTGCAGCTAGCACAGTCGTTTCAGTTCGGGTTAACTCACAGCCAGCAAGGACATTGGACTCAGAGAGAGCAGCCATACATTTGCCCTCAAGGCTACCATTGAAGGACAGGCATCAAGTCAGCAGCGTCACAAGTGACGGAGTATGTAGACAGGACAGACAGGAAAACCCTAGTGAAATTTGTAAGCGCACCATCGAATACTTTAAAGACATTAGCGGGGAGACGCTAAAGTTGGTGGACCGCCTGTCAGACGAGGAGAAAAAGACGCAGACAGAGCAGTCGGAGGAAGACAGCACCTCCCGGAGCACCTCTCTGTCGGACGCCTCCCAGCCTTCCCAGCCCTCCCAGCCCTCCCAGCCCTCCCGCTCATCCAGGTCTGGTAGAGGTTCGAGGGCTGAGGCCGGGGCCGCGTCCGTAAGGGCAAAGGTGGCGACGACGGACAGGGCCTCTGGCAGTCAGAGGAGCAGGAGGAGTAGGCGGACTGGTGGGAAGGAGGGCAGTCAGGGACTCACAGGGTCTCGAACGCCTCCCATCGCGGAGATCAAGCCTAGTTTGTAAAACTTTCACACTATGTTAAAATACATCTATATATTTATATATTTCACTTTTAGTTGCATGACATCGTTGTGATCGTTTAATGGATTGACTGGAATGCCTGTGGCGTGTTTACATATTCTCTTCAAAACAGTAGCTGTCATTTAAATTTATTTTTTTGTCATTGATGTACTGTGTACTGTATTGTCCTTGTTGCAAGATTCTCTTTCCTCTGTTCCCCTCTTTCTTCAACCCCTTTTAACCCCCATATGGTAGAGCAAGCATGCCAGTAGTAGTGACTGGTCCACTGGCACAACCAGTCCCTTCTTTGACAACTCCCTGGTCTGTCTGTTTGTCTGTCTGTGCAGGGTGGCTCCAGAGTTATTGTAGTTTGTTCTTACAGAATATTCCATGCTATCAATTGTCATTTAAACTAACTAGTGTTGGCAAAGAACACACAAAAGCGTCTTCGCATGTCGACATTTTAGATCCTAACATAGACCTTTCCACCCTAGACTTGTACAACTATGAGTCTGTTGTTGAGAATCATGTTATTCTTTGTTTTGTGTGGTTCTCATGACAGTTACTGCCTGCTTAGAGGATACATACCACAAACAGTCACAGAGCACCACTTACTCTACAAACGTGTTTAAGTTGACCATAATGTCTCTAGTGTGAAATATCCTTTTCTTGCCATCGTGCGGTAAAAAAAATTCAACCTTATATTACACTAATATGCAAACTTTTGTAATATAACTATTTCAAAACAACCTTGGTTAATGTTATTTCCGATGAGTAAGTGGCCAGAAAAGGAAAATTGTATGTTTATTTTTCTTTTAGATTAGCATATAGGGGGAGAGGAATGTGAATGATATTGATGAGTCATTGTCCTCTGTCTATCCCAGGTCCTCAAAGTCCTTGTGAGCGAACAGACTTGCGCATGGCTATTGTTGCAGATCACCTGGGACTCAGTTGGACAGGTGAGAAACATTCTACATTTCCCTTTCTCTCATTCCCCTTGTACTTGAATTTCTCTCTTTCTCAGATTAAAACATGTTATTTACTGCCACCTTCAGACTAACAGAATATCTTACAAAGGATTGTAATGCTAAATGTAGCTCTGAAAAGGAGTAGCCAAAGACAATTTAATAGAGACAAAAGAAAAATAATAAAACAATCTCCCTATCACAGAAAAACATTAAAATTTAAATATAGATGGATAGATATAGATGCGGCTGATGTTATAGATGTTAAACTGTTTTATCACAGGATTTTAAATATTTTAAATACATGTATTCATATTGTTATTTAACCTCTGCAAGTTGAGTGTTCACACTATGAATAAAATGACAGACACTTAAATGCTGAACATCAAAGTTTGAATACTTATGTCTGTGTCCCATCACAGAGTTGGCTCGAGAGATGAACTTCACAGTGGATGAGATCAACCACATCAGACTAGAGAACCCCAACTCTCTGACAGCACAGAGCTTCATGCTACTTAAGAAGTGGGTCAGTCGGGAAGGGAAAAATGCCACAAGTAAGACTATTTTTATATGTGAAAATGTTGGTTTTTGTCTCCCATTTCTCTGACTTTCTTCCACTTTCTCTTTTCAGTCTTTTTGCTTTTGATTTTAGGGGGGAAAAAAAACACTTGAGAAGACAAGCTTCTAATTCTAGCTCACAAAAATTTCGTCTTTTTTCCACAATCATCTGTATAATCTATCTTAGTCGGAGTACTTTCCCTTTCTGTCTTACTGTCTATTCTCCTCACTCCTGTTTCTGTCTCTCTTTTAATCACTTTCTTCTCTTACCTGTTCAAACATCCCCAAATATCCCCTATCTGGACAAGATACTTAGGTTTAGGAACAACAGGGTTGTTGTGTTAATTGCCCCGAAGCAGTTTTGCTCAAAAATCATAATTTTTCAGATGACTCAATTTAATTTTTTGTCATCTTTTCTTTCACAGCGGATGCCTTAACTACTGTGCTGACCAAAGTCAATCGGATGGATATTGTGACTTTACTGGAGGGCCCGATATTTGACTATGGTAACATTTCAGGCACGAGATGTTTT
The DNA here is from genome assembly GCA_016859345.1 of Istiophorus platypterus. Lineage (NCBI taxonomy): Eukaryota > Metazoa > Chordata > Actinopteri > Istiophoriformes > Istiophoridae > Istiophorus > Istiophorus platypterus. The sequence continues at coordinate 9,389,874 of CM029124.1, read as the reverse complement.
GCCGATGATAACGCTGTTTTCCGGGATCAGGCTGATGGTAAAGTTTAGCTCTAGCTGACCCTTACCTCTCCCTGCTACCTTTTTTTGTAGTGCCAGTGCATGGATCACATACAGATAGTCCTAGTGCAGATTTTAGAGAAGCTGGATTTTGGTTGGACAACTGGCTAATGTTTTTCCTCAAATCTTTTCCTGATTTCCATTTTTTGCATTTTATGTTTTAATAGCATTTTAACACTTTGGTTTGAATTGGCTTCTGTTGAATCAACCACTATTTTTTATTTAAATCAGGCCATTCTCAGTGTGAATACTCCTCTGCAAATCACAATAGTGCATTCAGTCGTCACAAATAAGCAATAGCCACTGTTAAAATCCCATGCATGCTGCATACTACATACTGCTTTAAATGTCCAGTTATGTCTGATTTGAGTAGAAATGATATAACCTTGTAGAGTCTGCATTCCTCTCTTGATTTAGTTTAGTTCTCCTAGTTCTCCTCCAGTTCCTCTGAGCCTTCCTTGGATAGATGAGAGAATCTCTTCCTCTGTGAAACAAAGCTGCCTCCACCTCCTCCTGTCCCTCCTGCCTCCCATCACCTCCCCACAGCAGTATCCACTGCACAGCACATAACAGCTCTTAATAAGTTAAGAGTCATGTGTTGCTGATATCTACGCGTGCCATCTCCTCATCCATCCCTCACGCGCCTTCCTTTCCACATATCCCTCAGTAATGTTATTCATTCATTGTCTTGTTGTGCAAGCATGTTTCACATTAAACAATCTGTGCATGTTTATCTTTTTCCCTCTTTCTCCTTTTTGTGTCTTTTCCCTCCTCTGCGTATGTCTTGCTTTATTCCTTTCCCATAGTTTGTGTGATTATCCCCTTAACTCCCAAAAGCACTGAAGGTGCATTCATCCTGCAGACACCCAGCCCCTTCTTTCCAACGCAGACCCCAACACCCCCACCCACTCCCCTCACACCTACTGCAACACCTAACTGCCAGCCCTTTTCCCCACGCCGCTCTCCAAGTTATGAATCCTCCATTTCACTCAAAGACTTGGCGCCTCCAGCACCATTTGAATCACCGCAGTTCAGCCTCTTCTCCCCTCCTCCCCCACGCCTGATCCCCCAGTGCCCCGGAGCGGACCCTCGTCAATCCCCTGTCTTCCCTTTCTCGCCCCACCCATCCTCTCCAATCCCCCTCATAACCTCACCGTTACCTCTGTCACCCATTCTTTGTTCAGCTACCTCTGTCCCGTCTTCTCCCACCTCTGTTCCAACCTCCCCCACCTTCCCCATGCCCACTCCACACCCTTCACAACCTTCAGAACCAATCACCTCCTCTCTCACAGTATTCAGATCTACCTCTGACCTGTCCTGTCACACAACTGCCCCCTCCAAACCTGCAACCACACCCACCAGCCTCACCCTCGAACCCTCCTCTACAATTCCTAACCTATCTGAACCCATCACTGCACCTGCTTTGCCCATCCCCTCCTCACCCTCAGGTAGGGCCTCACCTTCTGTCACTGGCTCTCCAAGCAAAGAATCTTTAGTGATCCGGCTGGCCTCCTCCTCCCGCCCTGTCTCCCCTCTGTCCTTGTCTACCCTCCCTCCCATCTCTCCCTCCGGGTCCCGTTGTCCTAGCCCCAGTCCTTCCTCCCCTCCCCTACGCTCCCTGTCTCCCTGTCCTGCTTGCCAGTGCACTTGTGCACCCTCCATCCCTCCACCTTCAACTGGAAGTCGCATTGATCCTTCCACAATGGAAATATTTATTTAGCATGTTCTGACCATTATCTTGCTCCCTCTTCTCCCCTATTCCTTCTCACATCTCTCATTTGTCAAGCATGTGACAGAACACAAATATTAGCAAATATTAATATCTTACACTCATCACACTCCATGCTACATGATTAATATGGCCTTATGTCACTAATGTTTCCCTCTTTAAAGTCTTACCTCGCTGTTGAATGAACACTAACTAAAATCAGAACAAATACTGATAAACACAACTTGGTTTTATGAGTACTTTCAATTTGAATATACGTCTTTATATATCTTTAATATTTTATTACATTTTTTAATTTATATTAAATATGGCATTTTCAAACATACACAGTAAAATGTGTTACATGTATTTATTACATTTTACTGCATATGTTTGAGGTTGGTTTTGTCAGACTGCCATTACACAGTAGCTACCGACATATGACCATTTCAGCCAGTGGTTATTTCAATACATGCTTTGCACTTCAGCCTCTGTGCCATTGTCCATGTCATACAGTGTACGTGTTAGGGTGTGTGTGTGTTTTTCGGTGTGCTTTTGTGGCATGCTTTGGCGGGTGTATGTCTCTACATTTGTCATCCTGTCACCTACAGATTATCAGAGCATTCTAGCGGAGCTGCAGTCCCCTGCCGCATTGCACTCTGACCCCCACTTCCTGGAGCCCGAACTCCCCATCACCCCCAACCCTGCTCTTGCTCACCACCAATCAGAACCAGACACCCCTTTGCTGGCCAAATCCCAGCCTCAGCCCTCTTTGCCCTGGAGCCCGGAGATAGAGCCCAGTAGTGGAGAGCCAGACAGCCCTCCTAGAAGCCCCCCCAGGCCCTGTGAGCTCGCCCTATCCTCTCAAACCTTTGAAGTCCCTGATCCTGTTCCCACCAAGGTCAGAAAGCCCAGAATTGCTCTGAATGACCAGCTGCTTTTGAGCGAGGAGGAGGACAGGTCTTTCCACGAAATGGAGCCGAGCCACAAGCCCAGGTCAACCTCCTTCCCAGCAATGTGTGAATTAGACATTGACATGGCTTACTCCACATCTTCCCCTTCACTATCTTCAGTATCATCAATAACCCCCTCATCACCTGACAGAGCACATATGGGAGATATAGGAGCACAGTTGGGTGCCCCCAATGGGGTACAGGAGGATGTAGGTTTGAAAGGAGGTGAAAAGGAAGTGACAGAAGAAACAGAGAAGGTTGTTGAGATGGTTGCAGCAGAGTTAGCAGAGGGAAATAGGTTAGTGGAAATGTGGGTAGAGCAAGAACTGATTAAAAATGTGGAAAGAAAATGTGAGATGATAACAAAAGATAGGTCTAGGTTGGCAGAGGAAAATAACATTTTGGTGGAACAGAAGGAGGGATCTGCAGCACAGGGGAGAGATGAGATGAATAAGCAACATGTCCTCATTCACAATGGGAATAAGGGAACAGCTTGTGAAGTGGAGGAGGTGAGAGATGTGGAGAATCTGTCACAAGAGCAGCATACTCTGGTAGAAATAAGGCATGAAGTGGAAAAAGGCTGTACCACAATAGAAGTAGGGACTGTCAAAGAGGACGTTGATGAAAAACTGGAGGTACAAAGAGTAGATGGGGGTCATGAGGAAAGGGTCTATAAGGCTAGCAGAACAGATAAAACAGTTGGAGAACTGCAGTTAAAGGATGAAGGAGGGTTGTGTGGCAGTGAAAGAGATGTTTGCAGGCCATCAGAGGGGGACCATAGAGCAAAGGACCAGGCTCTAGATTTACTCTCCCCTCAGGCCTGGGTTGAGGCACTTGGAGAACTTCAGTCCAGTGAGTCTGGAACCAGTGAGGAAGAGGAGGAGGGACACACAGACAAAGAAATCCAAGAAGAGGCTTTAGGATCTCTGTTGAAGGAGGTGAAGAAAGAAGAAGGCTCAGAGGAGAAGGAGGAGGACAAAGAGATGACTGAAGCCAGAGTTCAGGAGATTCTTGATCCAGTTGAACAGGCAGAAAAAGACATGTGTTCAATTTCAGGTTGGCACAGTGATTCATCCAGTGTAAATGTGGAACCACCAACACCAGGCCGCAGTGTCAGCTCAGACCGGCTCGACAGGCGGGAAAGGTGGGTCTCTGTTAAGTCTCTCAGAATTACAACAGTTTCTTTCCAACCTGAAATCTGTTTGTAGTCTACTCCTTTCCTCATCTATCTGTCTCAGAAATCTTCTCAGATGGTTGATTTTTCAGCTCTTTATGGTATCCCATAAATGCAGTCCTAATTCTTTGTTTCTTACCCAACAGCCAAGAGAACTCTAGTGACTCCATCACTTCCTCGTCAAGGGCCGAATCAGGGAGGTCCCGACAGAACGGCGACAGCTCAAAGCATTCACCTCAGGACGGCTCCTCTGAGTCTTCGAACAGCAGGAAGGAAGAGGGAGCTCTGGTGTCAGAGAAAAAAGTTCAGGTAATGTTACTAGCAATGATAATAATGAATAGAATCGAATAAAGAAGACCCTAAACAGTAGTTATAACAGTGTAGAATACAATCTTCTTTGTTTTCTGTATCTACTAATGCATTCTACTGTCCTATGGTATAGGAGAAAAACCTAAACCTATGGTATAATTTGTGCTGAAGAAACAAACTTAAGTGTTTTGATTCCAGGTTTCTCTTTTTTGATCCAGCCAACCATGGAGTTGAAGTGCATAAAGGACATCGACAAAATGTCTCAACTAACTAATTCTCTTGCCTATGTGCTTCTTTCCCATCCTGACTCCCTTCATGTGTTTCTGTAATGACCTTATAATACCTTCCTCAGCAGAGGGTTAGCGTAGATTCCGGTTCAGAGGAAGAACAGACTGTAACCACCAGAATCTTCAGACGGCGTCTCATTTTAAAGGTACCCTGACAACCTGGAGCAGGAGCTGGGCTGGGTCTAGGTTTTGTTTGGTTTGGTTTAGTCTGGACTGGTCAGTCTGGTGTGTATCATAGTAGTCATGCTTGGTGTATTGATAGTTCTGCTCTCTCTGTAAGCGTGGATATATGTGTGCATTGAAGCGTTTGTGTACGTGCACTACTAAGCCTGTCACAGTTCATGGTTGAAGACTAACCTAGTGTTCAGCCTCTGTCTGACATGGATGTTCTTCTCTCTAGAGGTGTTGTTTCGATGTGGTGATGGTGAAGGATTGTTTTATTTATGTCTCAATCCGTCTTCTTTGAGCCTTCATTGGTGTGCTAACCACAAATGCTTGCAGGGAGAAGAAGCAAAGAATATCCCCGGCGAATCTGTTACAGAGGAACACTATATGGACCGAGATGGTAACCTCATCAGTAGAAAAGTAACGTAAAACTTCATTTCCATTTACAATTCCACTCTGAAATGAAAACCTACTGCAGGGAGAGGCTCTTAATGTTTTTACAAAAGCAGATCAGATCTTTTTTTCCTTTGTCGACATCCTTCTGCCTTGGGCAGGTAATCAGGAAGGTTATTCGGAGGGTTTCTACTCCCACACCAGAAAGCCAAGGAGATGACAGGTGGCGCAGAGACCTTCAGCACAGTCCAATTCTGCAGGGACACGGGTCCGAGGTTGGCATGAAGATACCTAACTGTGTTCCCGGGTTCGAAGTCTAATCCAGATGGGATGTTGTTATCCTCCTGTCAGAAAACATCAGCATGTAGGAGGTTTAAAGCTAATATAGAAGTTAAGCTTAAAGCTGCACTGGGCAAGACTTAAGGTTAAAAGCCCCTGTATTATTAGCCTAAATCACAAAGTGGAGCTGCAAAAAAAAAAAAAAGACACTGTATCTTATCTAAATTAAAGATGTGCATTCATGAGCAATCTCTTCAATCCTGTGAAACCCGCCAGGATGTCCATCATCAGAAAGTAATTGTCTTGACCAAGCACTGTTCAAACCTGCATTAAAAGGATAAAGTACTGGAAAATTGTGACGATGAATTAAAAATCCTAAAAAAATACTGTCTCTGAAACCGCACAGTTCACTGATACCACCTGTTATTTCTAGGTATGGAAGACCTCAGAGTTACTTCTCATTGTGCAGCTTTAAGTCAAACAGTCAAGTCAAAAATGGAATCAGTTGGAGCTGATCATGGTTATATCTAGTCGTTCAGGTGAACTTTAGATTAATACTGGATGAGCTGGTTCAGGATAACCGTCCTCATCATCTCTCTTCTGGACAGAAATGCAAAAAAAAATATAAATGTCGTCATTTGAAGTGCAACCTTGCATGTTGTGTTTTGACACTGTGTGGCCTATTGTGTTTGCATAACAAAGGGGATGCTGACCATGTTCCTCCTGACTGTGTGGTTTTAATGGTCTTTTTAAAGTGTTTAACTGATTAGTCAACAGTATGACTAATGAGTGACCGCTGTGAAAATACAGTCTGCCTCTTTTTGTTTCTAACGCTTTCCATAATAACATAATTTCTCTTTTTCCAGGTGTCTGGTTGGTGTGTGGTTTGGGTCCTAAAAATATTCCTAACACTAAAGACACTACTAACCTTTGCTAGTTTTAGATTCCTACGGTGTGTTTAGCGTACATCATCCTTTGTCTGACTTTGCTGTTTCAGGTTTGTGTGTTGGGTTTCAGATTTCTTTTTTTTTCTCCTGACAATGAAAAAAAAAAATACACCGTGACTCAACTATATTTCCTTGTGTGTGTTTTCTTTAGCAAGGAGAAGGATCAAGGTATAGCAGACGAAAGGATGAGAGAAGATCAGGGGATAAGAAGCTTCACTCGTAGGGATGGTTGTGCTCTACCAGGTATGGTAGCTTACTGTTTTTCTCTGTAACACAATCAGCATAGTATGTACCTGTGCTATCGTTCTCTTTATCTCTTTATGCTGCAAAAATATATGTAAATTAACCATATTTGTTTCATCTGAATATTTAGTAGGATGTCAAAAGTTTCTGTATAACAACAAAAAAATGCTTTCATTTAGTGAAATAAAAAATACAGACATAAAATGTACACTTGACTCAATTATTGGCACAGTTTTCACAATTTGACTTAGTTCCTTAAACAAAGTAAAAAGCAAATTACACTCGCCTTTGCTTAATCTTCAATGCTTAATCTTCAGTGCTAAAACGAATGATGTGTTTACTGCATAAAAAGGGGCTGATTGTTTCCAGTTTCTTTCTCTTTTTCTCTTCTTCTCTTCACAAAGCGAGCATCTGAAATGTTATTATCAAAAACCCAGAACAATTTCAAGGGCTACAAGGTAATTGCATAATTCCATAAACCCATGTTTCAATACAACGCAAGACGTCTAAAGAGCTTCAGGCTTACCTTGGGCAATCTGGAGTGCTGGTTTCAGCCTGTACGGTATAAGGCACAATAAACCAAATAGGATTCCATGTGCAAAGTTCAATGAGGACACCGCTAGTGAAGGAAAGGCAAAAAAATCTGATGTCTGATGTTTGCACAAATTTTCCTAGATAAACTACAGTCTTCTACAGACTACAGACTTAAGTGCATCAGTTTGTTTATAGGTGTTGAAATGACGCCCACAAGGAAAAGAAAATCCTACCTACAATAGAACATGGTGGACATTGTATCATGCTGTGGGGCTGCCTTGGTGGTGCCTGTACAGGAGGCAAGGTATCAAAGGAATTATGAAAACAGAAGATTACCAAGGCATTTTAGAGGGAAATGTTTTACCCAGTGTCAGAAAACTAGTTTGGAGGCGAAGGTCTTTGGTCTTTGGGCAGGACAACGACCCAAAGCAGACATCAGAGTAATGGTTGACAAGGAAAAGATAGACTGTTTTAAACTGGCCAGCAATGAGTCCTGACCTAAATTTCATTGAAAACCTTTGGAGAAAGCTGAAATCTGCCATTGCAGAAAGGACTCCTGAAAACTTAAAAGATCTTGAACTCATAGCAGTGGAAGAGTGATAGAAACTGCCAGCAGACATGTTCAAGAATCTTCGAAATGCTACATGAAACATTTGGGTTGTCATCGTTGCCAAACAAATATTAATGAAGGGTGCAAATGATTGTGTCTGGGGTACATTTTATGTTTGTATTTTTTTCACTATTATGAAGGATTTGGGTTTTTTTTTCTCTTTGTTTAGTAACCGTTGACATAATATTAAAATATTTGGATCCTATATAATTGGTTGATTTAAATTCTGGAGATATTCTAAATTCAGTACTTTAAATTAAAGGTTGCCAATCATTTGGGCTGGGACTGTAGATCCTGTACTTGACTCTGTGTAGTTGTACACTCTTCTCTACTTATTCAGTGCACTGCACTTTATGACTCTGTACTTTCTCCTTAAAAGGAATAATTCAACATTTTAACAAATATGGTCATTCCCTTTTTTGCTTTGCTTTCTTGAATCTCTCCAAAGTTCAAAAATATCCCTACCAGCATGGATAATTAATGCGTTATGTCTCATACACCAACAGTAATGTGAAGACAATATTTTGTGGTTTCAGGGGGAGTTATGAGTTTATTCATGTATTAAACAATAGAGATGCAGAGTGCCAACAAGTGAGCTTTAAAGATGCTGGTAGTTCCATTTTTTAAACTTTGAACAGAGCCAAACCAGCTGTAGTTTCCCTGCTCTACCAGTCAATATGCTAAGCTATTTTGCCTCCTGGCTCCAGCTCTGTACCTAATACACACATGAGAGTGCTTCTGATCCTCTCATCTAAATCTTGGCAAGAAAGCAAAACAAGGGTGATTTCCAAAATGTCAAACTATTCCATTAATGTACCCCTCCCCAGATAGTTGCTCTGTGTCACTGTCCCACAGACTGCAAAAGGCTGACTGATGCCTGAGCCCGGTTATCCTCTGGCAACATTTCTGCCCTCTGTGTGTTCACCATGTGCATGTGTGTGTGTGTGTGTGTGAATAGGGAACATTTACAAAGGAAACAGGGCCACTGGACGGTACACACCTCAGCATTATGTTGCCCCACTGATACCCTCCATGCTTCTTTTTGTTCACTAAATCCCCAACTCACAACAGCATTGTAGCATCCAAAAAGAGTTTGTTATCCCACTGGCCAGACTGTTAATCCCAACTGCTGTTCACCCTTATGTTACTTTTGCAGTGAATCATTCCATCTGTACAAAACTGACTTAGAAACAACATGGCACTACTCTGAATCCTGGCAAAGAGTTTCTATGGTAACAGAGGTCACCATAACAACCAACAGACCAACATCTCATTCTGTTACACAAAGTGAAAGAATTTTGACACATAGAAAATTGTCTGTTATGAGGGAAACAGTTATACCCTTTGAATTGATGATATAATATGTAATAAAGATAATATAAGATAATATAAATGTATGGCATTCAGCCTTGCTCTTGCAAAAAAAAAAATTCCTGGCAATTGTAGTCTATAAACTTGTTAACAGTTAAATTAAATGTGCTTCAATATGTGATGTAATATTTTTTTGTCTTACAGATGTCGGGAACCGAGTTAGAAATTTCCTGGCAATAAGTGTTTCAGTGGACGGAAGAGTCCCAGTGTGAGGACTTCAGGCAAGGGTCCAGTCTGCAACTATCTGCTTCAAACGAATGGTTTAGCGTGACAAAGGAGCCGACCCTTCTGACTTACGCATGAGCATGAAAAACTCACTCCCCGTCAATCAAAAGACCCAGGAGGTTCTCACTTTCCGACTGTGGTGGACCCGTGGACAACAATTCTGCTTCCTGTTTTGCGTGAGACAACGCGTGCCATCGGTCCACTGGCGATGTGAGAGCTTTTTGAGGAGCATCGTTTGTTGTGAAAACGAGAGAGACTCCGTTACTGACAACCACACAGGTGCAACTGTGACCAAAGATGGCACAAGAGCTCAATCCACATGGTGGGTGGAAAGAATGAAGTAGACACAGTAAAACAAAACAAAACAAAAAAAAAAACAAAAATCTAATGGAACACTTCTGATTCAACTTCAACACTCGCCTTATAGTTTTTTCTTGAACCCATTGTTGTCAGGATGTAAATTGTTTTGGGATTTTTTTTCTTCCTTTTTAAAACTTAAACAAACACAAAAGCTTTTTCTGTATATAAAAATACAATGTGTAAAATTCTTAAAAAAAAAAAAAAGGGTAAGTTACTGGTTAAAAATGCACCGAGGAGAGAAACCTATTCAAGTGCTTTCAAAATTTATTGAAACAGTTCCACTTTTAAAGATTTGAGTTTAACTTCACAGGTTCTTGTATAATTAATTATTAGAGCAGGTATAATGTTTGTACATGAAAAAAAAAGCTGGTTTGATTTTAACAGAGGAAATTTCCAGAAAAAAAATCAAATTTCAGTAATTCCCAAAGTGGGAGTGGATCTAATCCTGCAAAAAAAGCAGCCTTTCAGAGTACTCATATTTTCATGCATGCTGTTCACATTATTTTAAGTACAATTTTTACAAGTTTGCAAACACTGTATTCAAATGACAAATAAAACCCTTTATCTGTGTACACATATAGCCCAAACATTTGTCACCAATTTTATATTTTAAATTGAAAAAGGATACCATTAAAGCATTTATCATGTTGGGGTGAGGATGAAAAAAAAGTTCTATAGCTTGTTGAGGGTGTGATGTCTTGTCTGTCTATGTAAAACCGGAGGGCAGCTTCTGCTACAAGAACGAAATAATCTGAATGTAAATGCTAGTAGGCTGGCTCACTGTAAAATTATAACTGTATTGTGCGTATTGGCTATAAGGTGTAGGAGTCTTTGTACACTGTTAGACTGTTTGTAATCATCTTAGCAGTGTGTCAATTCGGTTTTTCTAACAGCTGCTGTGGTATTAAAGGAAAACTGGGGCATTTCATTTTGGATTTTTTTTTTGGTGAAGTATTTCCTTAATTTAAAACCTACTCACATTAAGGACACATAAAGACATTATTTGATTGTAGCTCTAAATAGCATATTGTATGACAAAAACACTGGATGGTCAAAAACAATTATTTAAGCATTAAATAAATTGTGTTTAACTCTGAAACTGTGTGATCTTTTTAGGCTTGAGAGTCTGTATATGCAGTGTCAAATAGAATTGTTTTCACTAGCTCATTGGCAAAATTTTACTTGACATTACATTAGGAATTATCTTTGTATTGGTTTTCATTAGATGCCCATGTAGTTCAAGTGTGGTGTTCTACTGGTGCGATGGCTCAGTATGCTGATGTTTATGCTGTGGACATGGAAAACAATGTAATTTTTCGGGGGGGGGGGGGGTTGAAGGAAGTCAGGTAGGGTGCTGTGCCACATCCCCTTATACTACTATGTCAATCAAGGGGTAGAGGATCCTTTGATATGGTTGAACTATCAATTTTGTCAATTTTGTTTGATATGTGTTTTCACCTGAGCAGAATTTTTGATGTACAATTCTTACTAACAGCGTGAAGCCATTGAAATGTAACTATCCTAGCACTTTGGTTATTCAAGGTCTTTTAGAGGCTATAGCAGCAAGGATGCCACCACAAATGTTTCAGACGTCTTTAAAAAAAAAAGAAACAACCTAAAAACATTTAAAAAAAAACCCAATAAATAAAAATGCATTGATTTTGCAGTACATTTGTTTCCGTTCTTGTCTTTGTGTCCTTGAATAGTTTTTTTTATTATGTAAGTAAGGTAAAGGCAGCCGGATGTGATGACATGAGACGCGCTGTCCTTCGACCAGAGTTATTGGTTTCTTCCCCACCTAAGTGCCTGTGAGCTGCTGGTTTCATATGCCTGGACCACCCTCTGGGGACCAGGCAACAATAGCTCCTAGTGGCTATATTGCTGATTTCTGTTGAATAAACCATTAATGATGGAAAAAAAAATAGTTTCAAAGCAGCTCCACCAATACCTGCCTCTCATGATGCTCTGTCTGATTCATAGCCCCAAAGTGGGTATATTTTTGCAGATGATGACAAAAAATAATTTGTAGTTACTGTAGGAGTAGTTACTATTATCACATAAATACCAGTGGTATTGTTCAATTAAGCATTGTAGTTTGTTCTCAGAGGTAGAACACAATAGGGAACATCTCTGCCACTTATTTATGATTTATCATACAGTATAAAACAAATCTTATCACACCATCTTTATGAGCCAGGCCAGGGAGTCACGGTGGGACCCCCACGCACACACACACACCTATCCGGGCACCTTTTGACCCCCCAGGAATAGGGAAAAGAAACCCAGGAGGACGAGTCAATGGATAACACAGGATCGATCAGGGTTTATAAGGGGTATCGGTTCGGTTTCGACAGCGTTCGAGCCGGGGCCTTGGTACCGGAGACGTCCTGGCGGTGGCGCTGCGCCGACACGCGTGAGCAAGGTCACACGGTGCAGCGCTGCGCCGTGTGCGCCCCTCAAACGACGCCGCCGCCGCCGCCTCCTTCCCTCCTCCTCCTCCTCCTCCTCCTCCTCCACACCGTCGCACCACAGCCATGGCGGACAGCGCAAGCGAGAGCGACACCGACGGAGCGGGGAGCAGCTCGGCCACACCGATGTCGTCCTCCGCCTCGAACTCGGGGAAGCCGAGCATAGTCATCTCGCAGTTTCGCCTGGAGGAGCTGACGAACCGACTGGCCTCCCTGCAGCAGGAGAACAAAGTTCTCAAAATTGAGCTGGAGACGTTCAAACTCAAGTGCAAAGCGCTGCAGGAGGAGAACCGGGACCTCCGCAAAGCTAGCGTCACCATTGTGAGTAACGGAGGCTAGGTGACTAGCTAGGTGCTAGGATCCTCACGCCACTTGTCGCCCCGCGTTTGTCAGTGAGGTGGCTGCGGCTGGCGTCGCGTTTTTAGTGCTAAATAATCAACGTCGGCACAATAGATATGTTACATGATCGGGTTATCTGTATTTTTAAAAAAAAAAAAAAAACATTCCGGTGTTTTGCTAGCTCTGCTATTTTTAGCTAGCTAGCTAGCGCTGGTCGGTTATGCAGCTAATTTAGCCAGCGGGCTAACGTTCGCTAGGTGGTCGGGCAGCTCCGTCCAGCTAGTTGGCTTTGTTTTGTTTTGCCTCGCTAGTCTCCGCTAACATTAGCCCGACGGCTAACGCCAGGTTGGGAGGCGTTACGGGTTTAGGTGGGCACCTCGCGGTGCGGTTAACGGACCGATGTTCGCTATCTGATCAGCTGATTTCCTCACCGTTAGGCATTGTCACCGCATTATGTCCAACAAGGGGACGCCGACCATATGAAATAAATAGCCCAGGAGCATTGGCATGCACCGATGCGTCATATGTTTTCATGCTCGCCTAATCAGCCTCAGGTTTATAAAAATGTGTAACCGATCTGCTGGATAGATGGGAAGTATGTAGGCCAAACTTCGTGAGCTAGCTAAATGCCAGGCTCGTATGTTGGCAAGTCAGCCACACTGCACCCTGTCCACCCCAAAATGTGTGAAGCTTAACCGGGTGTTTGGTTTCTATTGTCCCTCCGTGTGTTTGGTTTTTTTTTTTTTTTTGAACAACTGACAAATTCTCCCGATTCAGGAAGAAAGGATTTTAGCTTAGAGGTCAGTGAAGAATGAGGGTGGAGAATTTGAGACCGGTGCTAACAAGGACAGACGTATCATCACTCTGTAATGCTAGCTGTTGTAGCTGTCCCAACACACTTCCTTACTGCCCCCATGTTTCACTCTTTCCCTCACTGTCAGTCACCCGTTACTGCAATATCTCTTGAGTCATTAGGGGAAATTCTGCTTCCTCTTTGGCTGGCAGACTTCACTGCAGCACATTTTGGTCTGCTCCTGTGTGTGTGTGTGTGTGTGTGTGTGTGTGTGTGTGTGTGTGTGGTATGCCTATATGCGCTGTTGGTTATTACAGTTTAATCAGGATAAAAGCACAGTTTGGGGGGGAAAAAAACAGTTTCATTCTCAAGACCTAAGGGTCTAGTTCACTGATGTGTACCACTGTCTCCCATTTGTTTCCGTTCCACAGCAAGCAAGAGCGGAGCAGGAGGAAGAGTTTATCAGCAACACCTTATTCAAGAAGATCCAGGCCCTGCAGAAGGAGAAGGAGACCTTGGCTGTCAACTATGAGAAGGAGGAGGAATTTCTCACCAATGAACTGTCAAGGAAACTCATGCAAGTGAGTTGGAACAATACCCATTTTTACCTCCCTGACTGTGGTTGTTTATTACAGGTACAGTGGAGCCTGACATCCGTTTGGTCTTTGGCTCTGTTTAATGACTTATCATACAGAGATGTTTTCTCAATTCTCCATTATGCAAAGTTTTTGGCTTTTGGAGTATTGTCAAGCATGTTCAGCATAAGCTTGCTGGATGATTATCTATGCACAACATACCATGTTTGAGAGTGCAGCAGCTAGTGCATCATCGTCAACTATCCTGGTACTTGCCTGAAGCCTGGAAAGGCTCAAGATGACTTCACCGCGGCTGCTAGCTACTCCAAATGACTCTCAAATTACTCTCCTTCAGTCTGTCAGTTGTTTGGTTCAGTCTGTTTTCCACATCTTACTTTTCCCAACTGCAAAGCGCACAGCACATACATGCATGCTCTCACTTTAAATGGTTAGCCGTAGGCTGACAAATGGGTTGTTGATGTGTAAATAAGTGGGAATTTGGAAGGGACACATCCAAAAGCCTCAGCAGGCTCTGCTTAAGGTCATACAGATGGACCTGTTTGGGCTTTTGTTGTCTTGCCTTCTTACTTAACATGAAACAGATCTGTGCCTGCCTTTCCCGGTAGACTCGGTACTAACATATGGCCTATAGTATGTGTGTGTTCTTATATACATGAGCATGTGTTTTAGTCTTGTGATGACAGAGGGAGAATGGAGCAGATGTGGTCATTTATTTTACTGGGCATGTAAAAGCTCCTCTGGAGAAGCACTTTTGTAAACAATTTTGTCTGACCTGCATTTTCCCAGCATTACTTTTGAAGATGGACTTTTTCCTGCAGTAGTCTTAAGTGAGTGGCCAAATAGTGCAAGTGCCTCAGCAGGGATTTGAATCAATGACCCCCCTTTCAACATTTTATGACCTATACACTCTCAGTTTGATGCACATTATAACCCCCCCCCCCCACACACACACACACACACACAAAAAACCCTTCCTCTTAGAAAAGGAAGCCGATAAAATGTTTCAAACAATTATTTATTGTTATTATTAATGCATGGACTAATGAAAAAAGAAATCACCACAATGAGCATTATGTACACACATGCACACATTGCTCCTGTTCTGGTGTTGCTTATAATTGGCCTCTGCTTGAAGGACAGAAAAACTCTAGTGATATAAAAAAAAAAAAAAAATCTCTGTCAATAGACTAAAAATGAACAGATGTATTTTCACACAGACTTGAGCATAGTCCCCTCTCATAACACAGTACAGGGTGGATTTCTGGTATACAATAGTTTGTAGTCATATTGGCTGAAGTGAGTCACTTTATCAAAACAATTCTTAAAATTGTTAGTTTGTTAATTAGAAGAAAAATGGCTGCGTTAGGAGTGGCAAAACTCTGGGTGGCCCGTTCTTTCAGCCTGGGCACTACAGAGCACTCAACTCTGTATGAATGTGGTCATTGTAAGTTAAAATAAACTTTGTTGTCTTGAGGTGTTCTTGTTGTTTCTGTTAGTAGCATAATGGAAATTGTTGTTTTTCCCTGTCCAGTCCTTTCCCATAAAAGAGTTTGCATCCCTTTTCCCGTAATGAGTAATCACTTATATAATCTATCACCCTGCCGCCCGTTTTGAATCAGTGCTGAGCCGCACCCTTTCTTTTTATTGGTGAGCTGCCAGAGGTGGTTACTTTGGTTGCCAAATCATTATTTTACACTGTTATTCCTCTGGGAGGTTTAATCACAATTCAGGAGGAAATGTAACATTGGATTGTTGTTTTTTTCTATACTCTCAATGTGTAAGCTACATGTGATGATCTGACACCAGTTTGCTTGTTCACTGTGGTCATCAAATAGTTTTTATATGACTCACCATGAATCTCTTGTGCTCTTGCTTCTCTCCCTTCTTTCTCATCTCTCTTGTTTCATTAACCACCTCCTCTTTCCCTCTGTCCATGCACTGTCCTCTCCTTTTCTGTCCCAGCTCCAGCATGAGAAGGCAGAGTTGGAGCAGCACTTGGAGCAGGAGCAGGAGTTCCAGGTTAACAAGCTCATGAAAAAGATTAAGAAGATGGAGAATGAAACCATCTCAAAACAGCTAACCCTGGAACAGGTATATTTTTAGATGGTAGAGCAAGAAGATTTCAGTATCCAGTATGGAACAACATATCCTTGAACTTGCGTGTCAAATTATTGTAATTGTGTGAGATGCCAAAGTTTCACCAACCTTAATCCTTCCCACTCAATGTAAGCTGGAAAGAACATTTTGGTCTGTGGCTGAATCAAACCTGTGTGTGCCGAAGCACCAGCATAATGTTTCCATGCTCTGATGACGAGTTTTTTTCTGTGGATGTGCTTCCATGCATTCATCATTGCTGTTTGCTCATGAATGTATATGTTAATGGTGCTAGTGCAATGTTACTGTGCATTTTGCCCAGATGGAGATTTAACCAAATGGCAATTTTTACCAAAACGTTGACCTAATTTCATCACAAAAAATACTAATGTGTAGCTTATTTTAGCTGTTAGGCTTATTTTATTTGTAGACTATTCTGTTGTCTCTCACAAGCCAGCATACGGACCGAAGCTCTGCGATAGAAAAGCTTATCTAGACAGAGACCTTGGCTTTGCAGTACAGTGTATTTGTGTGCAGTCCAATGAATCCTCTCCAATGTCAAGGTTCTTCTATCTGTGAAAGTCACCCTCCGCTCTTCCTTTTATTCTCCAGTTGAGGCGGGAGAAGATTGACCTTGAGAACACATTAGAGCAGGAACAAGAAGCCCTGGTCAACAGACTGTGGAAACGGATGGACAAACTGGAAGCTGAGAAAAGGTTTGGAACGATTTTACGTGTTACCCCCGTCAGTATCTAGAGATACTATTTGAAAGCCAAAATCTCCTCAGTAGTATATGCAAAACAGCTGAAGCTTCAACTTATAATCTTACATTCAGAGCTTTCAGCCATATCTTGTGGTTTTTGTCAGTGAATCATCTGTCAATCCACTAATCTATATATTGGCCAGTAGTTTCTGCACTATTTAAAAGTATGAAACATGATGGATTTGCTTTGATGCATGCTGTATGAAAACATTACATTACTTACTTTCTTTCTAATGTCTCTACCTCAGCTTAAAACTTAAAAAAAAAAAATAACGAAGCTGCTTACTCAAAATGCTTTGCTGTGGGCTCCCAGTGAGATTTCCATTTACATGGGGTTAAACAAATATCTTGACATGGCCCATCACTAAATTTCAGTAATATTTTGTTAAAAATTACAGAATGGTTGTAATATTTCAATGTTTCTCAACTGGCGTAATAATCCTTTTTGTAACTATACCCCATATTTCTTTTCCTTTTTTCTGTCTCTGACAGACACAAACACATTCACAAGCGCTATAAACAAGTGACTCAGCTTCACTTATGATGCAGAATAAAATTACTAGTGATCAACTGACAGTAACTTTCTAATCTAGGTCACATAGTTTTAGGGCAATTTTTTTTCTCTTTTTCTTTTTTTTTTTTTTAAGAGGAGTAAATTCCAATAGGCTGAATAATCATATCCCAAAGGCCCAGTTATATAGGTAATTTGTCAGTCATTTCAGAGCCCTTTTCAATCATAAGATGCTGTAAACAAGGAAGGGTTGAAAAGGTTTTTCATAATGGAGAATTTGATAAATTGTCTAGTATTCAGCCAATAGACTGTTGCCCAGGCCTGCATTAAAGCTAGGGGATCTCAAAGGGATTTTATTTTTAAAAGCTTGTCAACATTCCCATCATTTTTGTTGATGAAGTATTGTAACCATGCGTTTTGCTTTTTTTATGAACTAGAATCCTTCAGGAGAAGTTGGACCAGCCTGTATCAGCTCCTCCCTCCCCAAGAGATGTTTCCATGGAGATAGATTCGCCGGAGAACATGATGCGGCATATCCGCTTCCTTAAGAATGAGGTGGAGAGGCTTAAGAAAAGCCTGCGCACCACCGAGCTGCAGCGTAAGTGGCCTCTCAAGTTGATGACTTGGGTGTGGGCTCTAAAGGGTGCACCTGCCCTCAAGTGTTGATAAGGGATGCGATTGTTAAAACTGATTCTCAGATAAGCAGCCAGTGGCAAATTCACACTGCACCCACGCTTGGCTTGTTTTACATAGACCAGAAAGAACAGGATACTTTCTGGGCTTGTGCTGATACAGTTTACGGACTTGTTATCTCCGTGTCATTCACTGGTCACATTACATTTGAAGACATTTAAGGGTTTATGAAGAGGTGGAACTCACAGTGGTCAGCATCACACCTCTAAGAGAATCCATGTTTCTCTTAAAATACATTTTTTTCTCCCTTAATTCCTTTTTGAAAGGGTTATTTATTACACCTGATCTTTGTCATAACTTGATTTTGTTGATTCTCTGAACGGTTCTCTGTCTCACTTCTCAAAATTTTATCATTGGAATTGTTTCTCATCAGCAGCATTTTTTGACTAGTCCACGGCCTCACATGGGTTGAAGGGTTTTTTGATTCTTAGTTTTTTTTATTAAAAGCCCATCTTTTGAGTAGTATTATTAACTATTCTTAGTGGTGTCATTACAATTATAACTAACAGATCAAGCTAAACCTCCAGTCGATCTGTAGAAAATCGTGACCTAGAAACAAGAGAAAGAGATGTATAATGTGCCATAATTATGGCATCAATTACTAGACCACACCATACTTAACTTAGAACATTCAGGGACCATATCTGTAATTTTTGTGTCATTGCTAAAGAGCGAAACTTTTGAAAATGTCTAACAAAATTCCCAGCCCTAGTAGGTACATTACAGTACTTTTAATACTTCATGGGAATGCAGTTGCAAGCACGAGCCATTTTAAGAAGTGTCCTTAGTGCTTTCAGGGATGCTTTGGGGATGTTGTGAAAGGTTACCTTTTTGGTGCATTTAAGAGCACTCCCAGCATCTGAGACTTTTTTAGCGCAGCCTTTTAAAAGTATAAAACAACAATAATCACAATATCTGTTTCAGGATAGCTGCACATATTTATGCTATATCTCATGTTTTTATGTGACGGTACAGCCAAATTTCAATTGGCTTGAGCATCCCAATTCCACAAAGTTGTCTTGAACACCAGTGCGCCGAAAAGGAGTTTATCTTTATTGTATGCTGAAAACATACTTGAACCAAAAGGGCGACCCAATGTTCAGTGATTGAGGGTCAACCTTTATAGAGGGATCTGAATGTAGATTTGCATACATTAATATGTAAATTAAAAAAAAAACCACTTCTAAGCTATGCCATTCAGTGAGTTAATGATAACATTTTGTGGATGATGAGAGTTCTGCTGGTCAAGTTATTGAATGGCAAGAACTATAAAATACTAATAGATCCACTTATAACTTCTCCCTTCTGGTGACATTGTTACTTTTTTATAATTTTAGGGAGAATCATTTTTTTAGGGAGCATCAGTGAAGCACCCTTGATTTGTTTGGTCAGAAACAGCCAAGATAAACACGAAAACTAGATACAGTCTATAACAAAAAAATCTTGTGATTTAAGTTACCAAGAATCCATATTGTTGTTCTGTTTTTCTTTTATATTATTTTTGGCAGTACAGTGAAATGATACCGACATTTTATTATTTATCGATCGCAGGCAGCTATGGCCAATTATTATTTAAAAAAAAAAGGGAAAACAAATATGTGGTTTGTCTTTCAGCTGAATAGTTATATTCATAGCATAAGAAAAATGTAGGGCTGCAACATAATGTACTTGTACACAGACATGATAACGCTAAACTTTCTCCTCCCAATGTGTCTTTTTAATGAAGATTTCACTGATTAGTCCCACCAACTCTCACCCTCTCACCACTTTAGTTTGCCTCCCCAAAACATGATACCACTCAAGAAGGCATGTGGTAGTAGGACTCGACATTAGGCCATTGCATTATAAGCTGTGCTTATGGACACATCAAAAACAATTTTCACGTTTTATAGGTTTTAGTAAAGCGCATACGGCATGGACAAAATAACAGGATCGTCACACGGTAAAAGAGCAAAGCAGTATTTGTTGAAGTTAATAATGCCTCATTGTTCAGATAGATGTGTTGTTCCAGCTTGATGTAGGAAATTAATTAATTAATGGAGATTAGTACAAAAATATGCCAGAGTGCAACTTTTCATTATGTAGACTATGCTTTGTATTTGCCACTAGAGGGAGCTGTCTGTTCAATCTTAAAAACATTTTGAGAGGCTGAGGCAAGCAGCAACACCTAATTGCTACTGGAAAAAAATCATATAATGGCATTGCTTAACTAATAATCCATTGTTAGCAGAGGTCAGCATTGACCTACATTCACTTTCTTCATGGAAAAGTAAATACTGTACTGCACAAACAAACTGGATTGGTCCAGGAGGTCTCACAAGGAGATTGTTATATCTGCAGTTTTTAGATAGTCCTCTTTATTTAGGTGTTTTTACAAGTGCAACACTTCTGACATTCTGTGCACAAATGGAGTTGTTGTTCCTGTTGACATACAACACTGGCCAGGAAGTGACAGTAATTCTACTGGTGTCATTTGTTCTATGTGCCCCTTCCAGACACAGAGAAGCGTGCCCAGTACATAGAGGAGGAGCGACACATGAGGGAGGAGAACATCCGACTGCAGAGAAAGCTTCAGAGAGAGATGGAGCGCAGGGAGGCCCTGTGCAGACAACTGTCAGAGAGTGAATCCAGTCTGGAGATGGACGATGAGAGGTAGAAGATTGGACACATGATAAGAAAGATAAACAAAAATTCTGGGGTACAAAACCACATGTGTCAGTAAATCAAGGGAAATGGATGAGAAAGACTTCATCTTGGCCTGTGTACTGGAGTCTGATGTTACAGAATGACTGGAGAGGCATTTGGCTAAGATGGCATTTATACTGCTGGCACTACTGATTGAATTAAAGATGCCTGAAACCGTTAGAATGAAAACATGATTTGGGGGGGGGGGCAACAGGCACGTGTCCCACCTCAGTACATGACATTTGCTCTTCTAATAGCCATTGTTTGTCGGTGATGAACAAGCTTTTTCTTTGTCGTTAGCAAGGTAATAACATGGTGCCTGTAAGCATGGCCACAGGCTATATGTCACAAACAACCTACTTTAAAACAGCTCCACACCACCTTTGTGTTTTTGACTAGACCACAACAGCAGGGCCAACCCTATAAACGCCAATGCCTGTCACAGACAGACTGACTGAGTGAGTCATAAAGTTACACAAATGGTCAGCTGAATGGTGTGTGGCTGAGCGTAAACCATTGATCAGTTGGCCAAGTGTTGTATTTTCCCCATGGGCCGCTGCTCTTTCAAAATGAATGGCACAAATCTACTGACTTTTTGAATAATCTTAGTTACTTTCAGTAGTGGATAGTCACCAGTGTTACCCTAGATGGCAGCTGACACAAGACATGAATGAGCTTCTTACTTTCTTTCTGAACGATAATTTCTAAGTAATATATAGTGAAATGTTTCAGTTATAAATTTAGGATTTTAATAGTGCAGAGCAGCAGCTTGGAAATGGATTGGAAGTGACTGCTGGTTAACACGTAGCCTAGTTTGATATTACATGACGAGTGTTATCTTGATTATAACTGAAAAGGAGCCAAACTGCCATGATCAATTAAACCCTTTTTACTATGGGCAGGCATTATACTAATAGCTCAAGTTGTACCCAGATGGTCCCCTTGTCTATTCTGAAATAAAGACAGGGCTGGGTGTTTGTTTTTTAATGGCTTCCAGGCTTGACATACATTTACAAAAACTGTTCCATCTCCCTTAATACTGACAGCTCAGTATGTTTTTTTTTTTATCAGCTGTCACACTGACATTATTGCCTGTCTTGTAAGTTTCCCTTTTGCTTATTAATATGTTGTTTAGGCTCCATGCCATTGTAGCTTATAAAGGATGCTTTATAATATATTTAAAAATATTACCACTAGGTACATAATTAAACTTGTTTTCTATTCATAATCATATTACCATAACAATTTTTAAAAAATGGTATCTGAAAGCAAATGTACATAAACCTTCTAAAGGGTCACACTTGTGGCTTTGCATGCTTCAATTCCATTAAAGCTCAATTCTCTAACTTTCTACATTCTGTTGCCCTCAGCAGTTGCAAGAGGGCGTAAAACATGAAAAGCCATGGTCCTTGACAGAAAAACTGTAAAAGGAAAGATATTTATGTAACCCCGCACCAGCATTCACAGGTCTATTCTTTCAGAGACTTGGAAAATTTGAGGGTACAGCAGGTCCACGAGAAGGACGGGATCTAGCAAGGCATTGTCACTTATTTTCATGTTTGCCTCTCACACCAGTTAGGCTAAATTGAGCACAATTTTTTACACCAACTTAAACTAGCTTAAAGTTAAAAATCTAATGAATTTTCAATAACTGTTCATCTCATCCTCTCAGGTACTTCAATGAGATGTCTGCACAGGGCTTGCGAGCAAGGACTGTGTCTAGCCCCATCCCCTACACCCCCTCCCCCAGCTCAAGCAGACCTATATCACCCGGTAGGTACATTTGAGATGGCTAGTGCCAATCACAAACATTGATTGGCAACTTGAAGTATTTTAAAGGTCAGTGAAACCATAATTAAATCCCCAGTGAAATAATATTTTTTTTCCCTCCCTCTCTTTCCAATCAAATCCATTTCCACTAACTTCCAAAATACATCCTCAGCCTGTTTGTGTGGAAATGGGAAGGATCATAAAAATTTTTCATGCTCACATAAAAAATGCTTCCCTAACAAATTAATTTTTATGATTAAAATTTATGATGGTAAATGATTGTGTATAACAACTGCAGGAGTCAGCTCGGCTACTGAATTTTTAAAAACAAAACAAAGACACAATTTTTAGGTTTGTCAGATATTCAGTAACTTCCTTGTAAAGGATCAACTTGGAACATTTGTGCCCCTGGTGTTTAAATAACTGCGCTTGATGTTAAGTTGTATTTTAACATGAAGAAATTATTAAGGGAAAAACATGAAAATATATACATTTTTGTGGTATTGACACACCTATTTGGTGGATCTAAATCTAAATCTCCCACATCGCCCTGTATGTCCTTAAATCTTACAGGTCTAATGACGAATACAATTCAGAGGAAAACAAGCAATTCAAGGTCCACTCAGTCATGTTTGGCATGATTCAGCATATCAAATATAATATCAAATTAACACTTAAATGTTTGCATAATGATAAAACAGACCTGAGGTAACAGAGCACTACTGCTTTTCCATTCTGTCAGCAAGGTACATATTGTATTCACCTATCTTTCCAGGACTAAATAACCTTGGAACTGGTGTTAAGAGGAGGAACTGCAGTACTTAGAGTCTTGATTATATTTTTGACACGGTGAAAAGAAAAGAAAAGAAACATACAGTATGTGTAACTTTCCCTTTCTGTCTGCCCCACTCTGTCACAGGTCTCTCATATGGCAGCCACACAGTTGGCTTCACCCCTCCAGCTACACTGTCCAGAGCTGCAATCTCCCACTATAACACTCCTGCCCTGCACGTCCACGGAAGCTCCTCTCACGCTGTAGCGGTAAATCCCACGTCATTAACCAAACATTTTTTTCAAATCACGGCTGCTTTAAGGATGTCACAGGTGTTTTTCTTTGTGTGTGTGTGTGGTTGTCTTTACGAGGATTTGTTTTTTTCTATGGTTTGCAACCCAAGCCTCAAATATTTATTTCAAAGAGTTGGGAGATTCAGTAGAAATATTTAGTTGCTCCTGTAACTGTGAAAATGCAGGTAACTAATCAACAAGTCTTTTGAAAATTGCTCGCAATATTTAGCCCATTTTGCCAGGGGGTTGTTATATTTTGTTTATGATCTCGGGTACAATAAGGAGGGGAGGAAAATTTGGGCCCTTTGCCAGTATGAACTTTACACCACATTTATTGATAGAGATGGTCCACTTTTTGTCCTGTGTTTGGTAAAATGACCTGAAGGTTATACTAGAGAACATGGTCTGCCTCTTCTTTTACTGAATTTGCAGCCCTGGCTGTAAGGCTTTCTTTCCTGATAGGGCACATTTGGGTGTTTATCTACATTTAATGACCTCTCTAAACATTCTAGCCCTTTTTTATGTAGATCAGCAAGCAGTAAAAAGGAGTTTGAGTCCTACACTATTCACTTATTATGGCGGTGAACATTTGCAAACCTTAATTATGCCATGCTTGATCTTCAAGCAGATAGTTTTGATACATTACACAACATCAGTGTCCCAAGGTCCAAGCAGCTGTAAATTCATCCTTTCAATAACCCACTGATACCTGAATCAGCACACCTTATTTGCATCATATTTTCTAACTGGGTAATGATCCATTGAAGCCTTTCTCCTCACTAACAATTGTATTTTTAGTTTGAATGACTGTGACACCTAATTCAACAGTGTGTCAAATAGGTCATATCCATGAGCAGTGTACACCATGTGTGTATGATCTCCTTCAAGTTCTGCCTTGTCTTAGTAGTGATATTTCACAATCTGTTTCTGTTAATTTAGATGGCTTTATGTAAGAATCTCAACTAAGAAAGTTTTGGTTTCACACTGCTTAATGAAATGATGGGCATGTGTGTTCTAAAGGTATTATTTAAGGCAGAAGTACTGGGACAAGAGTAAATTACATTGTGGGTTTGGTTTGGGGTTTTAATGTCTTGGTTAATACAGCACTCCTCCAAGTGAGAGTGCAACATTGTTCAGCACAATACCAAGTCGTACTCCATATACAAAAAGATGCAATAGTCAAATGAAATGTTTTCATGTTTTCATGATCAACATCAGTGGGAAAGGGCCTTTCAGCCATAAATTGGGGTTAGTTGCTAGGTGGATGGTCGGGGCTTGTACATTGGTGAGCTTGCATAAATTTGTCTCCTTTTAAACAAATCATGTTCAAATGAAGTTCAGCTGCCTCGTTGATTCAGCAGTGATGTTTCACTCCCAGTGAACACCAAGGAGAGGAGACACATCTGCCACAAACGTTCATCTTGATAAATGGCTGAGCCCAAACATTGCCTTGGGGAGACTTTTGGGCCCAGGCTCTAGCTGTTAGTCAGAGGAAGACTCCTCTGACCCAGCTCTTCTATACCTGCTCATTACTCCAGAGTTATGAAATATCTGTCTCTTTCCTTTATTCTCATGGGAACACTGCCAATTAGTTATTATTCAGGTCACTGTGAAAGGAGTCTTGACTAAAACTATGAAAAACCTTTGACTAATTCTTGAACCTTTGGCTAAGTTTTTGCAATTTCCTACAAACAGAACAATGTGAGTTTTTTTATTTTTTACATATTGCATCTTAATATTGCATCTTAAAATCTTCACATTTTTATCTTGGATTACATATCAGATATATGACCTATTGGGAACTGCCAGGCATTAATGTTGGCACATTGACTGCTGTCACAAGTTTCAACCGGTTTCCTTATAGTAATTTGTCTGTAAACCGTTGACCAGACTATTTCTTCCTTACTTAACCCTTTCCTCATACTGTTTTGTGGTACTGTTCACCTCTGTCTTTTTCTCTGCCTCCCTAGCACTCTACATTTGTTCATTTTGGCTTGATACATGAGGATGGTACAGACCACATCTCTCTCATCACCACACAGCCCACCCAGGAGTTAAACAGGGGAAAAAATTCTGTCTGGGAGTTCAGAACCTCAGACGGATTAATTTTTCTCTAAAACCCTTTTTTCTTTTATCTTTCCGTTCCTCTGAATGGAATAGTAGTTGCTGGGTCATGACCAATAGCTCAGTGGAGGAAACATGACCTCACCCCTCAAAATCTTATTTTCCTAAAGTAGTTAATAAGTCAGGAAACGATGTCCAAAAAACGTTTGGCTACAATTACCTGTTTTTTATATACTCTATGTATCTTCTAGCTTTATCTGCCACAAATTAATTTTATAAAAGAGCTAACAGTTTCACATGTTGGTCGGATTAACTTTCCAGAAACACACCAGTTTGCCAAAAATGTTAGTTTCTGTACAAAAGTTTCTTAAGAATGATGCTAAAGTTTTTGTTTTGTTTTTTAATAGAAGATAAGGCTTATTTTCTCTCTCTCTCTGTCCCTCTCTCCCTCCCTCTCAAACAGAGGCCCTCCCCAAGAAGAAGCACCAGCCCTGACAAATTCAAACGTCCAACGCCCCCACCCTCCCCCAACACGCACTCAGGGGCCCAGCAGGCTCAGCCTCCTCTACCCCCACCAGCTCAGCCCATGGTCCAGTCCATGTCCTCCCCGGCAGCTATGTCGCAGCATGCAGCAGCAGCAGCAGCACAGCAGCCTCCCTCCCAGCCTTAACACCACACACAGTCTCTGTCCTTGCGCGAATGCGCCCACTGAATGCCACGACGCTACCGCAACAGCAGCTTCCATCATTACCAGCTCTGGAAGTCAAGTTTCTTACTCTTTACCAACTCCACAAAAGAAGCAGTTACAAATGTTTTAG
Source organism: Istiophorus platypterus (assembly GCA_016859345.1). Classification (NCBI taxonomy): domain Eukaryota; kingdom Metazoa; phylum Chordata; class Actinopteri; order Istiophoriformes; family Istiophoridae; genus Istiophorus; species Istiophorus platypterus. The sequence goes on along the minus strand of CM029124.1, from coordinate 9,363,600 downwards.
AGGGGAAAGAAACAAGACGGCAGCTCAGTGAAGCTAGCCGCCTGCCAAATCCACACGTGGCGTTACTTAACTACTCTTAAAAGGAATGGATGGACAGAAAAATAATCGCTTCTGGGATTTGTAGGCCAATTATCTGTTCCACCTTCTGTCTTGTACATGTTATGTTTTTGTTTTCTTTGCTTGGGACTTTTAGCTGGTTGGAATTGTTGTTGTGGCGCTTCTAAGATAGCACAAACAGCACATACAGTATGTTTCATGGTGGTGTTTTCTGATAGATTGGATGTTTGGATCAATGGATGGATGTATGGCTTGAGAAACAGGTTAATTGATAGATGGATGTGGTCGATTCTTTTCAAGCCTATAATATGATACTCAATTGCAGTAATGTCCTCCACTCCAACTCACCCCCAACCCCTCCCGTCTCTGAAGCAGTGTCAACATTCACCCGACCCCAAGTTTAAACAGCTTTGATTAGGTCGACAAGAGGTGTCATAGAATACTGCTAGGAGTTTCTCCATTATAGGGCATTGATCAAACAGGGCACGTGCCACAGTAATTTTAGTTTCTGAAAGCATTCAAGGCTCTGCTGCTCTTCTTTTAAAAGGAATAAAAAAAACATCAAGGAGGATGGACGCTGGTACATAAACCACAGGTAAATGTCGCCTTTTTGAGGTGTTTAAAAATGTAGTCTGAGGTGTTACAACTTAGTCATGTACTCAGTCTCTTCTCTGCTCTTCTCTGCTCTTCTCTCTCTCTCATCTCTCCTCTCTCTCCCTCTCTCTCTCTCTCGCTTTCTCTCTCTCTCTCTCTCTGGTGTATTTCTGAAAGCTTCTATCATCCTTATGGATATTCCTCATCAGAAAAAGGAAAAAAAACATAATGCTCTTTACACTAAATATACATACTGCTAAAACATTCTAAATGAATGGTACTGTTGAACTAAATTTCTATGTATGATTAAAGCTCTTGAGATGACAACCTCTGTTTTTAATTGTCAATTTTATGGATATCATTCTCTACTCAATTGTAATGTGAGCATTATAAGAGTTAAAACACTGAATGGGAAGCTTTGTAGACCTCAGAACAGTCTGTTCTTGATGATCATATTTGCCCAGCAAGAGGCTGCGATTTGATCCACAAGATGAATTTAACAGATCCTAACAGGTGTTCATGTTCCACATTGGATTGATCTTTTTGTGCATTTACATCCACTGGAATGTTTCCTCCTGGAATTAGGACCTTCCTCCAAACTCCTACAGCAGATGAAGGAAGATATTTGTGCCTTAAATAAATCTGCACCATCAAACCTCTCACCCTCACCCCTGACCTGGAAAGGCAGAAAAATGTCTATTTCTTATAATGGAGGAAACCCCTGACAGTTCGTGTTGTTTGTGCACAGAGGCCACCTAAGAGTTTAACCTCCAACAGAATGGGAAACCAGTCAAATGGGTAAGAGATCCTATTTCATTGTTGTCCTTGTGACCTTGTGACGTCTTACTGATATATCTCAGCAATTAGAGCCATAAAATTCAACCAGTTTTTCAAGGTCTTTTGAGGATAAAATCAAATTCCTTGAGTGAACAGCTGATTTTTCTGCCAGCAGATGTTGAATTATACCAGAGGATTATTCCTGCTGTCTTTAGCCATCACCTGAATTTTCTCTAAATAGTAAAATTTCTTTAATTTTTTTTTTAATGTAATTCTAAACTATTGATTGGTTTGTTGAGAAATTTGGTAGACATTCATGGTCCCCAGAGGATGAATAATGACTATGATCCCCTGACCTTTCATCTAATGCAGCATCACCAGGTTTTTGTTTATAATCAGAAACCTGTTAATTACATTCCCATGAGTCTCAGCTGTACTTTTTGTTTACTGATAATTAGCTAAATTTAGCATGCTAATTCTTTAAAATAAAATGCTGACCATTGTAAACATACCTGCTACCACCATGCTTCATATCTTTGAGTACATCCTTTTTTTTTTTTTTTTCTTTTTCAATGTGATCCACTTTTCTGATAACTGTGTTAGGCAGTCCTGACTTCCTCAACATATGGCCCATGGTCATATGTGGCATTGGTGTATTATAATGTAATCTGTTCAGATCAATCTAATATTTATTGAGTAACTTCAATCTGCACCACAGTGGTGGTCCACCGAACCAACAGATAGACCTCTCCATTCCTAGAGCAAAGTCGCTCGCATGGCTAATCACTGATATACAGAATCAGTTCTCCCCTGATAACAATCTGTTGTAACACTGCTACATCATCTGATAAGCCTCTTACACAATTCAGCTCCATGGATGATGCTGTGCCAGTATCTAATACTCATTCCCTTGTCGACATGGTTTAAACCAGTTCTAGCTGGCTGAAGACCAGAGGTGTGTTTTTCATAAATCAATCATTCCAGGATCACTTAACATGGTAAACCTTCGTAGTGTGGGTGTAATAAATCATGGTGGGAGGGGAAGAGGAAAGAGACGTATGTGCAACCCTTTAGGCATCTATTAGCCTCTAACTGAAACTGTAGCCCATTCACAAATACGGTCAGTTCAAACTTGCCAGAATTAAAAGAAACATATATACACCCCATCATAAGAGGTGACATGAGTATATCTTTGTCCAAAGACTTGCTGAGAGTTCTAATACAACTAAAGTGAATTCCTTTGTTTTTCTACGTTGCTGAGGCCAGCAACCTGAACTAATCCAAGCAGGAATCTGGACTGGAGGCCCAGGGTGGCCATGCTGGGTGCTAAAGTGGCCTTTCACCTTTGCAGCTTTATGGATCTAGGTGGCCAAACCGAGAGATTTATCTAGACTGCAGGGTGGCTTTGAATGTGTATATCTACCAAGCCTTTTGCGTAGAAGAGCAGCAGGGTCCTGCTTCTCAGGTGTCACAAAAGTGATAGAGAAAAAGAAAAGATACTTCAAGAATGTTGGGTCGGCTCATGTAAATCTGCTGGGAGGTGGGTGGGTGGGTGTGTTTACTAATGAACTGTGAGCAATATGAGCTCAGCAGATAGGGAAGAGGTAAAAAAAAAAAAAAAATACAGTATGTCTCTGAGACTGTTAAAAATAATATATTTTCTCTTTCTTTCTTAGGTGCCTTGTGACACAAAGAAATACCACAACCCTAAGTAGTCTTGCTGGGTTACAGTAGAATATGATTATCAAGTTATCAAGAAATTTCGAGAGGCTCATTATGAGGAGGAATATCAAACAACAGGTACAACAGCACATGCTTTTATGCAAAGTTAGTCCAATGAGAAAAAAAAAATGAGGCCATCCTGAGCATAGCAAATAGAGAAATAACTGAGGTTTTAAACTGCTTACCCTTACCCTTGCGTTTGTACATGAAATCTCATTATTTATGTTTTATCCCACCGGTTCCATAGACCACTGGTTCTCGAGTTACTGCATGTCGTTATGCAGGTTAATGAACTGTGGCAGAGGCAATAAAAGCTAGCATCACTGACATAAGAGAACAGAATCCTGAATTGGTATATAGAGCAAACATGGGCCCCAAAACAAACCCCTGTGGGACACCATCAAGTTGACACACAAGACTCCACCAGTAAGCCATGAGTTAAACCAGCCCTGTGCAACTTATCTAACCAAATGTTTTGCAGAATCAAACACCAAGAAAGATTCTCAAAGAATGCAGGACTAAGTTGCGTTTTATCAAGCAAATTATCAGCAGTGATTATATAGTATTTATATATCAAATTAACAATGTCACCCGCAAGAGTAGTTGCAGCAGTTACCATACTATTGATTAAAATCAAAGCCCAACAGCTGTGGCTAGAGGACATTACTGACCTCATAGTGGATTCACAAGGTCTTGCCACCTTTATGAAGTGAAAGTACCTGATGTTGTAATTTCAGGATCACTTTGATAAAGTAAGTGCAGCTCCAGTTCTTTTTCTTCAGTAGACTTTGCCCTTGTGCACTGCACTATCTAAGACTTGATCTTGAATTGGCAGCTTTGATATTATACATGGAATAGTAATTAGAGCATACAATGAGATTGAACAGTTAGGTTTTGCAAAGCTTTAATTATATTGCCTCTGTAAATAATGCAGCAGCTATGTGATTTCAGTAAGTTTAAGACTTTAGTATCATTACCAGTGCAACTTGAAAGGAAGGGTGGAAAATCTAATTTCAAATTCTTTTCTATATCAAGATTACTAAGACACTACCCCTATTTAAACCCAGTGGAAGTAGTGGCCCAAATGCAGAAACCGGAAATGTGTCAATAAATGTATTGAATAACTTACGCAAGCAAGTGAAATTAAGCACCAACATTGATTCTAGCAGCAGTCAATAGTGTTAAAAGTGTATCATAGCCAGTCTGTAATCCACTCCCCACCCACTCTCAGACTATACACCCTGTCCCCTACATGCACTATGTCTGGTTGAAACTGGTCCGAGGCAACATGTCAATTTAATGCCACTGTAGAGTACAATTAACTGTGCCTTGCTTGTTCTTTTTTTCACATAATTTTTACGGTCAGAAGGGGATTATGGAGCCTAAATCTTTTCTGTAAGACCCTTTCTGGCAGCAGACCTCAGCTATGTGAAAAAGCATCAAAGTCCCTGAAGAGTTTTAGGTGCATTCAGTGTGAAAACCAGGTTGACCTCTGGTCTGATCTCATCATCCCTCCCCCTTTCTTTGTATGCTCCCTGTCCTTTTTATCTTCTGTGTCAACTTCTCAATAGGTTCTTCCTTCTATTCACTTTTCTCCAGTCTCCTCCTCTGCCATAAATTAAAGCAGAGAAGAGACAACTTGAAAACATCTCCACTCCTCTACATTGTTTCTTACCTGAGGATGTGGGAATGGATGCAATCAGATGGGGATTTAAATTTAAGGTGCTGCTGCACTGTCACACTCACACCACAATATGAATGCATGAAATTACCAAATGCAAAACAGGGAAGGCTATTTGTCAGGAACCGACTGTTGGCATATGCTCATTTGATATGTAATTAAAATGTGCCTAGTTCTTGTGTTTTTCTACAGGCAGAAAGAATATTTTATTTAAGTTGGAGCCAGTAAAACACCACCAAGTTATGTAGGTCATATAAGAATAAATATTTAAACATGTAGAAATTAAATTTGAAGATTAGATTGATATGAATAAATTACATAAGTTTATAGGGCTATAGTTCACCTATGTTCCATTGGTTACAGTACACCTATTTTATTTTACAATTCTGTGTTAATGCAGGCCTGCTTTTTAAAGGTAAATGAAATATTTTCTTTGCATTTCTTGTATTTTATTCCTGTAATAATCACGCACGTACTGTCGGTATTACTAAAACACAGTATATCCTGCAGCCATCTACGTCCCTTCCCACAAAGTTCCATTTAAGTTATTTTTAACTTATGGTGGGTACGTGGTAGACTTTCTATTTGGTTGCTGCCTATTTGTATATCACTCTTACATTCGTCAGGTTTTTAATCAAGCCCCCATTACTTTTTTCTGATAAGGCTGATAAAGGTTCGTTTCACGAGTTTTCTGCGTGTATTGCATTAATCGGTTCTCACCAGAGTGAGGACTGCAGGCAGTGCGCCCTCCCGGTGTACTGTGGTGTAGTTATTACCATCCATCAACCGGTTCAGACTGGACTGATGGCAATAATAACAATGTTCCTGGAGAGAAGTCGCTCATATCGTTAGGACATGAACCCGAAACTTTCGACTTGACAGAGAAGATATTTTAGACGAGTTAATAAAGCAGAGAGTTTTTTTTTTGTTTGTTTGTTTTTACAAGTTTATGTTTATATATTTTTTCACTCATTATTACTTCAATTTCTTTTCAGTTGTTTAGCCAGGTGCCTTTTTTAAAAAAAAAATAAATAAATAAAAAATAAATCTGATCTGCGTTATACGGCCGGGACACCTATCAGGTAAATTTCAGGTAAACAGATTTGTATTTGTGCGTGTGCGTGGTAAGCGTTTTTGCGCGCGTTTGCGCGGGTTTGCGCTCTATTCCCGGAGTTTTCAGTTCCTTAAAATGCATCGTGGAGAAAGGGAGGGAGGGGGGGGGGGAAAACTACAACAGCAGACAGACCCAGAAAGCCCGGCCGTCGCATCTCTGACGATGGAGACGCTCTCCGTGCTCGTCCGTCTGCTGTGTGTGCGCTCCAGGCGCGCAGGAGGAAGCAGCGCTGTTCCTCCCGTCGCTGCGTTCAAGCCGCCGCTGGACCAGCGAGAACAGCTTTGAACCGGTTTCGTCTCCGGCTACAAAGCGGTTTCGAACGGATGCACAGTGCGCATTGTTGACGCGGGGCGCTTTCTTTACATAGGCGCGGCGTAGATTCCGGCTCGGGTAGACCGAGCATCGGTTGTCCGAGGCTTTTCTTGTTCTTGTCATTCGTGGTGATTCTGTGAGAGGGGGTTTTAATAGGGAAGCCATCCTACATGGAAAGTTCCCGTAGAGCGCACGGCTCTGCAGGCAGGCGCCTGCTGCTGTTTTTTTAGATGCTGAGGTGAGTGCTGCACGTATTTTACTATTATTATTATTATTATTATTACTATTATGTTATGATTATTTTATCATTATTATTGAAAAAATAAGCACAATATGTCTGTGTTTGTATTGAAATAATAAGATATGATGAAAAAAATATGGTTATTGTTGAATACAAAGAAGACATATTATTTGAACTAGTCCATAATGAATTTCCTCAGGATAATATTGTCCGAGGTTTTAATGGGAAACGAGCCCATGTAATGCGAGCATGTGCCAAACCTGCTTTGTAAGCAAACAAATATGGAATCCGAGGAGTCTGGCACCAACTTTTCCCACACTAAGAATCCCCATTGTATATAAAAACAACACTGCTGCAGTGATGTATAAAGTTGCTCTTGGTCACAATTAATTCATTAAAAAGGTCTGAAAAACTTAGGTCAGCACAGGAGACAGGCTTCTCCTGTGTATCTAAAAAGGGCCAGAGCTGAATCAAGGAAGCGGGAGGTTAAAGGTGCACGAGAACACCAAGTAGTGCAGTGTTCTTTTACTTTCTCCTCCTCCAAGGTGTGGTTATAGAGGAAGGAACAAAAGGGGCAGCTGATTGTGTCCTAGTTGCAGTCAGTCTGTGTTCAGGACCTCACACAGGTGAGCTGCCTGTAGGGCCAGGCCAAGCGCTGCAGCAGCCTTCACTACATCAAGGCTTTGTGTAAGTGTATATTTCGAAGTCGATCTTTTTTTGTGTGCTCTAAGTAATAGCCTTTTGAGCTATTTTGCTGTCATTCTTATTTCTGTGATGTTTGTTGTTATCTCCTTCCCAGGAGCCCCTTGTTCTGGCAGAGCTGCAGCAGATCCCAGAGGGCAGCCGTAATCTCAGCACCATGGCTCCATCTACTAAAGTGCTGGACGGAGGTTGGGGATGGGTGATCGTTGTGGCTTCTTTCATGGCCCAGCTCCTGGCCTACGGATCGCCCCAGTCAGTGGGCGTCCTCTACCCTGAGTGGCTGCACGCCTTCCAAGAGGGCAAGGGCATGACGGCCTGGGTGGGCTCCCTTGTGGCTGGAGTGGGACTCATAGCCAGTGAGTTGCACACACTGTTATAATGTAATAATCCTTGATATCAGGGTTAAAGAGCCAAACTAAATGCCATCTGAGTCTGAACAGTGATCTGGGTCAGGGAAAGTCCTAATGCTCTGGGAATGACTTGGAGTGATGTTTAGAGAGATAGATGGAAATGGAGAAAGATGTGTGTAATCTTGCAGTACTTTTTTCATTGAGATTACTGTTTTTAGAATCTGATAATTCTATGCTAAGCAGTAAATTGATATTTTGGCATTAAATATAATTATATGTAATATATCTGCTGAGATTAGTGAGTGAGGCGACAGATATTACATATGCTCGGTGCTATAAGTACATCGCTAAACACTCCCCTTTACATGTATCTTCCTAAAATTTCCTTAACTGTCCTACCTCATGATACCTCTGATAACAAAGCAGACATAATACATGTTCAAAGTCTGAAAGGTGACTGCCATGTAAAGGGGCAATCAAATGATCACCAGGGAATATATCTACCATAGCCACAGGTGTTAAAGGCTTCTCCTTACTGTAACATTTCAACAAGATGGAGAGAAAAGGCAACGCTGCCTAAAAGATGGGCACTTTGTGGCTCCCTGAGTATGGTTGCTGTTATTGATTTTATAGGAGAGCAAAGCAATTGCAAGTCATCCATGTTTAAATGTAGGAGGATCACTTAGCCCTTACTCTAACCACAGAAGGAGGAACAGGACGACAGATTGAGAATAGACCAGGAGAAAAAAGCAGACTTGACATATATATCAATTTGCTGAGCAAGGCTGTGTTTTTGAACTCACTTGAACTGAATAACAAATGGAAAGAGAAAAAGGGAAATATCTAAATGTCCAGTAGCATGGTAAAAGCTAGAATTTGAATGTAATAATTATTTAAGAGGAACAAAAAAACACATTAAATTCAGTTATCTTTCAGTAATGTCTAGACAGTATAATACAGCAATGCTCCTCGACAGTGTTAAACAACAGGATCAGTGATAGATAGTGGTCTCGGTTGACATTTCCTTCTAAGGCACAGCTCGCCTGCTAGCCTGGCTTCTTGCTGTCTTCTTTTTCAAAGGGGTGAGGTGAAAATCATGACTGGACAGATCTGGCCTTGGGCCTGGCCAAGTCTTGGACACGTGTCCCAGCTGTCAGACAGCTGCAGCACTGCAGTTCCTGCTGCAAACACAGCAGGGTCCTCCCCGTGGTTAGAGGGGAAGGAAACAGCAAATGTCGCATGATGCATGAGTCAAGCATCCTCCAGATATGGGATTATTCAGCAAGCCCTGAGAAAACACTGTATCTTGGGTTTGAATATTGTACTCAGTATATAAATCATGTAGCCCTAGTGGAAAGCTGGAACAAGCAAATAAATACATATGTGATACCATCAGGCAGTGAGGAATAAGTTGATTTTTCCAACCTTAAACTGAGTAAAAATGGAAATTAAAGGTAACTGGATATTGAAGAGTTAAACTATGAACCTCACGGGTTTTTAAAACATGAGCACTCGACATCGCCAGATCCTCTTGAGTGATATGGCGGCACCTCTGACATGTTGACAGTTTGAACCTAATGTAATGTGGCACTGTCATGGTCAGATACTCACCTTTTCCTTCTCTGTATCTCTTCCACCCCCTGACTCTATCTGTCTGTTCTCCTACCTCCTGCCTTTCTTCTTACCACAACTCCCTTAGGTCCTGTCTGTAGTGCCTGTGTGGACAACTTTGGGGCTCGTCCAGTGACCTTCTTCAGTGGGGTCATGGTGGCCGGTGGCCTGATGCTCAGTGCCTTTGCTCCAAATGTGCAGTTCCTCATCTTTTCCTATGGGATTGTGGTTGGTAAGGAAACATTTGATGATAACCTGGGGGGGGTCCTCCCCTGTGATTTGTACAGTACACTACTAGCGACAAGCCTGCAAAGTTAAAGCTGCAAACAGCCCAGAGATGTAATTGACCTTACTGTCAAACAGACAATGAGGAAGGGGCTTAGGTCTCGTCAGTCTGAGTTAAAAAATGTCTTTGATGTTGCTTTGGTCATGGGAGTCACCTAAGCTTCTTATCGTCTAACCTATGACAATTTTGTAACACATTGTGTAATCCTCTGAAATAAGCAGGGGCACACATCAAGTCCAACTATTATGTAATAGCAAAAACTGACTATATCCTCAATTAACAGTAAATTAATTGCCACTTAAAGTATTTAGTCACACTAAAACAGGATATACATTTGAGCATTGCACCATTCACAGTATTTGACACTGCTGTTTGGGATGTTAAAAGAAAAATATTACTGTGGCTTTTGCTGATCTCCATGTGACCCTTTATTGCCTCTGTACCCTCCTTGGTCTGCCTGCTTGGTCCAAACACCACCTGTTATCGTGCATTAAGTTACAGTGCAGACATACTTAATCCTGGTGAACCTCTCGCAGTCAGCGCTGTCTTTCGTACAGGCAGCACTGGAGAGGGGAGGCCATGCATATTTGAAGACAGTCATTTATTTTTAGAGATGCCCTTAGACGTTGGCTGTGGCTGCACATGCACGTGCTTCTTGTTTACCACTCATCATATGCTTCTTCTATGTTTTGCTGATTGTATTGCATAAGAAACCTTGTGCACAGTGTCCTCTGATTTTATGGATTTATGTACATTGTAAAATCATCTTTGTAATGATTTCCTGAGTTCCTACACTGAAATACACAGATCACAATATTGTTCTGCAGCATTGTAGTTACTAAAACCTGCGAAGTGATGGACTAATATACATGTTTCTAGAATTTGTCCACATAAAATATAACACATTTTCCAGATATGTACTTTGAAATTGAATTCCTGTTGTTGCACATCTTCACAAGTGAAAGGCCATTACATTTTCACTTGAGCTAATGAAAATTCTCCTTCTGTCCAACCTTGTCTTCCCTCCTGACATAGGCCTGGGTTGTGGTCTGGTCTACGCAGCCACGTTGACAATCACCTGTCAGTATTTTGACAAGAGACGCGGCCTTGCCCTTGGCATTGTCACCACAGGTACTGCTGCCCCCTCTCTGCTCTGGGTGCACATCAGTTCGCCATACTTCTTTCATGTATGAGCTGCTGGGAGCCTTGGGAAGCCAAGGTAAACATCTGTAGAGTAGCAAAGGCTGAGTGAACTATTAGGCAGGGAAATGGACTGGTGACCAGTGACCAGATCTGATTCAGCCGCGAATCAAAACTTCAATGGTAATGATTGGGAAAAATAAGACTATTTATATTACGTCTATATTGGACAGCATTGTCTTTATAAGGTGCTTTTTTGCCACCAATGGCAGTATCAGAAAGACAGATATGTAATGCGAAGGCAGCAATAAATTAGTAAAATGATCACAAAGACTGTATCATTTTTCTTTCTGGATTGTATCATTATTTTACAAATAAAAATACATGCCATCAGAATCATTTCAAAGGTGCTGTACTCATATAAAATTCTACACAGAATTACTTTAATTTGAACTGATTAATCAGTCACTCTCTTGCACAAACACTGAGTTTCTATCTTCTTCTACCTCATCCAGGCACAAGTGTCGGCGCGTTCATCTATGCCACCGCTCAGAACGAGCTGATCGTGTTGTACGGCCTGGACGGCTGCCTGCTAATCATCGGTGCTGTGGCGCTAAACCTCATGGCCTGCGCCGGCTTCATGAGGCCCCTTAACATGCCTGGGTACTACCTCAAACAGAAGGCCGCCCTGGAGCGCAACACGGAGGAGCAGCTTTTCGAGAAGCCCCAGCTGGATGACCTAAAGATCACAACAGCTTCCAACACAACCACTCCAGAGAAAACTCTGACAGTGAAGGAGTTGCTCATCACCATCGACTCCAAGGACTTGGCTATTCAGACAGAGAACAAGAAAGGCAGCTTCCTGGCTGGGTTGGCCATCATGAAAGTCATCAAAAAGAAGCAGCAGGATTACTCCAGGTACATGCACTCCATGTATGAGATCCTACAGGACCAAGCCATGGTGGCCTTCTGTATCGCTGTCTTCCTGTTCAGCCTGGGCGCGTTCCCTCCTGTGCTCTTCATAGAGGATGTGGCACAGAGTGAGGGACTCATTGAAGAAGTTAGTTGGATTCCTCTGGTATCGATAGGTGCCATCGCCACATGCGTAGGTAAACTAGTGCTGGGTATCCTGGTGGACATCAGGTGGATCAACAGCATCTATTTGTACGCCTTCACCATGTTTGCAGGCGGGGTGGTGCTACTTCTTATCCCTATCACTAAGACTTATGTGGGACTGCAGATCCTATCTGCTGTTCTAGGTTTCTTCTCTGGAAACTGGTCTCTCACCTCCTACATTACAACTAAGATTGTTGGCTTGGACAGACTGACCCAAGCCCACGGTATCCTCATGTTCTTCGGGGGATTTGGGATCATGCTCGGACCCCCTGTTGTAGGTAAGAGGGCTCATCTTTATTTAACTTTGTAAACACTGCTACACTGGCAAGTATTGGTTAAATAGAAGAGGTAAAGATGTTTTTTATTTGTGCAGAGATAAACCCCGTTGTAAGGCCATGTTTTCAGTGACATTTCAAAACTTCAAATGTTAAATCCGGCAGGCAAGGTAGAGGAAAGCAAAGGGCACATCAACCTCATTCAGGAGCCAGTTTGTCGTTATTTAGCTGACTGCTGCAACTGCCAGGAATCCATGCTGACTGTGTCTGTTTTTCTCATCACTTCCCAGGGTGGTTCTTTGACTGGACACAGTCATATGATTTGGCGTTCTACTTTAGTGGGAGCTGTGTGGTGCTTGGAGCATTCATTCTCTCTCTGCTCACCCTTCCATGCTGGAACAGGAAGCCCTCTGAGATTTGCAGACCAGACGTCCATTACACCAGCAACTGTGACAAAGTTGCCTCTGTAGCCTGAATATGAGCACCTTTCCTATGGACTCAAATCTCACCCCTGTTGCCCAGCAGTTTTTCACTGATAAACTGTACCTGAACCTCTGGCAGGAATTTTCTTTTTTGAGTATACAGGGGTTTTCCCCCAAATCCCTGCTGCCAGGTTTTAATATACCAAAATACTTGCAGAGGTTTTGAAATACAGGCCTTTCCTCTCTCCTTTGCCTGCATTTCTCAGGTTCCAACCATATACTGCAGATCTTTTTAAAGGTTAGATGCTGATGCCTGTGTGGATTTTTTTTTTTTTTTTTTAATTATTGCCTCATTTTACGAGGCGTACTGAACAATATTATTCAACTCCCAGATTCTACACTGTGTTTATGTAAACAGTGGTTTTCACTTCACTGTAGCGCTGAAAAAAGAAATGGTGCCGTTTGTAATGCTGAGAAGAAAAAACATCCATACAATCATTGGTTAACTGGTGTTAATTTAGCGCGGTAACAACATTTGAAACCACTCTGCAAATGCACAAAAGTCTCCCAGGAATCTTACTGGAACAAAGAATACAGGGATTAGAATGACGGAGGGAGGCTTTTTTGATAATTGTAATATTAGCTACACATTTTTATTTTGTATATTGATTAAAATATATATCCTAATTACACCGCTATGTATCTTACCAAAGCATCAATGATCATCAATGCCTGTCAACACATAATGCCTGTTGGAACAATACAAAAGCCTTGCTTTATAGATTTTTTTTTTTCAAGTGCATTGACTCAGTTTGTACCTTTTTTAAAATGGTTTGAGTCCACATACCTCCAATTTATGGATCAGACAGAGACTTTTTAAACAAGTATACCTGATTCAAAAACATGTAAAAAACACTGAAGAGATCTTACTGTATTTCCAACCTTAAGAGCATGTTGATTCTCTTTGTGGCATGATTATCATGACCTCTGCTGGCGTTCATCCTGACCAGGCTGGTCCCTCTCCACCATGTTGTGTACGTGTATGTTTTACGTGTTCGTGTCTGCACATGCATGTTCACACACGTGCACACGTTTATGTGCGTGGATTGTTTGATAAACTTTTGTATTAGCACTAATTTGTAAAGTCCTACGTGCTAGTGACTTTTATATGCACAAAAACCGGCCACAGAGCTGTAAAAATATTTTTTTGGTTAAGTTGGAAGTTGATTATCGTGATAATTGTAATGAATAAGTTGCAACAGACTTTTAGAATCACTTGAATAAAATAGACCACTACAAATGTCTTTTTTGATAGTTCCAGTTTCAGGCATAAGAGTAATTCTGGGACTTTTTGCTTTGTGTGTTTCTAGAGGGTATTGACAGGGTGCAGATGAGGTACAATTTGTACTGACTTAGAAGAGACAGTCTGTTTTGGTTGTCACCTTTTAGCTACTCTTTATTTTTTATGCCAGTATTGTAATATTTATGTCTGTATTTCTGATTTATAATTTTATTTAAAAAAAAAAAAGTTTAAATAAAAGGTATTTGGATTAAAGGTGTCGAGTGTTTGTGTTCGTAACGCATTAGTTTGGACTATATTTTGAATGAAAGGTAAATACAGCCTGTTTTGTTGGAGCTAACCGGGCGAAGCCGGCGTGGATACAAGAAAAATAAAACCACATACCGATCTGACAATATTAATTTCCACTAGAGTTTCTCTAATAGGAAGATAATCAAACGGTTCCCTGGAGAAGAAACGACAGACTCTTTTCATACTCGGACTAAACGAACACGTCGGACATGCGGCTTTAGCATCTCGGAGCCGCCGTGCTTCTTCCTTCTCCTAGCAACCGGGTCGCCATGGTTACCCGCCCGTCACGTGACCTCGCTACGTAAACAGTTTTTTAGCGGCGGGCTAACGCTTCGGCTAAAAGCGCGATGCTAACGCCGCTCCGCTCCCGACCGCGGTGTTTTCACCTGCCTCCCTGAGCCCCGGGTTGGGATTTTGAGGCCATGGCGGCGGCTTTTCCTCTTTCGATAGTTTCTGGCGGCGGAGCAGCGACGCGTCGGAGGAGGAGTAACACGTCGGAGAGCTGCCCCGGTCCGCTGAACTGAAACGAGGAAAAATGGGAGCGAGGGCTTCGGTGTCGCTTTGTGTAAGTCTAGCTTCGGTTAGCGGTTCATGTCCCGTCGGCTAACTCCGTGTTTTAGCTGCTAAATATCCTGAGGCGCAGAGCGCTTCTCCCGCAGATTTACCATAATGTAGCTCCACACGTAAACAAAACAACCGTTTGTGTGACATGGAAATATGCCTCGTCTGCCTAAAAGTTGGTTGACGTTAGCTATGTGTCGTTGGTTTAACGGTTTAAATGTACAGAAATATGCCATTAGTTATGTCCTGACTGTAAATTTTTTTTTAAAGTGGCTTACGTTTCCTTGTCAAGGAAGCTTAAACAATAAAGTTGTCAACTCCGGGGTCATATGAAGGATGTTTACACATCCGGTCATCCAGGAATGTTGCTGTAATAAGCTAATTTGAGTCCTGTGTGTGAGTCATGTGCAGCTTTCCTCCTGTCCGTGCAGAGTGACCCGTCTTCGGTGAGAATCCTGAGGCCCAGCGCTAAGGTCAGGCCGGAGCTCACCGGTGCCACCCTGGTCCCAGTGCCTGACCCGGCCGCTGGATGTGTGTTTGGCGTTGCCTTGGAAATACTGAGAGAGGAAGGGCAGATGGTCAGTGGAGTACCCCTGGTGTTAAGAGATATGGTGGAGTTCCTGGATAAGAATGGTAATACAGACCCATCCTTCTTGCTGTTCTTTCGTTCGTTTTCTGTCCTATACGTCTCTACCTCCTTCTACATTCCTTTGCTCCTTCTTTCTCTCGCTCTCTCTCACTGTGACACCATACTCAAGCGTCACCTGCGTACGCACCGACAAAATTTACTCGTTTCCTTATCACAGGGATGCATCACAGAGGTCTGTTCCGCCTGTGTAGCTCAGTACCGCGGACCAGGGAGCTGAGGCAGCGGTGGGACCGTGGAGAGAGTGTGGACCTTGCGCATGAGGGAGATGTCCCCACTGTGGCCTCGCTCCTCAAACTCTTTCTTCGGGAGCTGCCGACCCCTGTAGTTCCCGAACCCCAGCGCAAACAGCTGTTTCAGAGCCTCTCGGGTAATTGGAAAGATAGTAAGAATTCATGCTGGACTGGTGTTGTAGGGATCAAATTTTATGAACTTTTTCAGGGTATAATTGTTGGCATAATTAATTGAATACTGTTATTAGTATTCTTTCGATTGGATGCCACTGTGGCTCTGGAACCCATTGAGAGCTACAGTATAAGCATTCAACTACTGAGACAGGAGAGTGGCATAGTAGGGAAAGTGTCAGTCTAGGCTTCACCCTTAGGTAGAGGCTTAGCTAAGCTAAGTGGAATAAACAGAATTTGATGATGGATATTGATATATTTGTATATATTAGGCATATGCTCTATATCTATTGACTCTAGTCATTGAAGTGTTAATTAAAGTTAATTAATAACGTTTAATGTTTTTGCTTACTTTCAGGATATGCAGATCAGGCTGAGATGAATCAGTCTCTGAGAGAAAATCTCCACCACCTCCCTGCTGACAACATTATCATTTTGTCTTACCTCATCCACTTTCTTTCCAGAGTGGCTGCTCATAGCCAGTCAAATCACATGCCTCCGGAAAATCTGGCAACCATCTTTGGGCCTTGTATATTCCAGTGAGTTGCTGTTGTAAATACCTCTTTCAAATCCTCTCCAGACCAGTGCTGGGACACAAGGTTCCTCCAGTCAAATCAATACAATCTTAGTTCACAATTTTGAGCAGGCTTTTTTTGTCTTGTCAGGGTTTAACTTTAGGAAAGAACTTTAAAGAGCTTTGTTTTAACACTTAATTTCGAAGCGAGATACAGCTGAAGTTACAGCTTTCTCTAAAAGTTTAATCAAGAGCAATCTGGAGTTTGGTGTGAAATTGGTTAAGTGAACGGTTATGGTCACTCCTCAAGCTTCTCTCTGTCAGATCCAGATGTCAAAAAAAAAAAAAAAATTGCCTTTTTCTCACGAGAGCAACCTTCTAAACGTCTCAACCATTTCATCAGCCTCAGTTTTTGTGTGTCTGTTCCATTTTTTCCACAGCTGCACCACTAAATAAGGGTGGAGTCGGGTTTGTCCCCTCAAGGAAATGGGTGTGGAGTATAGTTGATAACACAGAACATGACACAAAAAAAGACAGACAGATATAGCAGAGGCTGTCGGGACTTTGTGGGTTATGTCTCCTATCTTGTTTATAAAACTCTACTGTCACTGTAAACAAATACAGTCTCTCTGGTTCAACACACTTACATTCGGATTTTTATTATTTGAGTTTCTGCCACTGTGGAAAATACTTATTAATTTGATCCAACACTCTGTCACTGTTCTACCATCTCTTGATCTCCTTTTCAGGCTTGTCATGCTTGTTTTGTCTAATGGGGTTTTAGTCATGCTGTAATGTTCTGCTTATGTGGGGAAAAGACGATTATAGCGAAGAGTCGGTTAGGGGGTGTGGAGTTGGCATCAGAAGCCTGGAATAATTTTGGGGTGGGATTAAGTTGCGGTAGCTGCATACAGTTGGAAGATTTCCTGTACTTTTTGCCTGTGTTTCCAAAGGCATTAGAGCTGCAGAGGTAGAGAGGAATGGTATAATACTTTGATAAAAAAAAAAGATTGGAGAATGAATGAGAGATCCAGCTTAACAAAGCTTCTATTTAGCCCAAAACAATACCTTTTAAGCTACTGTACATTTAAGTGCATTGCCTTTGTTTTTGCCTTCTGTAAGATTACATTGATATTATCAATTTAAGATTTAACTGACTGACAGACATTGTAGCACACTATTCCCTTGCAGCATGTTGCAATGCCCCCCCCATAACTCCTGCATATTTGTCACCCAAGCCTCTTTCTAAACAGCTTGTTGCCCTTGTATATGTCTCTTATATAATCCATATGCCAGGCTGTTCTTGTCTTGTAATTCAATTTGTCCTGCCTGTAATGTAAATATACATCTATTAATACTCCAATTCCTCACATTTTCTTTCCTTAGTGTATGCTATGTTAACATTTACCACCCATGTATACAATGGATAAGAGTTAAAAAAAAAAATCAGAATGAAGGATATCAACAACAGCCAAACATACTAAGACATACTAACATAACTATTAGCTTCTTTTAGGTAAACATGTGAAGACCTTTTTTGTGCTGAGGTGACACTTATTGTAGCCACATAAAAAAAGTACAAGTTTACAATGTCAAAGTTAATCTTTTCAAATTTTTACTGCCTGTCTGTTTACTTTTGGAATTTTTGGTGTTAAAGTTATTTTCCTAAGGTTTTAGATTTTGATTCACTGTATGTAGTCAGGCCAGTTCACCTCAGTTCACTGCTGTGTATGCCTACTTCCACCAGATGGAACCCTTTTCTATTATGTTTGTTACAACAATAAACAGGACCATTTTGAATACAAAGTGCGATATACATGTGACATTGTCTTGTTCTTCCCCATCTCTTCTTTATGCAGTGTTCCAGCAGGACCCAGGATGCTAGAAGAGCAGAGTGTATGTAATGAGCTGTTGCTCCATCTTCTCCGGCATCAGAGGGTTCTCCTTCCAATCCCAGCCGAGAACACAGTGGGCCGCTTGATCACCCCCTCCTCACCCCCTCCTCCTACTCTCTCTAGTCTTTCGCACTTTGAGGTGAACCATATATATATTTTAAATTCCCTTTGACAGAAATTGTAACATCATTGTTTCAAATTCATGATCTTTTTGGATATTTTGATAAATCAAAAGCATCAATATCAGTTGCTTTAATTAGTCACAGCACTTACCAACAAATAGATCAATTTCATCTGTTTTGTGAAAGTTACGCCAATCTTTGCCTTCATGTATAGTTATATATAAAAAAAGGACATTCTCAAAAAAGACTTTAGAGATTATTAAAAGATAATTGAATTTATTTTACAAAACTTTTAAAATACATTTTCTTGCTTGCCATACACAATAACAGTATTTATGAATATATTTATGTGTGCAGTTGTGGAGACCTTTTACACTTTCAAACTAAAACTGGGATTGCTAATTCTAGCTACAGTAGCTAGGGAACTCATCAACAAATAATGGATAACTGTCAACTTTAGCCAAGACTTGAACTTAAATTTATTATTTTTTTTATCCATCAACTGTCTTCCACTTACCTGCTCCCAGGTTGTGTAATTGAATGAATTATATTACTGGGAGTTATTATATACAGCTTATAAACAAAAATGTGGCATATAGATGTCAATATATTCATACTTCACATAAATAATTATAGGCCTCATTGTCCCTACTGGTTTTCCATCATACTTTGACTGGCATGACATCATCAAATTGGCATCAATTTGCATTCGGTATAGAATGAAAAAAATATTGAAAAGTCTGAAATTTAATTTGGTGAACACTACAGAATCCCTGTATATAGTGAATGCAGATAATGTAAAAAATGCTTAGAGGTTTTTTCTATAGTTGTGTGTGTATCTTCACTCCTCTTGTCTTTGGTAGGTCCGACCCAGCAGCTATCACTCAAAGCGGAGTTGTGTGGAAAGGGTGGAGGGAGAGACCACCTCAGTCTCAGTGACCAGTGCTGTTGACCAAACAATACGGATGCAGTCTCTACTCAACAGGTACTGTCAACCTTTAGGCAGACTGATAGACAAATAGATAGATAGTTAGACAGATAGATAGATAGATAGAGAGATGGATAGATGGATGGATGGATGGATGGACGGAAAGATGGTCAGACTGATGAATGAATAGATAGATGATAGATAGATAGATTTTAGCATTTTACCTCAGGTGTAGCGCTGATGGTTGTATCACTGGTGATAAGGCTGAGATGTCATTAACAGGGGATTTGTACCAGGACACAAAGATAGTCAAACTATATTGCTTTGTTTTATTACTGTCAGATAGTCCTGCTTCTTCTCAGGAAACTAAAATTTTTCATTCTTGTTACAAATTTTATTAGATGTGCTTCCACGAAGAAAGGAAAATCTAATCAAAGGACATTACTGCGGTTTTTCACATAACTCCTCCGGCAGGCTCATTTTTTTTTTTTTTTTTAGGTATTCTTTGAGGTCTCACTTCCTCAGGCATATGAAAAGGCATGTGATCAATCAGTATAACATAGAAACTCAACCACTGAATGATGCCTGCTTTTACCATTATTTATGGTAATCCAACAAGCAAGAAAGGTTTCTGGATTCCAGTGCTGTGATGTTATCCTCCCAACAGCTTTATTACAGTTTAAAGGTTTAGAAAAGCTTCATGAGATGTTAAAATTGATGAGTAGATCAACTTGATGATAATAAGACATTCAAGACTATTATAGGTCAGTTATTCATTCATTTCACAGCCTAAGGTTGTTTGATTTTTCTTTGATAACAATATCATTTTTGATAGAAGCGAGTGAAAAGTTGGGGAAAAAAATCGTACTTTTAAGGCAGGTAGCAACACATTGTTGGCTACAGAGCAACACCAGCCTACACAAACTGTGACACTTAGTATGTTGTATATGTGAAAAAATGCAGTTGCTTGTACAACTCACTGTCCTTTCAGTCTAAGTAAAAATGGCCTCAGTCTTTTGCTGCCAGGAGGAGCAGAGAAGTAGAACACTGACAAACTGGTCCCCTAGCAGCATACTAAGACCCATCTGTTTGTGGGGAACTTTTCCCACTCAGAGCTTAAAGGCCACTGCGCTATTTTCTATTTTTAAATTGTGAATGTGGGTTGCAATACAGGACTTAAATTACATTTATATATTTTCTGTGTTTGTCTGCCCCCAGTCAGCATGTGATATTGCTTTCATGTGCACTTACTGATTAATTTTGTGGCTGTCAGCCATTTGTGTGCGTATAGTTGGGTGTCTGGTATCTTAATTTGTGTTTGTGTGTGGATGGGACTTCTGCTTGATACTAATGGTGATAAAAACACTTTCTTCTTCTAATTTTAAGCAGACATGCATTACGGTTCTGTTTACTTTGTGATGAAAAATATCTGTCCTATGCGAAATGCAGGTTATTGAATATGTTATTTGAAAACATGCATGAGGAATTACTGATAATATTGTTGTGGACCAAAGGTAAATGATACATGAAGGTCACAGAAATATTCAAAGGCAGCAGCATGGCAGCCAGATGTCAGACTTGCCAGACCGTAATTAAGCTACCCCTACGTGTCAGTTTAAAGAGCAGTCATCAGTAGATGTAATCGTACCAGTACAACAGGTGGCATGAAACGTGCAGTGTGTGTGTGTGTGTGTGTGTGTGTGTGTGTGTGTGTGTGTGTGTGTGTGTGTGTGTGTGTGTGTGTGTGTGTGTGTGTGTGTGTGTGTGTGTGTGTGTGTGTGTGTGTGTGTGTGTCTTTCCTAGCTGACATGGTAACAAGTTGGTGGCTGTCCAAGTCTGTGCATAGCAGCACACCAGCAGACACAGCCCTCTGTTTATTTTCCACAGCTCAGTTGATGCACAACACTCAGTACAGCTGCCAACCTGCCAGATGACTGTTTTTGTCCATCAGTTTACCCTCACCCTGTTTAATAAAACCAGACACTGAGGAATATCTCAATGTGGCCCTCAATGTGGTCTTATCCAAGCATTAGGCACCCTCTGCGGGAGCATCATTTCACGGCATTTCAAACTACATGGACAATTATGGAAACAACACCTGTAGAAATTAAATTCTAAGTTATAAAATCTGTCACACAAGCTTAAGAAAAGTGCAAAGCTTCAAGCAGAAGCTACTGTACAACAAGCCAGTTTTATGTATTTTCACTATTTCTATGTGTTTGTTTTTTTGGCACTTGTACGGCAAAGGAATATAAATAATGATGTATCATTCCAACTATCTGAATCCAAGGCATGCATGTTTTAATTCTTTTCTCATTAGTTCAAGCCCTGTTTCCTCAGATAAAAGAGGGCATCCAGATTAAACTACTACGGTAAATGTTGGTGTGTGAAATGTGTTTTTTTTCTTGTATTTTTTTATTACCATCATGACAAGACCAGTAGCACATGATCTAGAACAAATGACCGCATTTTTCATGAACTATTCTTAAACAACTAAGAATATACCTAGGTCAAATATTTTAAGTAAAGGAACCATGAAAAATGTAGTCATTTGTTCTAGATCATGTGGGTTCGGTTTTGGTTACTTTCTTTTTTATGTCAGACTCAGATTTTTCACTGGTATATTGTACTTCGTCCAGAAATCCTGGCATTTGCATGCTGTTCCATCTGGCCATGTCTCAACCTCAATGCTTCCCTCTAATGTCACAGTCCATATCGATTCTAGTCTAATTATACCTACAAAGGATTATATTTCAAAACAAGTGTCTTTTTTATGTCTCTTACTAGTTACACAACATGATTTCTCAAAAATGTAGATTTAATTCGGACAAATAGAGCAGAGGGTTTTCAGTAAACCTGCTATGAATGTTCCTTTCATATCGGTCATTTCATATATTCCTTATCAAGTCTAGATTTGTAGATCAAGGAATATATTTCATGTAACAGGTTTTTTAAAATACAAATGAATAACCTTCCATATTTAGACATGTTTTTCTAAAAAATCAGTATTGAAGTTCTAAGCAGTAACATTGATTGTGCATATTGATCAGAGTTTAAACTGATGTGTTGAGTATAAATGTATGTAGCCCAATGCAACCTTGTATTTATTTTGTCAATTTATGTGTGCTTTCTTGTCACTGCCTCTCTGGTCTACTTCCACTTATATTGGAGTGCTAGAACTGGCATTCTTGACCCCTATATATCAGTAATTGCTCCTGTACATGACTCTATATCTGTGTGCACTTGTGTTTGTGTGTGCATGTGTGCATGTGTGCATGTGTGTATGTGTGTATGTGTGTATGTGTGTGTTTGTGTGTTTGTGAGTGGGCATGGGCATGGATAATTGAAGGGGTGGGCCAGCTCTGTGCCTCAGGGTAACACTCGTGTTGTTGACCGTTAAGTGCTTATCATCTGCGCTCTCTTTTCTTTATATCTTCGGCTTTCTCTGTCCCTCCAAAGCAGCAAGCTGTTCACAGTCACATTTATCTATTCTAGACTGCTGTGAGTTTAGGCGTTTTGGCAAAGGATGTTTTCTTGTCTCATCTGCTTCAGCATCAGTGACAACAACAATGGGTCTACGGTCCTTCACAAGTGAGTCAGCTCATGCAAGGTAGCTATAGACCCAGAGTAGAAATCCAGTTGCTTTGCAGCATAGGTCAATAATGCATAAAAGTAGTCTTAACATGGTGCTATCTAGCAATATGTGGTTTGACAAGTGTTTTAGATTTTTATGATGACATAAACTTTGTGGTGTTTACATTGCTCTAACAGTATATGCAATAATTACAGTCTGCAGTTTTATCTGTCTCTCCTGGCTGTTCATTAAGAAGTTTTGCCACTTTTTACCGGCCTCTGCTAAGAATGGATGTTTTAAGGGAAACTTGAAGCAGAAAAGTACTTCATGTTCATGAAGCAGGCTACTGTCTAAGCAACAATGATTAATTTCTGCTGTACTGACCCATCTGTTGTAGTTTACAACTCTAGAGTCACTGCTTTAAGCAAATACATGACCGATGGGCTGTATTTGGGTGACGTCACGGCAAATCAGTTATGCTTGTTTTTGCTGGGAGCAGCTCATTAGGGCTTCATGAGACGTGTCCTTGTGTAGCATTAGATTAAGCACTACTGATTCATGACCTGCTGGATGTTTGTTTTCCAAGCTACCTGCTGCTGAGGCCAGCAGTTTTCTCAGCGATTAACTGTTGGACATTCTACATTTCACTCATGTTAGCCATGTGATACACAGATTAAATAGTGATACACAGTTTAAAATTTGTTGTTTTAGATTTTACATGCTGCTAACATACCATGGATTTATCTCAGTTATATTCTACTCCAGATATTTGTTTAATATTTTACTTGTTAGTTGGATTTTTAATTCTTTCTTCACTGTCCTCAAGTCTATCTATCAGTCTTGTGTCATAAGAAAATTTCTCAATGTCCTGCCTAGTGCTTCTCTGTCTACTCATTGTTATTGTAATCCGTCTCGTCTTTCTTTCTTTTTGCAAATTTCCCCTTATCAATAACACTTTCTCATTAGGAACCCTTTATAAAGGGTTTATAAAATGTAACATGTTGTATTATAAATTGTATCATTGGTCATTGAGTCTTTTATTGATACTTTATAAATCAAATATAAAGCATCAATAAAAGATTCAATGACCAATGATACAGTTTATAATACATCATGTTACATTTTATAAACTCTTTATAAATAAAAATCATGAATAGTGAACTAATTTTGTTTGCAGTTTGTGAAAAATCCATGTGGTAATTATCCCCTGCCAGTATGTTTTCTTTTTCTTTTTCTTTTTTTTATCACACTGGACACTATGTTTTCACGTAGCCCCGTGTTTTCAGGACAATATCTACAATGAACCGTTCAACCAAAAGCCAACCAAGCCTTCTAGATAAAAGGGGAAAAGCGCACCAGACATTTTCAAATAAGTGGAAAAAAAAAATACATAAATCAACTATTTAGCAACTCATTTGAAAATGTCATGAATTTTTAGAAGAACCCTATTGATGACATTTGTAGCTGCAGAATAGTAGTTCTTATGTATGCCTCATTACTGATCTATAAAGCATTAATTAGTAATTTATTAACATTAGTAAAGTATTAATAACAACTTATAAACACTTTATAAAGGATGCCTCATTGGAAAGTGGTATTTCCTGTTCTCCTCATTTCTTCCACCCCTCACTCTCTTTCTCATTGTCTTTCCATAGTGCTGACACACTGGCACAGGGCTGCGAAGCCAACTCTGACGTCAGTGCTGACATTCAGAACCTGATTCCTGAACATAAGGCTTTGGAGAAGAAAGGTGAAAGTACGAAGGCAGTCTGTGTGTTTTCCTGCCCCACTGACCCTGGGCCAGAGCAACAGCCGCACCGGAGTGGTCCATCTCAAAAGGTCCAAGGGGAGCAACTGGAGTTGGTGTGTACCACACAAGGGTGAGTGTCTTTTCTGATTGTCTTTTCTGTTTAAATGCACAGATGATATTTTATTCTTAAACTGACAAATGTGTTGTCTCCATTCATATTATTTTGAGAGGCAACATTTGCCCTTTTAGCTCTTTCCATCTGCCATCAGTTTTCATAAATGCAACATTTTGGATTGTGTAACTCCTCAATAGTTCAATGAGATGTTCTTTATCAACAGGACCTTTTCACAGATGTCACTATTCACCTCTATATCAAAGGAGAAAGAGGAGGCAGAAGTTGATGAGGTAGATGATAGAAGGTCATCTTCCTCACCTATCAAAGATGACTGTTTAATGGTGCGCTGTATTGTATTTATTTTATCTTGCTTTCATATTCTTGGTCTTGTTTTTTGCTTTCCTTAATTTGACATTTTTATTTCTTTTTTCTCTCTTTCTTGAGCCCATTAAACCAAGTCTTCAGCGCTACCATCTCTAGCTGAATATCAATTAGCAACAAGTGTTTCTGTGTTCTCTTAACTTTATTACTAGATGTGTAGAAGTGTGGTGAAAAAAATGCGCAGATAGCTGCTGCTTCCTAAATACGCTGGAAAATAGATTCTGTGTAGTGTGGCACAATTATACTTCTAATTTTTTAAGAGGAAAATCTTTTTTGAATATTAGGTGTCTGGAAGGTTATATGACCTAAATTATTTTTTTTCCAGGCTTCTAGAGATTCAGGGCAGTCATCATCTATTTCAGGGTGCTGCATAGGGAGTGAATCACAGAGAAAAGCCCAAATGCAGACTCAGCAGACAAACAGGTAAGAAGAAAGCTTCTGCATGATGACTGCACAAGATAACATTCTGTTGCCATTGTGTTTTCCTCCTTTATTACTTCTGTTTTCATAACAGTGGAAATTGTTCTTAGTTCTTGATATGTAACATTTAGATACTAAAACATCTAAGTGAAAATAAAAATCATACTTTCACTTTCTTTTTCAGCTACTTGAAATTTTACCAAGGTTCAAACGCAATCGTAAATCAAAGAAAAGTTGCTTTTGACCCACTCCATTCCTGTGCTTGGTCCCTTGACTCAGCTCATCTCTCTGCCCTCTAGTCAGTCAGGAAGTAGGTTATTGGAGCAGTGTGCTCACAGTCATGATTTTGATATGAGTCAAATAACACTGATTGCTATAGGGGCTCACGTGGAGCAGACCAACTAGCTCACTAGACTGAGATGACCTAGCATGGTGGCACACTGACTTTCTGTTTGTGCTGCCTCTGGAGAGCAATAGGACAGGTCATCTTAGTTACTGCTCATTAGTGTCAGACATGAATAAGCCATAAACTAAATGGTAGAGGCAAATGACTGTCTGGCCTGCAAGCCACACAGAGCGCTGGGCAGTCTTGTCTGTATTCAGATTTGATATAGTCTTCATTGTAAATACAGACCGAGAACAATATGTATCTACCAAAAGGAAAAAAAACTCAGATATAAAAAAACAGATATTTTGAGTTTTCTTTTTTCTTTTTTTTCAAATACTTAAAGTGATTTAATTGTATAAGCCGGTTGTTGACAGTATTTTGTTTTTCAGTCTGCTGTGCTGCATAGACTACAAGAAAGAACACAGAACCAAAGCATCTGAATGGAAGGTAGTAGCTAACTAGAGACACACAAAATACCCTATTTAATTTTCAGGATCATACAGCTGGGTGATGATGGTGATGATGATATCCCTGATGGCAACTGTTTTCCAATCTGTTGAAAATTAGTTCAATTTAAAAACATATTGGTGTTGATTTTTTCAAAAAAACTGATTCAAACTGTTTTCTGCTGAAAAGATAAAATTAGATAAATTATCTCTGTATGTGTCACTGGAACCTTTATTTTTGCCTCCACATGGGCGAGCCCACTTACTGACACACTGGTATGTGTCAGTAAGTGGGCTCCAGGAATGAGACTTCAACAGTGCGCATGCTGTCTATTCCTTCAGGGAAGAAGAGGAGGAGGAGGAGGATGTAGTGGTTCTCCTGAAAGACATAAAGATTGCACAGGCAGGAATAACATCTATGACGTAAGTTCTCCATCCCCTCAGCCTTTTTAAACACACATTTAACTCTTTTTTTTAGGCCGAGGGTATCGATGACAACAGGACTGCTGATAACTCTGGTGATTGTGTGTGGATTTTTGTGCCTGTGTGTTTATGTATACATCTGAATGTGTATTGCTAGGCAGGAGCTTGTCTTTCTGTGGGTGTTTTGCTTCAGTAATATCCGCCCCACTCCTTCACCTTCCTTCCATCCTCCCACCTCCTCTCTATGACGCACAAAGCAGTGTTTCTTTTTTTTTATGAATGAACAGCTGAGGAGGGTGAGAAAGGAGAAGCAGAGCCCTTATCTGCTGCTGCTGTTGATGACGATGCTGAAAAAGATGTCAGATCACCAAATTGAACAAAAATAAATTGCCCCCCAAAAAAATCTAATTTATAGTCCAACCTCTTCACTGAGAATAGGATGTTTTTGGTGGAGCTCAATTACAAATCTTTTTTTTTTTCACTCTGAATAGAACAGTCAGAATAAATTACACATACAACCACTCGCACGTGTGCACACACACATACGCACTAATACACATATACCAAGGCACACAGCTACGTGACTCCATAGCTCCATCCTACAACGATGCCATGGAAACGCCTTGTCTTATACAGTACCTCTCTCCTCTCCTCTCTCCACACACACCCACACCGCACTCACTGACAGACCGGTATTCCCACCAACCCCCTTCCTCTGTGCACGGTGAATAATCCATGTGGAGGCAGCTCGGCGGCTGAAGGGGATAAAGGGATTTTCTTCGGGGGCCTGCTATACTCTCATGCACTCACACCCACAAACTCAGATCAGGTGATCTAGGAATCTCAGCGATACTGTTAATGGAATTACAGCATGCTGCTCATCAGGGATCCCACATTGGATGCTGATGCACATTAGGAATCTGACTCACTGACTGACAAAAGTCAACCAGGCTGGTTCAGTGTCTGGCTGGCTGACTAGCTTCAAGTTGCACAGAGATCTGAAGAGAGCTGCAGCAGAAGAAAGTCCATTTTTATAATGACAATTTCTGTCTGGTTTTGTAACTGACTGGGAGCTTTGCAAGATCAAAGATTTGCGTGTGTTTGTTCCTCGCACTTCAACCCCCCCCAAAAGCAGCATGCTTATGAAGCTGTATTCTGCCTTTTGACTCATACATTGCTCAAGAGGAAGAGGCAGCCATTCATATCACCTCATCTTGCAATTCCATGCCCATTAAAACTACAGAACTGGAATATTTCTTTTCATAGGAGAAAGTAAAATGGTTTTACAGGACTTCTCAAGATTCCCGAGCAGCATGTGAATCGCTGAAGACTCGTGCCGTGCAAACTGCTACGTATTTTTCTGACTTCTCCTATCCCTGCCCGTCTGCATCCCTGAGGCCATGTTCTGCTTCTGTTTCCAGAGCCCCTCTCTTAAGGTGCAAGCCTTGGAGGCTGACTTGGGCCCCCTGCCAGCACTGGTAGACCCCCAAGTTCAGGACAACCTACCTGCTCAGCAACAGCCTCTTTCCCCTGAGGAGAAGAGCCTGCGTTTGACCCACAAGCTGCTCCTCCACTCGCCACCATCACCAACTGCTCAGGATAATCACAGAGTTGACTCATTTCAGCCTGGTAAGACAATGACATCCTGATATACTGAAGTGATAAAAGTCATGTTTCTGAACTTCCAGTGTTAAATATTTTCCTCTTGCAGTGTGGCGTAGGAATAACAAATGATGTATAAGTTGTAATGGCACATTGCCATTGATTTAATTGATCTACTTTTACAAAGCCTGGTGGGGGTCTCATTGGAAATCATACCCATTAACTTGTCAGTGCAAGAGGCATACTTCACACATACTATATTAGTATCTTTATTTATAATGTGTTTACTATTTTCTATTTCCATTCTGCGCATCTTCCTAGCTGCTGTAATTCTTTTGCTGCATGTTAAATAATAAATAATAATAATAATAAGTTGGGGAACATCTCACCAAAGTACGATGCTGTCACCGCTGCATCACTTTACTGCCTGGGATGTCATGAATTTGTGTATATATTCAATAATGTATTATATTTTTGATATCAAGAAACGGATTTTTTTTTCTTGCTATTTTCATATCTTTATTCTAGGTGAACACTGCAAGAAAACAGTGTTGTGTTTTTTTACCATAGAAATTATAACAGCTAAAAGTGAAAACCAATCATGTGTTGTCTACTGTATTTGTAAATGATAGATCAAATCAAATCTACCAAGAAGGATGTCACGTGTGTAGCTTCTTTAAGAAACAGCTATTTGTCATCTTTCATTCTCCATCTATCTGTACTATTTTTTCCTGCCTCCCCTCTCAACCTTTTCTCTCCCACTCTCTCATCTCCAATTTTGTCCCACACATCCTAGCAGAGTAAAAAAAAATCAGTCAAATTGAATAAATACTTCAGTTAATACTTAGTCATTACTCTCTCTTTCTCTCTCCCTCTTTCTCTTTCTCTATGTCTCTTACAGTATACACACCATCCCCATATTCATCAGAGTCTAGTGCTGTCCTCTCCACTGCCACTCTTTCTAAGGAGATTTCAGGAGATGATGCCCCGTTGAGCCCAACAGGCCCTAACGTCAGCCCACTACTCTCTCGTTTAGCGATGACCGACTGCCCTGTCCCCTCGCCGCGCTGCCCCACCCTCAGCCACAGCCTGCGCTACAACTTAGACCCTGATATGGCCCCCTCTCCACCCCATTCACATTACATACGCATGTAAGATGAAAATTCACTCACTAACTTTATTCAGGAATATTGATTCACAGATATGACAGTCTCAATTTTTATGTTCTTGTTGCACTGCGCAAATTATCAGTGCTAATTCGGTGGCAGAGTGGAGGATTTCTAAATGGATACTATGTTTGTCAATAAGTTGCTCATGGTAAGATGCATGATAGGAATATGAGTCCTTGTATTTTGTAAAGGTATAAATATGCAGAATGTCAAGAATGTGAACAGACTGATGCATACTTTTCTGTCTTCATTTCTAAATGCTATGGAAAGGCAACAATTTAAACCATAAAGCACATCCAGTTGCCTTCATATTGAACTTAGTAATACTGTGACATGGATGACTTAGAATCTTCACAGACATTTCTCTGTCTTCAGGGCTCACTGCAGCATCCATACAAAGCCAGATGAGGGCTCTGTGTCCATCTCAAAGCTCAACAGACATATCCACACCCTAAGGAAGAGGATCAGACATTTTGAGGAGCGTTTTGAACAGGAGAGGCATTATAAGGTGGGGAAGGAAATCAGAGCTGCTTGGACAGCAGGATTCTCTTGAGTTATGATTGGACTGAAAGTTATTTCCCTGGAGTGTAAAACTCAGTTTTTCCTTTCTC
The DNA here is from genome assembly GCA_016859345.1 of Istiophorus platypterus. Classification (NCBI taxonomy): domain Eukaryota; kingdom Metazoa; phylum Chordata; class Actinopteri; order Istiophoriformes; family Istiophoridae; genus Istiophorus; species Istiophorus platypterus. Next base: position 9,333,660 of record CM029124.1, on the reverse strand, counting down.
CAAAAAAAATAACCAGTGTTCCCAGCGTCATGGATGGGTTTAATTTTTCTTGTTTTTTTAAAGTGGGTGCCTGACTTGGTGTGTTAGTGATGTTTTAGTTCTAAACTCATGCTGTTGATGCTAACTACAAACATGATACTAGAGTGAATAACTCCCTCTGATGGTACACTGGAAAAATTGCAGTTTTAGTTAGACAATGGATCCTCAGTCAACTAGAAGTTAGGGTAGTACACAAGATTTTTTTAAACCTGGAGACTGACTAGACCTGGGACAAGGAACCAATTAAGAGACCCACTCCAGGTTAACAATGCAAGAGAAAGCCCCCACTCTTTCCTTGATGAGAGTTTTTTTTTTGTTGTTTTTCAGCCAGCCCATAATGACAAGACAGCCCATCCAGAGGTGGCCAGACTGATGAAGGAGCTCATCAAGTGTCGCAAGCAGCTTAAAGGTCAGCCACATAGTTATAAATACACAGTCAAACAAATGGATAATGACTGTAGTGGTGGAAGAAATATTCAGGCCTTTTCATGAGTAAAAGTATAAATAAAACACTGTAAAATACTCAATAACAAGTAAAACGCCTACATTTAAAATCATTCTTATGAAAAGGTACTGATATTATCAGTTAAATACACTCACAGTATCACAAGTAAAAGTACTCATTCTACAGAGAGATGGCCCATGGGACTGAGCTGTTATTATACATGACATTATTATATTGTTAATAATGGTGCATCAGTGAGTAAATACCTTTTCTCTGATGTAGGTGGATGAAGTGGAGCTAGTTTAAATTATTTTATATACAGTTAGTTTAATTGAGTGGTTCACAATTCTTGGGTCTGGAATTTCCAAAGGGTCACAAAACAAATCTGAGGGGTTATGAGATGATTAATGGTGTAGGAAACAAGAAAAAATAAAGTTAATATATACATATATGCATTCATTTTTGGGATATCATCTGATCTCTGCTTTTTGTGAAATAAAAACTCTCAGGTGGTTTGAATAAAAAAAGGGAATTTACTGTTTGGTGGAACTGTTAAAAACTTCTGTGTCACATCTGTGATGTGACAGTAGCCCAACAAGACAGTGCTTTTTTTGGAAAGGGTCACAAGCCAAATGGTTGGCAACTACTAGTTCAATCCATGGCATGTACTGTAGTTTTAATATCATCATATTTTTTTACATAAAATCTGAATCTGGAATGGATCTATACCTTTCAGATACAGGTAGTGGAGTAAAAACTACAATATTTGCCTTTGAAATGTATTGGAGCACCAGTATAAAATAGCAGTCACCATATGATTGCAACGATGCTAACATGAACACAGTTCATTGTCAATGAAACATTAATTGGATGAAAGCTATTTTGCAGTTGTAAACATGGAAATGCATTTTGCTTTTTATCAGACAAACAAAGTCTATTATTACATGTACAGGGTCCCTCTTTTTATTATCACCACATTTTTTTCTGAACTACTGTCCCCCCTTCAGAGCTAAAGCTGAGACAATCAGAAGAAAGGGGGCTGAGAGGGCAGGGACGTTTTGACCCACTGACTGAAACATGCAGGACCAACATAGACCAAAGAGAGGCAGCACTAATGGGAACTGAGCTGCAGCAACTTAACAACAACAGCAACACCAAGCCGAATGTGGAGGAAACGGTCAATATTATAACTAACAGACTGAAGGAAAGACGGCGAGAGCTGGGTCTGCCTGACAACATTAAGGTTGATACACATACAAATGATACACATACAATTGTTGTTATACAACTTTTGTGGTCAGATTTCCTGGGCTGGAAGAAAGGATTTGTGTATTACTGACCCTGGATAAATTGAATACAGAAAATATCAGATGCTAATTTACTTGCTAATGTAAAGACTGAGACAGAGCTATATCAGAAACAATCATCAGTCAAATTTGTTGTAGAGTGATTGACTGTTAACAATTTTCCCTGTGCCCACATTTGCAGGAGATGAACCATTACCAGATGACTATGGAGAAGACTAACATGCAGAAATGTTTGCTTTACTTTGAGAATCTGCATGGACGACCAGTAAGACCAGTCTGGATGTGTATACCTGCTATTAATGCCTGAGTTTTTATATTCTCTTCTTTAATTTCTGGCATCATTGGTTTCTCTTTCTTCCTATTTTTATATTATCACCAGTAACAAAGTGGTTTTTGTTTGTGTCTCTTTCTGTCTGTATGTCCTTAGAGTAGCAGGCAAGAGCGGACACTGATGAAACCTTTCTACGATCGGTACCGTCTTCTCAAGCAGCTGCTGCTTTTTTCTGCTGCCACAACAGTCATAACAACCATAGTGAGTAACAATCTAATACTGAACACTGAATTTTGAATAAGAGAGAGTTATCTTATAGAGAGGGAGGAGGACTCTAGATCTGTCGTCATCAGTGACATACAGAGGGTTCCTCTGTATGTCACTGATGAAACATAACACTTGACAAACTTTATTCATTGTAATGTCATTATATAAGCATAACCTTATGTCTTGTACTTTTTTTTTTTTTTTTTGTGTTAACTTTTGAAAAAAAAAAGTGATCCTTCTGTGTGTGTGTGTGTGTATTATATAACCATAGGAGGAAGAGGAGGGCTCTGACGAAGGGCGTCCCAAACAGCAAAGTCCCAGGCAGCAGCCACTTAGGCTGAAACCTCCCAGGTGTGTGTCCTCAGATGAGTTGCTGCATCTGTCTTCCCCAGAAATGTCTATAACACCTCTGGTGTCCCCGATGGAGGAGGTGAAAGGTCTCCAAACGCAGATCATCACCATGTCAACATTACATGAAGCTTCCAGGTATGGTTTGTGCGTGTGTATAGCATTAAAAGCTATACAGTATGATTTTCAATATAATTTAACACTCAGAATTAGCTGTTGAATCCATTGATTTTGTAATTTTTGTATCAATTATACTACTGCATCCTTTATCATTATTAGGAATTATAGGAAAATCTTTTTTTTTCGTCTTCAAAATAAGGATTAAAAATAGCTGGAAGTTCACATTTTGCTTTAACCTATTGGTCATCATAGTTACAGCTAATTTAAGTGCACAAATTGATAGAAAAATTAAAAGATCTAAGAAGTTGTTTGATTCTTTCTTCATACAGACCAGAGTTACTGAATGAGCTTAGGATGGCTCGATCAGAGAAGCGGAGGCTTCACCGAGCACTCAGAGAGTTTGAGGACAATTTCTACACACAGACTGGCAGGTAAAGGTGACACACACAAATGACTTACACAGCACATCCAGACTACTTGTCTTTTAAATTTTATTTTATCTTTTAATTAAAACTTGGAACATGTGGTTTTCAACAATGCATTGTGAAAAACAAAGAAAAAACATCCACAAAAAAAAATCCCATCATAATGGTACGACAGTGTAATGCACACTCACGTAACGTTAATACAGCACAGAGAGCTCAGGAAAGAGACGAAGAGATAGAAGACATTTGCTCTGAACTGCACATCATTTGTACTGTACATGTTAGTCCTCCAAAGTAAATACAGTAAGTTTCTGATTACAATACACACTGTACAAAGCTATCTGAGTAAGGCAACATAGGGACTATCAACCAGTTATGGAAGCTGCTGCAAGTGGTTTGGTAACTACAAAATAATGTTTTGCCTTTTGTTTGCATCTTCTTTCCTCCGTGTATTTTTAACAGGGCTTGTCAGAAGGAGGACCGCGGACCAATGGCAGAGGAGTACTGCCAGTATAAGAACCTCAAAGCGAAGCTCCGCCTACTCGAGGCCCTGCTCAGTAAACAACAGGACTCAACCAATACCAGTTGAGTTTACTCACAGTGGGACATTCATCTAACTTAACAGGACTCGATCATATCTTAAAAAAATCAGGTTGAGAGGCCAGTGGATCTGGTCGTCTTTTTTATGCTATATTCATTATGTTGATGCACTTTACATGAGGAAAACAGTGATGAAATCGATGACAATCTGACTGAAATGTTGAGCAACTGCAGTTTTTTTTTTTTTTAGTCCCCCCAAAACACATCCCTTGTCTTTCATGACAAATCTTTTTACAAACTTAATGTAGTAAGATGAAGATGAAGAGCTGTAAAACATTGATGTTAGTTACATATTAGTCATGTTAAGATTACTGTATGTATATTATGGCACTTTGCTTTTTTTCATGCCAAACACTATTTTTGGAAACTGCATTTTTTTAAAAAGTGCTTTCTTGGCAAAAAAAAAAAAAAAGGTTTAAGCTTCAATGCAATCTGTGAGACAATTCTGTAGTTTTTGTGCATGTCAGTTTTTTAGTCCTGCATTGTGCTATGATATGCATTAAGATTTTCATAATTGATCTAAATTATGACCATTTAATTTGCACGTTCACCTTGGAAAAATATGTGAATGTCGGTTAACCTTGGCATCGTAGTGCAAGTTTTATCTGCTGTCAAATTTGTCTTCATCCCCCCATTTTGTCTATGTTAAATTAATTTCCCCCCAAATGCTGTTGTTGACAATGATCAGAGCTTTTGACATTGTGCACTTCTGGTTTATATAATTTTCTCTCTATATATATGTGAATGTATCGATAAAAATAAATATTTTTTCACATTTATTCTACTAAAACACAGTTTATGGTTCTACTTTCTTTCATTCCACTGACTACAATAAAATAAGAGCGAATGTTGCAGAAAGGGTTGCTATGGTATAGGTACTGACAGCTTTCATACTCATGCTGCACAGAACTGCATCATGCTTTTTTTTTTTTTTAAAGGTTAGCGAGTTAATGAGTAGTTCACACTTGGTCATCAGAGACCAAGTGAGTACACATCTTAGAGGTTGTTGCATTAGTACTGTTAAGATTCCACAGCGTTTTTTTCATCTCTGGTTTTTTAATACCTTTGGTATAAAGAAAGATGACAATGGATGCTGCAGCCCTAGAAAATTGTAGTACCAGTCCGTGCCACCAGGAGGAGGTAAAAAGTCAGTTTTTCTCTACTGTGGAATGAGAACAAAACCTTTCTAGAAAGACAATAAGTCAAAGTAGCTGGAAACAATAAAATGCTCGTCCACACACATAGTGGACACATGATCAACAGCATATCAATATTAAAAAGGCAAAGCTCATTAACAAAATATGGAACAACAGATTTAAATGAACAACAGGAAATAGACTAGAAGCAGCCCGTGTTTTTTTAAGTACAGTTAAAGGGTTCGGTCGGTACGCCAGTGTTGACTTGCAAGGTGGATAAATCTTTGATGTTGGTGTCCTGGGTCTAGATTACTCAGCTGTCTGTCCCTTATGTGGACATCTCTAGGTATATTTTAATGTATTTTTTCAACATTTAGGGAAACCCTTTTAGGATGAGGAGACAACGGTGCAAGTGTCAGTGAGTGTACCTTCCTCTATTTTTCTCCACTCTTCTTTGGGAATGTTGGTCTCTTGAGAGTACAGAGCGGTGTCAGAGATATGTTGCTGTGCATGTCTGGGAGCCTACTAAATCTGCTGCTTCATGCATGTGTTGGTCTGCTTCATCAGTACATGTGGACTTCCTGTGTGTATAGAGGTCGGTCACCTCTAGTCCTTCCCTTCCTCTCCTACAATCGGCTGTTTCCTAGCGTCCCACACTGATGTTGCAGGTCTTGCAGCTGGGGTCCTTCTTGGCATTTACTGTGGACAGACTCATCAGCTGGTGCCCGCTGATCTCAGCCACCGTGCCCGACGCCAGGTCTAGTGGCTCCGTGTAGATCACCTCCAGGATGACGTCCTGGGCGTGATGAAACACCAGACCGCCTTCGCCTTCTTCATCCTGCTTGCAGGTAAGGAATCGGTTGTTGGTGATGTCAAGTGCGGGAAGCCGCTGCTTGCAGAACTCGTCACCCGTGGAGCCCTTTGGCGCCAAGACCAGAATGACATAGTGGTACGCTGTATACATGCAGTAGAAGTCTCCAAAGTACAGGTTGGTGTCCGGGTTGAAGAGTGTGTCAGCCCGAACCTCAAAGCGGTGGCGGCCGTAAGGGGAGTCCTGCGGAGGCTTGCCTGTGTTGAACTCTGTGTTGCAGCTGAAGAAAATGCCCTCCAGCTTGCCACTGATGGGTGAGCCGTGGCTGCCACTGTTGTCCTTCACTGATGGGAGCATTCGGTTCCCCTGTACCTCCCTGGAGTTTAAATAAAAGAGAATAAAATTGGCATTGAACAAACAACAAACATGTTATCAGTTTCCCTTTCAGGCCATTCAGTAATGAAGCTGCACCTTGTTTTAACCTACAGTTTTTATTCTTCCCCTCAGGCAATCAAAGTAATTTTGGAACTAAGAAAGACAGTATTATCTCAGATACCTACGGATCCTCTTCTCTACTCAGTAATATTAAGGCATAGCACCTTCAACTAAGCAAAGACCAAGTAATCTAAAGAGTAATTCAATTTGAGAGATCTTGGACTTTGTTGCTCCTCTAATAGTCAGAAAATCCAGAGCCAAAACTCAGCCATGGCTGAACAAAGACACTCCTGCTCTTAGGCAAATATGTAGAAAGGCCAAACATAAATGGAAAAAAGATGAGCTACAGGTTTCATGTGAGTTATTGTGAGTTTGTCTGGTTTCTCAACAGAAGATGATCTCACAGGATCTAATATTTCATCATCCGCCTACGAGTCCTTTCTGATGTCTGCCTCAAGAACTTTCAGCCTGTGAATTGGTCCCACATTCATGAAACAATCCAAGTCTATCTCCTACCCCCTGGACATTATGCCTACATATTTCTTAAAGAAAGTATTCTGTTTTAACACGAACGTGTGCCATTTTAATTCTTTCAGACCTCAGCGTGGCTTTTGAAATGGCCGATTACTGCATCCATTTAAACTGTCTCAAGGACCAGGTTGGCATCCAGGGCACTGTCCTCAAGTGGTTTGCCTCCTACTTAACAGACAGGACCTTCTCTGTTTAGACTGGCAGTTTCTCCTCCTCTACCGCCTCAATCCTATGCCATGCAGGGGTTAGCACCCCTTTACATTTCACCCCTTTACTTCTCTGCCCTTACCCTAACTCTAGGACTCTCAGATCCTCAGAAAGAACTGCTTTTAACAGTTCCATGATTGAGGCTAGCAGGTAAGGGAGATTGTGTCTTTGCAGGGGCAGCTCCAATGCTTTAGCCTTCAGCTTTCGATCAAACGGTCTCCCCCATTGACAGTTTTAAGACAGAACTCAAGATATATATGTTTCCGATGGCCTTTGGTTGCTCTTGGTGATCTTATTCTTTTATATTTCTTTTATTTTATGAATTGAAGTTTTATTCACAATTTCATGGTGCGTGTTTGTTTTAATCGTGCTATGTTAAAAAACTTGATTTGATCACTTTATCAGAATATCATTAAACAGTGTCTGAGACAGTGTGACGCATGGGAAAAAGCTGTCTGATCTTGTAGGATGCAGCCAGAGTCTCATAATGCAGTAAAGAGAGGAAACTGAATGGAACACAGAGCTGTAATCATTTTAGCCAAGTCCAGTTTGTCTCACAGAAAACTCGAGAGAGAAAATTGCTTCACTGAAAAACGACATATTTCTTTTTTATTACGACAAACTGCCAGAAAACAAAAGCAGCTTTCAGGCAGTAAATTAACAGATGAACATTCAAAGCAATGAATGCCTCTGTGGCAGCTGTGTATCGTCCACGCAGCGTAAATCTGAGCCCCGAAAGCTCCAATTATGAATTGCAATTATACTGCTATCACTCTAGAGGTTGTCATTATATCCATAATTGATGCTTTGTTTTGAGCATTATGGAATTAATCAGCACCCACTCGAGGTCACAGGAGCAGAAGCCTCATCAAATGTTAATGTCAGTACTGTGACTCCCCACCTGATGGTGCAGTTTAACAGAAGCTCTCTCAGTACACTGTGGCAGCTGCAACTCAGCAAAAGGGAGAGGACTATCCAGATGACGTCATGCTGTAAAGCTCAGACAAAAGAGTGCTAACAAAGCTGTGGCTTTAGTACACAAACTATGCGTTTTTTTAGGCGGTGAGCTTTTTCCTCGGAGGGAGAGCATAGAGAGAGGATGTAAGGAGGCAAGACAACACCATAGTAGGAGGAGGACTAGACAGGAAGTCGGAGGAAATGCTCTAACACTGACACAGACAAAAAGCAGTAAACACTGTAAGTGCACGGTATTTCAGTAAACAACTAAAATAGACTACACCAGCGATATTCTCTCTTTTGTCTGTCGAAGTCTCCTCCAACATCAAAACAGGCTTGTTTGCTGCAACAAGCATTTCTTTTTTCTCTTTTCTTTCCCCTGTATCCCTTAACAACTGTCTGCTATTGTCTGGCACAGTTGCAAGAGGCTTTGGGCCTCAGAGAAAAAAAATGGCAGTATTTTCTGTGGTACTTAGATCTACATTATATGTGAAGAGCAAGTCACCAGAAGAACCGATCTACAAGCAGCTTTCTCTAGAGGGGAACACATTAACCTAAAACTACATGGTCACCACTTGCCTACCTGGCATGGTCAAAATACTCTTTATTCTGGTTTCTGTAAAATAGAGAGAAACGCAGCATTCGGCCAGCGATGACCTCCGCCTTCTCCAACAACTGGTTTAGATGCACTGTGGAATAATCTGCAAAAAGACAAAACACAAATCATCAGGAAAATTGATACGCTGTCAGCAGGAGGATTGGAAAGGAAAAAAAAATTCATTAGTAGAAATTACATTTGTTAGGTATAAAGAACAAGGATGACGTTGTGCATAATGTGGCCTGTGCATGTGCACTCAAGGATCCCGATACACCCCCCCACACACACACACACAAACTTCTCCATATTCATAGATTGAAGTGACTCAGCGTTTAGACCAAAAACATTTTCAGTCAGCCCTGTAATATAATCTACTCTCACTCACCACCATGTAAGCAACTCTGCCAAATGGGTGTGGAGTGTATCCAGCACATTTAAAAAAAAACAGAAAACAAAAAAACATAATGATGCAGGCATTTTCCCCCATCCAGATTTTGCCACAAGCACTTGAACACACCATTAAGGAAGATTTGGGTAAAAGTGGAAAATTCCCTGCTCTCTCATGCAACAATAAAACTCAGATAAAAGAAAAATGAAAGAAGACATGTTGTTTATTTTGGTAGATTATTACTATAATATCAAGAAGGTTCCAAGACTCTTCATTTTGAAGAAAAAGTCATTCAGCAGTGTAGCTGTAAAAACACATGATTTGTTTTTTTTTGTCTTTGTTTTAGACCTTTAGCCTAGTTCTAAAGTAATGGAGGCATCTTTAGGCATTTTGAGCATCCCCTTCATCAGGCAGACACATACACACACACACACACACACACACACACACACACACACACTCACACACACTAATTTTTTTTTCCTCAAAAGTTTTTGCTATTGCTTGCCCCTTGGCTTTAAGAGATGGTAATTTTAGTCTGTCAGTCAGTCAGTAAACCACTTTTTTCCAGAGAGAAATATCTCAACAACTACTGGGTGGTTTGCTATGAAATCTTGTGCAGACATTCGTGGTCACCAGATTATGAATAATGATTTGTGTGATCTCTCGACTTCTCTTGACTTCTCAAGAAAATGTCACCCTCCAGCAGGGTGACATTTTTGGCACTGAGTTAAATATCTGAAATCTTTTGGATGGATTGCCCTGAAATTTGGTACAGATGTTAGAGCTTGGCAATCCTTAGGGGAACCCGATGATCTCTAATACCTCTGATGACCCCTAAACCATCGTCAGGTCCAAAATTTGTATTTGTTCAATGCTTTGGTTTATTATAAACTGAAGACAATCACATCGTCTTCAACTATCCTTTGTGTTAAGTCTATTTACAATGAGTATAGTAAATATCATACCTGCTTAACATCTGCATGTTAGCATTGTCATTGTGAGCATGTTAGCATGTTGACATTAGCATTTAGCTCAAAGCTGCAATTAAACCAGAGACGTTGTGATTACATGGTGTGTGTGTGTGTGTGTGTGTGTTAGACCACGGCAAGCCTCCCCGCCCTCTCTGATAAATTCTACCCTCCAGTCTTCATGCCATCATCTTTCCCCTTTTCTCCCATCCCCCACTCTAAGCCTCTAGCCAGTGATGTTGAACTCTGTGACCTCTGCATCGGAAGATATACAGCACAGCTCCCCTCCTTCCTCTAACTCCTCTCATTCCTCATGATCCCCTCCTCCATCTCCCCATCCATCTTTTCCTCCACTCAGTATAGAGTAGCCTTCCTTCAATATTCACCCTCATACTGTATTGTGCTCTATCTCTTAACTCCCTCCTCTATTTGCCACTGTGGTCCATTTAGTCAAGGGCCGAAATCAGAGGCAGCAGTGATTCATTTTAGGAAACACCCTGGAAATGGTCGTGCTCAAGGCGCTGTGAGGCGTATCACTCACCGGCAGTGCAGAACTCGATGATCTCGCTCCACTCGGACACGGCGTAGTCCCCGTCAGTCTGTTTGGATGCAGTCTGGACGGCCACAGTGTATTCTGTGCGTGGGCTCAGGAACCAGTGGCCCCGAACCGTCATGGGCAGGGGCACTGCCTTGGCCACCAGCTTGGTAGGAACGTCCTGGGGGGGAAGGACAGAGGGAGGGAAGTCATAAGGAGGTGAGTGATGACAGGAAAGCTAGTCAGAAAGAGATACTCCATTTATGGTCTTTCTTACACATATACACATTCATTTCAGTGGTGGACTGCACTTTTGTTTATGTATATACACCCCCCCCCCAAAAAAAAAGTCTCTGAGCACCTTAGCAGCTCATTGATTGGACCAGGAGCCCCTGCCTAGCAACAGAGTCAGTCCATTAATCCACCAACACTGTTGCTACACACCAAAATCAAAATAATAGTATGGGGTTGCCTGCTACAACAGCATGAGTAGAAAGACTCAAGTCATTTTCTTACAGACTAATATCACAAATTGCTAATTTTCCTGAAGAGGCTTAATATTCTGTACAGCATTATAACACCATCTGTCCTTAGATCCTTGATTGGACAAGGAAAAACTCTCCAAAAAAAACCTTAACTGGAAAAAATAGAAAAAAACCTAAGGAAGACAAATAAAGGAGTGATCTCTCTTCCAGGATGGACAGATCTCAATACATATCACGTGCAAAGAATAGAGCAACAGAGTAGATGAACAGAATGGACAATCAGCACAACCACATTATAGACTGTAAAAATTAATGAAGAATAAGATCTGGGAGGACATCAAACAACTTCCAAGTGCCACCAGCAGATGGGACCTTAGCCACACAACCTCCTCACAAGAAAAAACAAACAACACAACTATACAAGAGGCAAAACCGAGCATGCCCTTCACACGTCTAGGAGAGGGAAACAAAAACCCAGAAGGAGAGAGGCGAGGGGGAGGCTTGGACTGCTGGAGAACGCAGATCCAGATCCAAAACATTTGGAAAGAGGCACTGACAGCCAAGAGTGGGAGAGAGGTCCCAGGACCGCTGATCATCCAGCAAAGAGATAGTTGGACTAAAAAGAAAGGGCAGGGGGGAGCACATTGGGGAATAGAGAGGGAAAAAGAGAGAGAGAGAGACAGTCAGACAGACAGAGACAGGCACACAGCCCGGACGCTCATGTGCTTGAGGGAGTAAACAAAAAGAGGGTGAGAGAGATGCAATGGTTATCAGAGAGGCGAGGCCCCTCACAACACAGCACCCGGACGCTGAGTTCCTAAGGAGAGGAAGGAGCGATAAGAGGAGTCTGCAAGATTACCAATCCAGATCACTGACTAGCCACTGAAGGAGCCGCAGCCCTCCTGCTGCTGCCGGTGCTGTTACTGTCAGGCAGACCGGGCTGTGTGAGGGATATTGGCCTATTAGAGCTCGGAGCAACGGCTCGCTGTGGAGTCTTTGAACGAAACCACCTTGAAATGAATCTTTTTTCCCCCCTCAAGCATGAAAAGAAAGGTTACCTTGAGGTAAAACATGATGTTCCTGTGTCACATGTTTCAGCTTAAAAAAAAATCAATCATTTTAGGTTTCAAACATCAAAGATGATGATATTTTCAGATGTTTAAAGCATCCTAATAACTATATTTACTACTAATGTGATTTTGCTAAACGGTTGTGGCCATGAAGTCGCCTGAGGTGGTGATTGTATATCAGGTACACAAAAAACCCTTTTCTTTTAAGAAGAAGCCTGGTTTTGATTAGTTAAAAATACTCAATCAACTGTAGTTGTCATTTCGTGCACAAATATTCTGATTATTCTGACATGTTTATGCATCCTAACTGGGTACTGTCTATATTATTGCTTTCGTAAAAGGTGATAATTGTGTAATTATGTTGTTTGTATTTATTGTTACAATGTTTTTTGCTGCTCTCTTGGCCAGGTACATACTGAAAAAGAGAATTTAATCTCAAGGATAGTCTACCTGATTAAATAAAGAAATAATTGAAAAAATATTTTGGGACTGAATGATATTTAGAGGATTATTAGTATTTCTTATAATATGGTAAAGTATACTTAAAAGATTTATCTTAATTTAGACTGTTTCATTACCTAGTTTGTGCCATCAAGGCTTAATTTTTCCCATGCACTGAATAACATAATTACAAAACCTTATTCTTGACACAATCCTTCCTTTTAATGAAGCGCTGCAAATTCAGTTCAGTGAGACTTCAGCGAGAGGAGAGGCCTTCTGTGGAGTCATCTCCCTGCAGTGTTAGGTGTTTATCTCTGCTGATTCAAGTGTTACCTTGTGCTTAAACTTGTTTGAGTTTTTGTTCTCCTTCTTGTTCAGGTCGATGAAGTAGTGCGTGATGCGCTCCTTGCTGCGCGGCTCCATGTCCCAGCAGATCTTAAAAGAGTCGCAGGTGATGTTGCTGATCTTGATGTTCTGAGGAACAGGTAGCTCCTCCATCTCAGAGATGCTGCTGTCCTGGGATTTACTCCCTGTGTAGATGAAAAAAAAACAAAACAAAACAAGCTGTGTTGATATAATGGTTTACATCGTTGTCAAATAGAAACAGTTTATACCAAAATGGTATTAAATGGTTTTTGTATTTACTGCAGGAATCCTTTGGGAACACAGAACAGTATTTTAGCCAGTAGAGCACACATAAACTTGATACTATATCAGTTTTGAAATGTTTGCTCATACTGACATAAAGGTTATAAGATATTGATCTATTATCTGGCCCATTTGAGGCTCCATTAAGTCAGTAGTGTCAACTGTACTTTTAAATCCAGATTTTTTTTCTCTTCTCTTTCTTACTCGCTATAAACCCTCCATACCCCTACAGTTTCTCAGTAATTATTCCACATAGAGCGCTCACAGTAGTACAGTACCTAAACCCTTTCAAACACTTGCACATAGAACGGCCTGCGTCGCCAAACTACCCTATATGTCGCCATGGAAACAGATCAGTCCCTCAACGCACACATAACACCTATCTGCCTCCTAGGACATACGCGGTATTAAATATTTCAAACGCTGCTGATTGAATCTGCTCTTTTCTCGGCAGAGCTGGATTCATTCATAATAAGCAGTACACCCCCCCCCTCTACTTCAGCACTGCAGGAAAAACACGAGTCTGGAACGAAAACAGTTAAAATACTGCTGAAAGTCACAGAACTTAAGACATTTCTTTAGGTTGGGTAAACCTAAAAAAATTTAAATTTCACAATTTTTTGTCCAAGCCCATTTGGCCTGGACGGAAAGACTTCTGCATCATTGCTTTCCCTCATCCGGTATCTCATCTCATCCCGAAAGTAACACACATCATGTAGCAAAGGAGTAAAACCCGAAGTGCACACTGAGGCCACTGAAAAGGTCAATAGTTGAATAGGCACTTTGTAGCATTAGGATGAATATAGATTTTGCGTCACAGACGGGGACGCCCCCTTGGCATGGCAACAATGAGTTTTCTGTGCACCCTCTGGGATCTAAACAGCCGAGTGAGTAAAATACAAGAATGCAGAATTTGGGCGTAATGCACAACAACGACATAACTCCATAGAGAGTAAACAATGGCAGGAGCAGCGGAGCGTGGAACATCCATCTCCGCTCATCAACCGAGAGAGGGCGAGATAAAAGAGTAATCCCATAATTGGTCTGTGTGGACTCTCCTGTCTCTCCTCCATGCGACGCTCTGGCAGTGGAGCACTTGTAGATTGATTCATTTTAGGAAACTGCCAACCATTCCTATGCTCAATGTAAAACTTGCCCTTGAGAGTTGCCTTGCAATCTTATCCTGGTTTGGCTATTTTTTTTTTCAGATCATGACTTAGAGTATGGCTTTCTTAGAATAAGAACCCCCTAAGAGATAAATGTATGGTCTTTACCACCAGACCGGACCAGACCAGACCAGACCCCCCACTTAGTTTGTCCTAATCACTAGTTCCTAATCATGACTAGCTGATTACCAAAAATAATCATCTTTAACCTAAAAATAAAGACCCTCTATTGTTGCGTGTGACCAGTACTGCTGCTCATGATAAGCAGAATCTAAATAGCTAGTGTCCTTGTTAATTTAGTGTTGAAAGATGACTTTAAAGAGATGAACAGACAAATCTTTGGGAATTGCTATTGTTGTGAAAGCACCTCATCCTGCTGCTGCTCCGCATTTAACGACCATCTAATTATACTTAAACCCCACTGAGCTGATAAGATTGGCTCAGACTGGGAGGGTCAACGAGAGGCATGACGGCGCAGGCCCCTGTCAGAAAACACTCCACCGAGTCAGCACGGACCAGACAGTGATCTCAGCGCTGCAACCCCACCTGAGACTTTCTGTTGTTTGACCTCTAAGAAAAACAAGAAGAGGACAAGACTGGCTGCCACTCTCTGACATCTGTGTAAGGGAAAGATGAAATTTACCCAAAGGAGGAGAAATTTTGCCAAGGATTTCTTTTGTGAGTTTGCAAAAATAGCTGAATTCAGACTAGCTATGGAAACTTAAGTAATACAGGCCTAAAAGAACAGATAGTACAAGTTCATTAGAAATGTGGACATTATTGCTTAGTTTATAGGAATTATTAATCACTATATGCTTCTTTATCACTGGTCATCGATCAGAAAACATAAGCTTTCAAGTTACTCATTCTGTCCCGAATCCTCATTCCTCAGACTACCTGCAGTATATGACTGTAAACATGAACCTGAACCAAACACCAAAGATGAAAAACCCGCTAATTCGGTTGCTACACTGTGCCTGAAGCAGAGTAAGTTCCCTCGTCCTCTGCCCCTTCCAAATGTTAATGTCAGCAGCGATGTTTCCCTTCAAACACTCTGAAAGGAGACCCCATGCGGGTCTTTGCCCCTCCCAGCTCTGTCTGACTCTACAGTGCTGATTTAGTCGCTGTTTACTTTAATGCCGCCTAATTAACCTGCAAATCGAAGCACTGCAACGACACACTTAGGTTTTCCGGTCAGACATTGCCTGCATCAAATTCTGGACGCCACTCAGTCAAGCTAAAAGTGATGCAGACGGGGAAAACAAGCCCTGGAGGCCGAAGTGTAATGGGCAGAAATCAAAAGAAATGCTGATGACACAGACAGAGAGACCTGTATCCACCCACTGTTCACTTTTCTGTGTGTTTTTTTTTTCCTCTCTTTTTTAAAGGCAAACAATATATAGGCTAAAGAATCAAATAATTTAAGCGATATAATATGTACCAGGTAGCCTTGCTTGCTGGTAAACAACGCATGCTTTGTGAGATCCAGTGGCTAAGCTCTGCTCTGAGTCTTCTGGGAGTCTGAGAGCACACAATGAAAGACGGAGGTACGGAAAGCCAAGCAGGAGGAAGGTCAGGCATTAAGAGAGCGGGCAAAACCTTTCACAGTCTCACACCCGCAGAGTGACATGAATTTATATGCCAGTATTTGTACCTTGGCTCTCACCGCTTTGCACTAGGTGTTGCAACTGTAGCCAATTTTCATTTTTTTCTTAATTTTACCACGGCAATCATTATACTGTAATGTCTGTTATTTGGTTTTTACTATTCATTACACTGTATTATAATGCTCTGCATGAGGTGGGTGGTGGGGGATTTTTGCCTAATCATTGTTGAGCAAAATATCCAAAATATCCATCAGTTTTTGAGCCTTTGATTAGGAGTTTAGGAGCACAGATTACTCTTGCTGTGCACACATGTACAGGGGGTTAAAAAAAAAGACGTGTGAGCACATTTTGCTTGATACATTAACAGCGGCGTGTATGCCTGAGCAGAGAAATATCTGCAGAACTGCAAAAGCACTGCATTTCAAAACACGGAGAGCCTACTTTGTTGAATCTGCTGAACCCTATCAAATGAACCTTATTATGTACTGCCCTTTTACTCAGCGTGCAGTCGAATGCCAGTGTGGAATAGCAATAGATGCAGATGGATCGATAAAAATCTTGTTAACATGCATACATAAGGCCATCCTAACGGCTCTCTATGGTAGGATTTGTTCCAGTCATACCTGGATTGATGCTGTGAATTACTTGTTAGTGCTCTTTACTGGTGAGAGGGAAGCGATTTGATTTCAATTCAGGGTATCCACACAGTGTAAATGTATCCACCAAAACAGTGGGAGTTGGTGATAAAAGCGTGGACCATGCGAGACTATGGTGCTCCATTGGAAGTGCCACGCCTCTCACTTTCAAAACAAGTCAACTTTCAGTCAAGGTTAATGTTGAAAAATCCATTTGCAAATTATTGCTGGCAGGTGTATGATGTGAAAAAGGAATTGGCAGATGATAGTAGCACCGACTACACAAGTGGGTACTCAGTTCAGACAGACCAGCCTCCTACTTTTTTAAGTTTCAGATTTAGGTCCAAAATCGAACTGTAGTCATAGGCAATTCAACAGACACTGACTGGCCGCCGATGCTGGCAGGCCTTTGAAAATCACACCTTTCTTCCTCTCAATGCACAGGCCAGACGGAGACTGAGATGATGCTGAGAGTGAGAGAGGCGGCCAATGGAAAAAGCATCTTTCTCCTCGAGTGAGATAAACAATGCCCTCTTCAACCGGGTTACACAGTCCGTGCTCCTTTCGCAAAACAATAAGCTCATGAATAGCAAACACACACCTAGTGAAGGCACTTTATTAACACAAACTTCAATAGAGGAGAGGGCTTGTGGGTTTTGTGGAGGACAGACTGGTTCCCTAAATTTATTCAAAACCAGGATGAGTCATCAGTTCTCAATTGCACTGAATTAGAATTCTCAAACAACAGGTTGCTGTTATATCCTTCAATTTTTTTTGTTCGTTTGTTTGTTTTTTACAGTACAAGTCTTTATTTTCTACTTAGAAGAATTTTATGGACCAGCAGCCAAGCTCTAAGAAAAGACATACAAACCTAGCATGAATGTGTGAAGCTATTTTATGCCCTGTGATCAATCTCAAATTATGGTCTTAATCATTTTCTATAGTAAAGTCAGTTGCAAGTGATTATATTATGCCGCCAATGAGTGGCCCAATTATTTGATACCTTTAGGGTACCTCTTGCCAGCACAGTCATGGCACACAACTGCTCCCATTGAACACCGGCCAAACTAAAATGCCAGCTTACTCAGACGATGCTGCCGTCATAAGGACGGCCTGCTGTTGTACCATGTCGGAGCATATTGGATAAGCCCTGCTCAAGACCACTAAATAACAGTTATCACAGGACTTACTATTCTAAACAAGACTAAGAGTCTACAGCATTAATAGCAGCTCTTTGAGGCTGTACTTCGACACAGATTTGAGCTAAAAGCTAACATCAACATGCTAAAATACTCACAATGACACTGGTAAAATGTGGATGTTTGGCAGATGGTGTTTACCATGTCATTAATTTTACAAGTATTTGGTCATGAACAGAAGGAAAAAAAAAGTTTGACCTGATGGGAAGAGTAGAGATCCACAGAATTTTACAATTCATCCGAAGTAGAACACGAATGTCTGCACCAAATTTCATGGCAATAAATCGAGTCATAGTGGAGACATTTTAAAAAAACCTCCCGCAGATGTCAACCTCATGGTGGTGCTAGAGGAAAAGTTAGGGGGATCACCAAAAGCTGTAGACTTCATCCCCTGAGGACCTTGGTTATCTATATCGAATTTAATGGCAATCCATACAATAGTTGTTGAGATATTTCAATTAGAACCAAAGTGGTTGGACTGAGCATCAGACCAACATGCGTCTCGCACGTCGCTATCATGGCCAAAAAAAAAAGGTTTGTAATTGTTTCTGCCTATTTAATCTTGCAAAACTTCTTTTCATGGTGTTTCTCAGCTCCTCTGTGGTTTTGCAGGGCAAAGTAAGCCTCCTGTTGAAGAATTGTGGCACTGCATTTGAGGAAACAATGCCACTGCGATTAATAACTGGCACACTCAGTGCTGAGGGGACTTTTCTTCAATTCATCCCAGTAACTTAATGTTAAGGCACCATTAGCAGAACTGTCTTCTATTTATCTATCTATCAATGTATCCATCACGGACACAGACAAAAAACAGACACACACGTACACACACACACACATAGACACAGACACACACACGCACACACACACACACACACACACACACACACACACACACACACACACACACATAGACACAGACACACACACACACACACACACACACATAGACACAGACACACACACACACATAGACACAGACACACACACACACATAGACACAGACACACACACACACATAGACACAGACACACACACACACATAGACACAGACACACACACACACACACACACATAGACACACACACACCCACACACATACACATATACACAGACACACACACACACACACATAAACACAGACACACACCCACAGACACACACACACATAGACACAGACACACACACACACACATAGACACAGACACACACACACACATAGACACAGACACACACACACACATAGACACAGACACACACACACACATAGACACAGACACACACACACACATAGACACAGACACACACACACACATAGACACAGACACACACACACACATAGACACAGACACACACACACACACACATAGACACAGACACACACACACACATAGACACAGACACACACACACATACACACACACACATAAAAACAGACACACACACACACACACACACACACACACACACACACACACATAGACACAGACACACACACACACATAGACACAGACACACACACACACACACACACATAGACACAGACACACACACACACATAGACACAGACACACACACACACACACATAGACACAGACACACACACACACATAGACACAGACACACACACGCACACACACACACACACACACACACACACACACACACACACACACACACACACACACACACACACACACACACACACACATAGACACAGACACACACACATGTGGATGCAGCCATGTTTGAGCCTCTCATTCCCTCCTGATGATGACTTGCTTTTTTCCTCCTCACCATTATATTAGCATCAGGGTTAAGCCTGCTCATGTAAAAAAGAAATAAAAAATAAATGCTTATTCTTTTTGACATTTTAAAACTGGTTCAAGGATCTAGGATCAAATTTATGTTAAATCTTTATTTGATGGTTAATATCCAGGAAACTTTTGAATTCAGGGGGAGTCAGTCACAGACTATCCAGCAAAGAGGCAGGTGGATGACTTGGTGAATTAAAAATTTAATCGGTGGTGGTGGTGGTGGTTTGGGGTGTGTGTGTGTGTGTGGGGGGGGTGTATGAGTTGAGAATGGGAAATAAGACAAAAAAAAAAAAAAGAAATCCAGAGTCATTTATGAGCGTATAAAATGTATAGGCTCCCATGCTCTGGGTTCTAGGCGGGGTGGCTGCCGGCCTCTGTCCACATTCATGGTGCTGAAACAAGGACGTCCAACACCTAACATCGCTCCCTCGCCTCTGCACGCTCGGTTGGCCGGGACCTGCCTTTCTTTCGAGCGGAGACCCCCTCTCTGAAGAATGAGCAAAAACCTCGCCGCCGCTGTGGAGACACCCGGCTCTTCCACAGGCGCACAAGCGCGCCGTCCGTCCAAAGAAACCGGCGGAGCGACCGGCCCCTATTCCCTTCAAAACGCACAATGAGGGTACGGCACGCAGCTAAAACCCGACGACAGGCAGCCCGCACGCTCTGCGGGGACCCAGAATAATTAAGAAATAAAGAAAAGGAGAGAAAAAGGGGCCTAACGCACCGATATTAGGCGCCAACGTCTCTGCACCTGCAGCGAAAAGCACACCAACCTCTCCTTACCATCTCGCTCGCAGAGCTGTATGGCGTCCAAGCTCAGGTCCTTGATCATCCCCTCGCAGGGACTTAATGGACTGGTGATGCTGTGCGCCAAGCCTGGTACCTCCATCTCTGCACAAGGGCCTGGATGATGCTACCGTTGAACCGATGCGGCGCGTCGGATACCGTCCACGGGACTCGCAGCGCGGCAGCAGCGGGCTTCGGTCCGCGGTCGTCAGCGGGAAGGGGAGAGAAGAAAGGGGAGAGAGAGAGAGAGAGAGACGGCTTTCCAGCCCGTCCCCTGCTCGATCCGGCGGCTCACGGCTCTCCTCTCCGTCTCCTGGGCGGCGCGTCAGCGGGATCGTCACGGGCGCGGACGCGGCGAGCCGGCGGCGTCGGGTTTGCGCGGCGGCTCCCGCGGAAGACGCGTGAGGAAAACGCGCACCTCCGTGCGCCCCGTGCGTCCGGCGCGCTCCCCCGCGCACGCGGAGCCCCCTGTGCCACACCGGAGCCACAAGTGTGGGCTGTCGCTCGTGCGTGTCCGCGTGCGTGCGTGCGGGCGCGCGGCCTCTGGGTTTCTCCGCCGCGGGACAGTTGAATATGAATAGTTCAGCGGATTAGTGCGGAGACGTCCCGAAAACTCAGCGGCGTCTTATGTAACCGGCTTAGCCTGCTGCCCCCCCTCCCGGTTTAGATCTGCATCCAGACTGTTCACACACACACACACACACACACACACACACACACACTCCTGTTCTTTCCCATTTCACGCTGGTCCCTCTCACGTCCTTATTTGGGGAGGTGCAGCCCTCTCCCCCAGGAGCGCAGGTGCAGGTGGACGTTTCAGTAATGAGCTGGGGGGGTCGGGTGGGGGGGCTCTGACATAATGGATGAGAGGCCTTACCTTTGTTTTTCCGCCTCACAGATGACCCGTCTTGCGCTGTAGACATGATGGCACGTAACAAAAACGGAAAACCATGTCAGTTCCACGGGCTACTCTACGCGGGGTTATATGTGTGTGTGTGTGTGTGTGTGTGTGTTGGCGCCTTAATCATTATCTCCCTTGGACCACTACACCCTCTTTATCAGAGGCCCACAGAGACAGGACTGCCACGGCATAAAAGGTCAAGTGTGTGGGTCAACTGTGGCTAAACACACGATGGAGGCCGCAGGCGCCTTTTTGGTTTTTGTTTTTTTTAATTCTAAATTCTGATCTACATGGAGTCACTTTTGAGTTTTTTTGTTTCCTAAAGCAGCCCTGTCTCCTGCTTCATATTCCACAGGGGCGCATCAGAGTGAGGCGGTGTCACTTTCTGTTTGTTTTTGTCTTTCTCAGTGTTATACAAGGCGCCCTGAGGAGGGACAGGGTGTTTATCTATTCAGCGGACAATAGATTCTGCAGCTGCGCCCGAAGGACCCCTGAGTCACAGCGCTAAAAACGGCAGAAGGAGGGGGAAGGGGTGCCGCACCAGTCAACTGTAAATTACGAGTTATAGTAGGGAAATCTCTATAACTCATGTCTGTGTGAGAAGCACTGACACAGCATCATCACCACCTCTGAGTTTGGAGCAGAGGAGGGGGGAGAGCCAGTATAACAGAATAACACATCTCATTTTAATTTCCCATGCATGAGATACAGTAAACTATAGCTGGTGAGCATTTTCATGCACATTACAGGATTAGAAAATGGGGTTATGGCGTGCAGGCGAATTAAACTCCTCATAAGCTCATAATCATTGTGGCATTCAGATTCAGTAGGAAACATATTAGTCGGACCGCTGAGGAACCTGACCGTGTTCCACACTTAGATTTCATGAGGGCAACAATGCATCTGGCTCAGATTTCTGTTGCCTGGCAAGTACAACTCACTAAAAGTGAAGGTCAATGTGCTGATCTGTCCCAGTAAAACACAGAGCCATAAGGGTCTGAGGAGAGGATGCTACTAGATTCAGAAAAGGATCAAAGGATAAAAAGGATCTCTAGTTTGGAACCAACGTTAATTTTGGTAGAGTGTAGGCAAATTATATGTAGCATTAAGCTTTTTATTTGCTTCCCATATGACTATGACCTACCCCGCTGCCTAAGATAGCTTGATTACTAAAGAGCTTTGCACTGATATCTACAGATTAACGTGGCATCTGCCTAAATGACTCTGTTTCCCACTATAATTCCATAAAAAAGTGAGTATCCTCACCAAAAGCCTATGGACAGTGATGAAAAACGTCAACAAAAAGAACATGAGCTCCGCCAATAGCCCAAAGTACACAAATTAAAAAATAAAGCTCATTGTTATGTATGCCATCATCTATATCTCTATGTCGCCCTCCCCCTACCCATTTCCCTGCTCCGCCTGCTGTGCTTATCTAGCATGGGAGAGGAGGAGGTGGTGGTAGAGGATGTGGCTGAGTGATTCTGGAGGATTCCTTCTCTTCTTACCTCCACCCGCGCCCCTCGCCAGGCCTCCCTCCACCCACCCGTATCCCCTACAGCAAGAGTCATCCCGCGTTAGCGTCAGTGTCTCCAGAGCTGCAGGAGGATGAGGGGAAGCGACACTGTGTCCCAATGTAACACACACCCAGCCAAGTTCAGTTCATCCCCTCCCCCGCTTCTTTTTTCTCCACCCACATCCTTCCTTTTCTCCTCCTCACCTCTCCTACCTTTTTTCTCTTCACATTCAGTCACCTCTACCCTCGTCCCCTTTTCTTTCTCTGTCTGTCACTTTTCCTACAACGTCTCTACTGTTATTCTAGATCTAGATGAAGTGTATATTACCCTGCAGCATCAGTGTGTGTGTGTGTGTATGTGTGTGTGTGTGTGTGTGTGTGTGTGTGTGTGTGTGTGCGTGCGTGCACTTTATGTCATAGTGTGCCCTGTATTGGCAGACCACTCTGATTTGCTCACTCTGCTGTGCTTAGTGCTCAGAGACCACGTGGAAAAAGTGACAGATGGAGAAATAGCAGGGAGAGAGGTGTAGTGAGAGTAGGGCTAAAAAACGGCAAATAGGTTTAAAAATTATAGACGGATGAGGGAAAAGAACTGATCCAAATCAACATGTCTCTGATTATATTTACTCCTTTCTTTCAACATCTTCCTCTTTCTCTCACACACCCACATACACACACCCTGCAGTCACTACACATCAATTCTCATTCAGGAGGTCAGTTATGAGCCAGAAAGCTAATAACATTTACATTAGCAGAAAACAAAACCAAGTCTGCAGGGTTCAATGTGTGTGTGTGTGTGTGTCTGTGTGTGTCACTGCGTACCACAAACACATTGGTCTGAGGGAAGCAAATGAAGCATGTCATTGACAGTTTGAATGATAATGGCCATGTGTGTCTCTGGGTCTACTAATGAAATCCCAGTTTATCTGAAAGTCCTAGTTTATCTTTTTCAAGAATGAAACGCCTTCGCCATCCATCCTGTCGTTACAGTAAAATCTAATGAATAATGAAATTCATCATCAGCCAACATTCAGCTGCAAGTCCACACAGTTTAAATCCAAAGGACATTAAATAAAAGCAGGGCGGAAAGATTTATCAGTTAAACAAGATTAATTGATAGAGTTTTCAACATCAGATAAGCTTAAAGGAACAGCATGACATTTTTGGGAAATACGTATTTGTTGCACAAACTTGCATGATAAATATTCATCGATATTGATAATAGGCCTATGAGTTTTGCTAGAATGTCTGTATGATGAAATAAGTAAGTAGAGCCAGCAGCTGGCTAACTTAGCTTAGCATATCATACTGGAAACTGGTGGAAACAGCTAGCTTGGCTCTGCCTGAAGGTAACAAAGTCCACCTACTGGCACCTCTGAACCTCAATAACTAGCACATATCTTGTTTTTCTAAGTGGTATAAAAACTTACAGCTCATTCTTTAAAAGCGCATCATGTACCGGACTATTTCTCGGTTGGGTACAATAACATCCTGGAGTCTTCATTGGTTGCCTGGCCAAGAAATAATGGAGGAGTGACCCCCATAAAACCTACAGCTTGTTTTTTTTGTACCCATTAAAAAACAAGAAAAACGTGTTAATGAGTTTTAAAGATCCTGGAAGGTGGTTTTTGTAACCTTTGGACAGAGCAAGGTTAGCTATGTCCCCATATTTTCAGTCCTTATGCTAAGCAAACATAAGATGTCACTGGCTCTAGCTTCTTATTAAGAATGCATTTGATAGAATGGTATCAATCTTTGGGTCCATCTTTTAGCAACAAACTGAATAGGTTTATCTCCCAAAGTGTTTGTATATCCCTTTAAGAGATATCATGTATTTGAAAATTATTTCTTTTCTTATACTTCATTATGAAATTGTTGTTTTTGTCATGAGCTGCAGAGGAAAATCCTCCACTGGAGTCTGGACAGATGTGAAAGGATAAGGTGGGGCGGGGGGTACCAGGGGTGTCACGGATCTGTGGCTCTAATGAAGACTGGAAGTCATGGTTGGTAACATTGGTCAGACTTTGAAATCAAAGCAGCCCAAGTTTTACATTGTGACAGCAACAAGATGATTGGTTGACAGAGATCGGGGCACAATTGAACTGGTTGAATGTGAATAGATTTAAATTCCCCAAGGTTAAACAAGAGAGGTAACGCAAGTAGTTTAGTTCCTGAATGATCTAAGCTTCACTTTTTTACTCCTGAGAAAACATGCCCGTAGGCCTGAAACCAAAATAACTGTCATATTTTAAATGGTCTGGCTTACGCTGAAAAGAAAATATTGTACTAAAAATGGCAAATATGAAAGTAATAGAAAACGACAGTTGTGGGTCTTACACTGAAAGAGCTTCATGGCTTCATTTTTTAGGGAGAAATAGCCACAAAGCCTCTCTCTGTATATTTAGATGTTCAGAGAACTGCTGTCAGTTTTCCACATCATTTGCATTATTACTGCACAATCTCATAGCAGACAGAAGCACTGCAGATAGGCAAACAGTGGGAACTGTCTCTGTTTAGTGATGTTTGTGTCGTTTTGAAAGGAATAAAGAAAGCAAAAAAAAAAAAAGAAAAAGGAAAAGTAGACAGACACAGTGAGCCAGACTTATCAGACACTGTGAGCATATTGTCAGCTGGATAAGAGCCAGGTACTATGAGGTACTATGAGCAACCAAGTCACAGCTCTTCTCATTTACACCTTTTCTGCAGAGGCAAGCTGCCTATGAGAACAGTATGTGATGCTGTAGACCCTGCTAGTCTTCAAGTGGGCAGGCTGCCAGGGCGCTGAATAAATGCATGGTTGGTTAGTGATAAAAAGCCCGTCGCGTCTTTTCTCTGCAATTTAGCCGTCCGTCTTTCACACTGTCTCTCACAATCGGACATGAAATTGAAATTAGTCATGCTGGGCAGTGGGAATGATTACCGGCTGTGCCACACACATAATTGCCCTAAGTGAGACAAAGGGAGACTTTGATATTCGTGATTTAGTGGCTTTTTTCTAGAAGTGTCATCTTTGATGTATGTGGGACTGTTTTACGGGTTAAAATGTAAGTGTTTTTATTTCCTGTGGAAGCTAGTTCTAATTTAAGATCAACCCATTTTCTGATTATGGAAAACATTTTGTTCTGATGTAGCTCTGATCTATTTTTCATATGAGGACATGGCAGCAGACACCATAATGAATGATTTCTTAACATTCTTCCTAGGCCCCCCCCCCAACTCCTGAGAATAATATACCAGTATTTATATCCTATTCAGTGTTCTGGTGTTATGTAAACATGAAGGCCTTCTGTGTTCTTCACCTCACAAAGCTCCTGTGGAAAATAATGATGGAGGGAGAGAAAGTGACTAAGTCACAAGCGGCCACTGAACTATGTTGTGTGACCACCTGTTTCTGTTGAGGGCTCATTTGCATTGGATGAGAGTCTCCCTCCTCCTCTCTCTCTTTGTGCCATCTGAACGTTAATCTGCTGCCATAAACAGGCCTTCGGATGAGGTGTAGGGCAGTTAATATGGACATAAATGAAATGGAAAGTTGAATCCCTTTCCTTACCTCAGGCATAATACAGGTTGAAAAGGTGTTTTGTTTTGTTTAGTTTTTTTTTTTGCATTTTGTGAACATGCATGAATCACAGAAAAACACAATTTCATCTAAAGTTTCGACATTTTTAAAACCTGAATTCTGGTACACAACACTAAAAAGTAAAATATATATTAGCAGAGATACTGTCTTTATATTCTTTGTTAAAAAACAAATCTCCAGTCTCATAAGTCAATTGTATTTTATGAGCAATTATCTATAAACTTAATGATGTATTGCAGAGTAACCACTGTCCATTATTTACCAGAGAAGTGAATCATTGTAAGTACCAACACTGCCCCCTTGAGGTTTTCAATAACTACCTGGGTGTTTGCAAAGCAGAGCACAGTATCTAGCAGGAAAACAGTGCATAAGCCAAGTAGTTTTACTGTTCTTTAGTCAGTGGTGTCAGTCTGTGATTCTGCTGAGCTGCTCACATTAAATAAGAGGCACTGTCATGGCTTAATGTAAATGTGCCAAAGCTCGGCGGCACAGTACAGAGAGTTTGTGATCATGACCTCACTCGAACAGATGGCTTTAAAATCTGAACTCTTCACCCGACAACTCATTATGGACGGACTGGATTGCATCACCTGGATAATGCCTGAAAAATATGAAAAAACAGGGAGAAAAAGGGAAGAAACCAAATACAACAGTTATGCAAAAAAAAAAAAAAAATCTCAGTTATTTCTACTTCATGATGGACCAGTAGCCAGGTGGACAGAGCAGATGGGCAGTAATTTAAGAGCATCAGACTTGAGACTGAGCTTAAAATGAATTTGTTCTCATGCATTACGGTATATATTGTCTCTGCCAGTTGCAGCAGAATCATTCGGTTGGATTAAGCAGATCCCGGCTATGCGGATTAGGCCTCATGTAGGCATGCATGGCGCTGTAACCACATGGCAGGGGACTGGGATGTCTCTCGACCCACAGAGTGCATTTCTCATTGTGGTTACCTGTAAGGCTTTCAAACAGAGAGACCAAGACAAAGTTAATGTAGTGTGCGGCCAAACAATCAGCTCATATATAAGTGTCATTCTTGAATTTGTCAGTGGTAGTTTTTTGGCATATATAAAATGCATTTAAAATGTACTGATTTTAAGTAAACCACATTAAAGAACACTGGCAACAGCAGGGGTTGCAGTGTATCTGTGCTCTTTTATTGTTTGCTACTTTCAGAATTTTCTGGTGGTAGCAAGGTTACAGCACCTTACAGATAGTGTCATCCTGATTTTCCTGATAGCTTAAAGTTAATATCATCTTCTTTCTACTCAGACTGTTGACATGGGTTTCAGCCTTAACATTTCTGATATGCAGAAAAAAAGAAAAAAGATTTTGTTGGCATACATTTATTACCTTCATAATGTCATTTGAATGTTTGAACAAACTTTTTTTTTGTCTGCTTGACAGTTTCTCCAAAAAAAGTCTCTTCTGTTTATGTCTGTATTACAATACAGTTAGAATAACAATAGCATTAACAGTGAACAGAGCTTTGGCCACATGGCAATGTTTGTATACAAATTCTTTCTGGAACTTTGTGCAGAATTGTACCTTTTCTCACAAGAAAAAAAAAAATCAACGGTTGCATAAGATGAAAAAGTTGTACAAAATTATGTAATACATCATTTCCTTAGTGGTTTACATTTATTATAAATGTACCATTTGATTGCAGTACAAAGACTCCTTCAAATAAATCCCTTTGGGAACAACAAATCAGAGACATAGTTGTGAAACTATTCTATCAAGGGCAAAGACTAGACAAGCTGGCAGTAAACTTTTTTGACTTAATGAGTCCCTTCACTGATCCGTAATGAATCTGCAATAACATGCATCAATATATATTTTTTTTTAAAACGACATTCACTTGATAAGACGAGAACCTCTACTGCCCTCCATGCAAACACATCCGAACAAGGTGAGGGATGAAAACAAATGTCTGCTAGGCAGGAACATGAGTCACAGCACTGGGAGAATCAGTGCTCAAGAGTTTCAATGTAGTACCATGATGAGTGGGGGCGAACTGGCCCCAGGTTTTCCTCTCAGGATAAAGGGAAAACCTCCCTCTCCTGCTTATTTTTTTAATTTTTAAAATGTTTTTACATTTATCTTTTTTGTTTACCTGTTGGCTTTTTTTTGCCTCTATAGGGCAGTCAACAGAGAAGGAGGCAGACGGGTGACATGGGGTGAGAGACGGGGGCATGACATGTAATAAAGGTCCCTTTAGACTTCAAAAGGAAAAAAAAAAAAAAGACAATTACCTGGTTGGCATCAGCAACCATGTCAGTATATTATTTAGTATAGTGTTATTTAACTTGACAACCACATTGAGAATGGCTCAAATCAGATGTGAGGGAGGGTGGAAAGTGGTTAAAAGTGAACACGAACAACAACAAATCACCTTAAAGGGAATCACTGCGAATCTAAGAGAGGCGACAAACAACCGACTTCTCTGCACGTTTACTTGAGGACTGCTGGTACTTTTCCTCATAGTTACATTTGTCTAGATAAATGTTCATGCGCTCGACAGTGATAATATCTAATCCTCTACATACTTGATAGATTTTATACACTGTACTCTCATTTAAACCAAGGTAAGAAATTCTTCAGTCTGAGCTTTTATACTTATTGTACTGCAAATATAAACACATTTTCCCAGAAAAAAAAAAAAAAAATCTACAAAGAGACACTTAATTGCACTTGATACAAAATGCTCAGGACCTCGGAGATGGATCGGCTTGTAGGCTACATCCTCTGATAAATCTTAAGAACATCACACAAAAAAAACAACAGAGTTATCCAAAGTTAATGAACTGTTGGAAAAGGATGTTTTCCTTCTCAAAACACATGACTGAAGATAATACAGGAGCCTTGAACTAAAACAAGCGTTTTATGATAAATGCTGCTGCTGCATGCATAATCCTGTTACTTCATTAAACACTGCTTAACCAGGTTTTATGGATATTAGATTGCAAGACTGATACTAAGAAATCCCAGATTTTTATTTGTTTTTATCCTAAATCTCACAGTCCTTCTGATGACTCTGGTTCCTTATTTGTGTCTTGCAGAAATGCTCATATGAAACTAACTTGGCTGTGAATATACTGGTTCTTTGTGTGATGCACCTCCTATTTGGAGAGCAAGGTCAGACCAAAATATTAGTGTTCTTAACAAAATATGTCCCTGCTGAAAAACTAGTTATGTACATTGGCACTTTTCACCACAAAGGCATAGCCTTGCCCTGTTATGAGGTCTTTCCTTGCTCTGAATGGGACAGCCAGTGAATGGAGAGACAAAAAAAAAAGACACAGTTCTAGCATAGTAACTCCTGTTCCGGATATATGGAGGAGTGCATTGAGATTTTAGGCACACAGAAGGGGCCGCAGGGAGGCCCACACTGACAAATAACAGATGAGACAAAAGACCATGCACTATAAACATACAGAAGGGAAAACCACAGAAAGATGCCTGTTGACACAATCAGAGAGAGAGGCCTACAAAGCTTTGCCTAACTGCCTCATGTCTCTGCTGCTGTCTAATGGCACAGCCATGTTACGGCTCCACAGATTAAGGGGCAGAAAAAAAAAGATACTAATAATCTAATTACAAATAGAAACTCATTCATAAACGTATAAAAAAATACATATGTAAACTGATTACCGTTAAACATCCCACCCATTCCCCTAAAATGGTAATAAAAACTAAAAATAAAATCAAAGCATAATGAGTACAAAATATTTGATTTTTTTCATTTTTGTTTTCTCTAGAAATACACAGAAAGACAGACAGACTGTTGTTGGACACAAACACTGACCTTGGAGGAATGTCCACCAATCAAAACACTAAAGGCAGCCAAAGGTCAATCAAAGGCCACAATGATACTTCCCTTTGGTAGATGAGTTAAAGTTGATGAAGTCACCACTCTAGTGTGCTGACCCACTTTGCACTTTATTTGGTGGCAACCCAATCTCACTGGCTAAGTGCTTACATTTGGTTTGGTACAAAACGCATCTGTGCTTTAAATCGTAAAAAATGCATAGTTATTATTAATTCAGTCTAAGGAATTAGGCTCTCACAGGCAAAAGTCTAGTATTGTTAAAGTGCATGTCACTGATACAACAGCATAATACAAATGCAGGTAGCATCAATGTGTAAAATGATTGTACTAATCATTCTGCCTGTTCCCTTGAACAAAAAGTGGACAGAAATACTGGACAGTGCCGTTCCTTCAGAACCATAACAACAGCCTTCATATATGAATGCTCCAAATAGACCGAATGGGTCTATGAGGAGTGAACACTGAACCTCATGTGTATGAAAAAAAATCCCTTTTTTCTTGTTGGCACTTCAGGTAAAACTATGGCTTTTTTAATATATATATACATATATTTATAATATATGGCAGCGGCAACATTCTGAACTGTCTTAATTCAGCTGAAGCTGAAAAAAGGTAAACAACCACTGAAACCTGGGCTGTTGAGGCACAGAAAGACACTCGAAGTTGATCTCCATCATGGACGGTTCTGAGAGGGGCTGGAGGTCTGGAGGCGCCTACCATCGCCCACTGACACTGGCCATGTCTGCATGGAACTGGCGGGAGAGGCGGCCGCTTGCTCCCCCTTCCAGAAAGGAAGACCTGATGGGTGGCTCAAATAGCTTCCTCCGGTTCTTGTTTAGTTCTGTGGAGAAAAAGAACCAAAACAAAACACAAAACATCAGCCGTAGCAAAGGTGATACAAACATGGTTTTTAATGTGGGTAGTGTCTCTTAGTGGGAGCTGTGAGATCCATTGTAAATCAAAATAAAGAAATGATTAACGACCAAGGAATACTTTGTGTTAACATTTCTGTTTAGCCTTTATTGACCGACACTGACAAGAAAATTGGATTCAAATCACTACGGCATCACTCAGATCAACAAAAGCCCTCTTTGTGTCCATCTGGTTTTATACATTAGCTTGGTCAAAATGCTTTCATAAAAATGCCAAAAGCACACCCTGGCATCTCTGGGTTGTTCATATGATAGCTGTGTTGTGCGGCTGCCAGCATAAACCTTCAGTTAGATTACTGGAGACAGGCAGCTCGCTCCAGAAGCTCTTTTTACTGGCAAACTGGCAGGAAGTTAAAACCTGACTGGCAATGACTATTGCTTTATAATGAGAGGCAAAAAAGCACAAAAAGACAAAGAGACGGACAGAGACACGCGTGTTCCTTTTTTTGGAGCCGTAGAGTCCATCAGAGGAGATTAAAGTGGACCTCTACTTGGCCGAGACGTCAGGCAGCGAAACCAGTTCTAGGCTTGGATCACTCTGCTTCCTTAATAATCAGAGCACTGGGCCCTACATTTCCGCCTGTTGCTCTCACTGTCAATCCTCACTCTAGACTGAGGTTTGGGAACAGAAACATGCACGAGCGTGATTAACTTGCGCAGCCTAACAGCTCTGGCTATTACAATGTCCAAAGTATGACATGAGGAATGAATTGTGACAGCCACAACATTCACTTTAGATCCAGTGCCACAAGTGGAGAGTCTACATAAGCATCAGGGAAGCAGCTGGAGCAACTGGAGTAATACCAACACACTCATCTGAGAAGAATGTGCCTCAATAGCATATATTCCTACTGGAGCAAATTAATGCAAAATGTTTTCTCGTATCTTTAGAAAGATTAATCTGTTTGAAATGTACTGTCGTGAGCTTCTCTACCAGAGTCTGCCAATAATAGGGGCCACATACAGGATTCAAATCCAGTAAGTTGGAGTACACATTTCATCTTCTGCACAGCTCAGGCTTTTTGCGGTGACAGACAATATGCAAACCGTTAATGAAACACACAAACAAATTAGTGTGGGCTGCCTTCAGCAGGAGTGAGCTGGTGAGACAATGCTCAAGCTGGCATCAGAAAGTGACTGGAGACAGAGGTGGTCATATGTGAGGATCTCTGAAGCACAACTAGCAGAGAAAGACGGGGGGGGTGGAAAAAAAAAAAACAGTAATGAGCATATGCTCCTCTTTATTTGTACCTGAGATTGCGAGCAGCATTTTCCTGCGGGCTCCAAAGGTGGTGATGCCCAGTTCCTTAAGATCCTGGTCTGTTAGGGTCAGGAATGTCTGGAGGTCAATCTGCAGGCAGAAACAACTCCATTTAACACTACTGTTGCCACAATTCAGCTTCCCCTACTACAGTAACAGAGGACCCTCAACCATTAATTTCATGTCTACATCAAGTGGTATCTTTAGGGCAAGATGCAAATGTCAGCGCAATATTTAATGTCACTCATCCAATAGTCATTGGGATATTTTGGTCTAGATCTTAATGGTGGACCAACTGACCAACACTGCCATCCCTTGAGCCACGCTACTAGCATGGATGAAAAGTGGAAATTCTTAGCAATTTGGGAAAAAGATTGTGCTCCTCTCCTGGTCAGATGGTCCCACAATTAAAAATCATAAAACTAGAAGAAGTGGATTCACATTCTACACTACCTCTTGCTGCTGGAAGACGTCGGTGTACTTCCCCAGGCCCAGCTTGCTGAACAGCTCAGGCAGGTCTGAGCCTTTCAGAGATGAGCTCAGGCTGCAGCCGTTGCTGCCAGTTACCGAAGGGATGCAGTCCATGTAGTTACTGCTGCTGAGGTAATGCTCTGCAGCTGTCCAGAGAAGGATTAAGGCGAAAATGAAAACCACGTGAAGATAGTTTGGAAGTGAACAAAAAAAGCTGTCCCATGTGTCCCATCAGTTATCACAGATGTAAAGTCATGCAAAAAAACACCTATATTTAGCATAAACTCATTGCAGCATTTTGAATTAGAAAAGAAACAGAACTCAGAAAGGCAGAAGACCACATTTAACGTGCTACAAATGTAGACCGATAAGACTAATACAGAACCTTACAAAGGGTAAAAGAGTGAGTACTCTGAGTACATGAGTCAGCTTCTCTCTCACACACACACACACAAAGCTTTGAGTGAGGAAATAAGAGGGCTAACACTGAAATTTTAAAAAAGGTCGCTTTGTGATGGTACATGGTGTTTTCTCTGGAGTGTATACTTCATCTGTTCTCTTCAGTATTTCAATATTAACAGTGTTCTCATTAAATGCAAAATTAAATGGAAAATGTGACCTTAGCGCCTTTATTAAGTATGTCTGTGAAATTATTCCATCAATGTCAAAATATTATAACATATTCTGTCAAACTGTACCAGAACGTCACTCATTAGTAGAGATGTTCCTCAGTAAATTGCTGTCGTCCCTGTCTAGTTTGCCCATGCAATGCTCATTTTCCTAATGGCAAAAATACTAAAAACAGATGCTACACTGACCAGACTTGTTCTGCTTCCTCTTGGGGCTGCTGACAGCAGAGGGGAACTCTGTGTGACTCGGCAGGCCGTTGCCGGTGCCGTTTCTCTCTCGCCAGTTGTCCGAATCACTGCCGTTCCCGACACCTTCCCGGCTGCTGGATCGAGACAAGGACAGCGGGGAGCCCTGAGAGAGAACACAAGGAAAGGGATTTCCACCATGAGCCAGGCGATCTGAATGACCATCCTGCATTTCAAGATAGGATTCAGAAAAAAATCCACATTATATTGTCTACGGTAAGACAATATAATCTCTAACGTATGCAAAATGATGATAAATTGTAAGGAAGGTGAACTTTAAGAACAGTAAACACCGACAGCTCTTTATTCTGACCTCGTATGTGGTGCTCATGCTGGGCTTGTATGAAACGTGATTGGCTCTCCGCAGCTCCTTGATGGTCTCCGCTGGCATGGACTTGGAGAAGCCCAGACCACTCCAAGTATTGGTCGGGGTCCGCACCTCGGTCACCACAGGCTTCTTTAACATGGCTGTAGGAATAAAGACAGAGTAAAGCACGCTTACAACGACTGAGGTAGTGAAAAGTAACATTTCTTGTAAACAGCTAAAAACTTCCATAAATTGCCAGTGTGCGCAAAATTGATTTTCAAACATGATTTGCTTCCTGTTCCTCTTGAACATTTTTAAAGTTAGATAAAACTATTTCTTTACATGAATTACTGTATTTCGTGTGGTAAATGTTATGCATCTACTTGTTCCTGCACTTGGAAAATTTGACATGTCAGGCAGTATTTTATACATATTTATGCATAACTCACATAGTCTTAACTACACTTTTAGATAATGTTTTGTTTATCTCAACAATTCATTTATAGAACTGAATGCAATTGGTGGTTCACTGAAGACGACATTTTTTTGGTTATATCCACAGGGATAAAGGTCTGAAAGAAAGAAGCTCAGTCCATAACATAAGTTGATGAATTTACTTTCTGTTGTGCCATTTATATTATGTGTCAGTCTGTTCTGACATAAGATTAAATTAAGGGCCACATAAGGGCACTACTGTTGAGACTGTAGTACTTGATCAAACTTGAATAGCAACTTACCTTTGGTTGCCAGCAGCTTTTTCTGTTCATAGTCAAATGCCTGAAAAGAAAGCAGACACTTTTATTCCCCTATCCCTTAATAACATCCAAACTGTGTTCTACTTGTGTGTGCTGGATGAATGAGTACGTGTACCTGCATGTTGGCGAAGGAGGTCTGTGGTGCCAGTCTGATTCTCTCCCTCTCGTTCTGCTGTGCTGCCCTCTCAGCTGCCCGCTCGCTGCCGGGGGCCCTCTTATCCGCCACGGGACTGTCTGACGAGCTGGACTCAGCGTCCGAGAGAAGACAGTCGGAGCTGTTGGGATTAAAAGAGAAACGCTGTATCATGAGCTCCGAAATCGAGCCAAAAAAAAAAAAAGGGGGGGGGTACAGAAAGAACAGAGCCAAAAGGCATCACAATAACCCACCCTCCATCCTATCTTCCCCTCACATTATCACTGAGGCTGTTAATGTTCCTTGCCCGTCGGCATATGACTTCACACATGTTAGAGTTGGTTATTCTAATAACCATGCTGGTCCAGGGTCAGCTGTGTAAGCCCAGTCCATATGGCAGCCAATACTTTAACTCGTAATTTTCATGTGGGACAAAAAAATGCATCTGTTAAATTTTCAGTATTATCTATTTTGTCTAGCTTTTAAAAAATAAAATCTATATGCCTGAGTTTAACTCTACTAAGTGGAATTTCATACCAGCCTTTTTGTGGCTGTCCACACTTAAATGGATTAATAAAGGGTTGCCAAACTGTAACAGCATGAGCTGTAAATGATCTCCGTACGGATGCCAAACAGTAACAAGTCAAGCTGCAAAGGATTTCTAGATGCAAACGTACTGTAAATGGGAATTTTTGGTGCCCTGCAGGAGCTCCACAGCCTGTCGTTTCCCCGATGACGTCTTACATGAAGCCAGCATTTGTTTCAGCTCACTCCCGTTGGCTGAGTGAGAGGGGCTCCTGGGCATGCCCACTTCCACAAATGTGTCAGAGCCTGAAGGAAACCAACACAGGCGTATTTGGATTAACATCTTTTTTATTTCTTTCTAGTTCAATCGGTCCAATGTTTAAACAAAGTGAAAACAGTGAAAGAGTTTACAGCTGTCCACTGTCATTTAAACAGAAAATACACAATGTTGTGACAACCATATCTTAAATACTTCTTGTTTAATCTAATTTCTCTCAGGAGTGGCTGGGTCACTCAGTTTAAAGGAGTGTGTGTAGCTTAGCGGGCATAAGTACAGTATGTGTGCTGCATTAGAGTGTGACAAGTCTCAGCTGGATCCTGGATTAATTAAAGACACAGCGGCTGTAATTATAGTTATTTTCATCTGCTACTCTACTTTCAGCCTGACAGGAACCTGCTCTGTGTAACAGGATGTACATTTGTGTGAGTGTATGCATGTGTATAATTAAGAATATCTGACGGTGCACGGTTTGCTGTATAATGTAAAATGGTATGTCAGTCAATCTAATGAGGCTTCCTTGGGCTTAATATATGAAGAAATTCCCCAGCACTCCCTCGTCCGCAGCGTCCACAGTCGACTCAGACTTGGGTGAGCCAGTCCAAACACATTCTGGGACACAGGAGATGCAGGAGAGGAAACCTTACCGGGATGCACCGCACCGGGGGAGGACCCACTCAGAAAACAGCGGGGAAAAACGAGACGCGTGAGAGTGATGGTTTGAGGGGAAAACCGCGAGTGTAAGACACAGAGGAAATGAGGGCCTTTCTTAACCGCTAGGAGACCAGCAGTTAATCTGTCTCCTTTCCAATGCAATAAAAAGTAGTCCGAGGTAGTATGAGGTTAGGGGGACAGTATAGAGACACAGAAAACAAGTTCATTCGGAGCACTTTCCTCAAAGTGGGTTTAAGGGTTACATAAATCTAAAGTGGAAAAGTTTAAATTGGACATTTATGTTAAGTTTGCAAGGCCGAGGTCCAGCAGAGTTGAAAAATGTTAACAGCTCAAAAATAATGTCTATCTAAGATTATAATCACACATAAATCAACAGATTTTAAGTGACTCACATGAGGGCGAGATTCCTGCGGGCAGTAAACTCTTACATTGACCTCTCAGCCTAGTAGCCAGATTGAATTCACATTAATTTCCTTGAAAAATACATGCACATAGAAAATGGTCTCCAAGATCAGATTTATTTAATAAAGCAATACGAAATAGTTATATATGCAGGCTGTCACCAGAACAGGTAGGAATATGAACAGGATAGGGTTAATTTTTTTTGGGATGGAACATGATGAGCAGATAAGCCAGGAAATGCAGGTACTAGCCCTCTGTATTCTGTAGGGCTGAATATACTTTGTGAATATATTCAAAACAGATGTGGACGGGGCTGTGCTGTATTTATACTACATTAGACAGCCCCATACACTGACACATTTCACACATGTTTTTCAGTACGTACAACCTGCACAGTCATAAATTTAAGGCTGAACGTGGGCCTTCGCAAAATGGGCAGATGATTTTCATCATGCGAGGTGTGAGTAAAACTTGGTCTTTTAAAATAGACAATAGAATCTCCCACCTGTTGCAAACTTTTCACAATTATGTGACATTTTGCCCATCTATTGGTCACAAGGACATTTTTTTTTCCTGTATAGGCCAGGTAGTTAAGGGGCTTTATACGTTTACTGAAGAGGAATACCTTCATCTGGGCTGGACTTGCTTGACAGTGGTTCTGATGGATTGTGTCCGCTGGCCTCCTGGACAGAGTCACATTGGGCTGGACTCAAAACTGTTTCTGCAAGTGATGCAGTTGCTATCCTTCCATAGACTGAGCCGGGATGCTGTACATGTATTCACACACACACACACACACACACACACACACACACACACACACACATACACACACACACAAATACATCAAGTGAAAGAAACATACATGACATATGATATCTACTTGACAAAAAAAATTTTCAAAGGTAACAGTTATCTTCCACCACCTCTTCCTCTCTCCCTGTGTGCATTAACACCTCAGAAATGCTTGTTACTAACTGTCCTCCCTCTGTCCTTCATCTTGGGCTTCCTTGTCTCCCTCCTTTTCCTCCTGTCGCTTTCTGCAGGTTTTTTCTGATGCTCCTGAGTCTGGATCCATGGTTGTAGACCATCTACTGCCCCATGAGCCTGATCAACACCCACTGCTTTAGTTATTAAGATTCCTACTGTTACCATTTCATTTAGTTTTATTGGTAATATTATTAGTCCTGTTAGTATAACCATAGTATATATAGCTATTAGTCCCATTATTACACTTTGCTCTCCCCCCTCTCTCTCTCTCTCTCTTTCTCACTCTCAACCCAGCTGGTTGAGGCAGATTGCCGCCAACCATGACCCGGGAACTGTTAAACGTTTCTACCTGTTAGAAGGGACTTTTTGTTGCTGCTGTCGCCAAGTGTTTGCTCATGAGGGAAATGAGTCTGGTCAGACCTGCTCTATATGAAAAGTTCCCTGAGATAACATCTGTTATAATATGGTGCTATATAAATAAAGTTGAATTGAATTGAATTAAAGTAATGCAGTATAAAGTATATAAATTGGCCAACCTTGACATGTCCATTGAGAGTGCAGGGGCCCTTGGTGCAGTCTGGGACCCCGTTGGGCTGCTTGTCAATGGGGGCGAGGCCAGGTGGAGGGGAGGGTGTACTCTGCGTGTAACCCTGCACACCTGACAGCAGGATGCTACTCAGAGTGGCCTGGGTGGCAGGGTGCAGCATAAGTGGAGAAGAGAAGCCTGAAACAAAAGAATATAGCATCAGCAGTTTTCAAAATTTGAATAATTCATAAGAAAAATGTTTACAATTACCGCAAAGGTTTGTCAACTTCTGTCTGTCTATGCATCTGCCTATTTATTCCAAAAACAACAGAAATACATATAACGAGACCAGTAGTTCCAGGAAAACGCAGTCCAACAACTGACATTAGAAGTTCACCTGCAAGTTGCATGTTTTTTACCATTATGTGCAATTTAATCTCTCTTCTACATCACACTGTCTTAAAAATTAATCGCTCTAATTTGAAATTTAGATAAAGTGAAAGAGTGCCAAGAAAACCACACACCAGTGCAACAAAAAAAGACATCAGATATACTGTGTAAGGACCTTGGGTGCTGGTGAGTGAACTGGGCCAGAGGGAGGGGGAGGGTGCGGGGGCGCTGGGGCTCTGGGTCTGCAGAGGGCTCATGGAGGAGTTTAAGCTGTTGAGGACAGCATTTGGGGCGGCCGAGTTGGTGAGGGAGTGGGGCGCTGTAGCACCTAGGAAACCTGAGGAGAACAAAAAGGAAACGGAGAAGAAGTGAGATGACGAGATCAGCGGTGGTCCTGTCAAAGCGCAGAGCCATTTTTCACGCTAATCACACGTTAAACTTAGGCGCTCAGAAAATAATCTTGGTCGTCCAGCTATTTAGCTGGAATTCTGTCAGCCAGACAGCAAATGAGAGGAAGAATTTCTTAAATTTCTACAAGGTCAAGGATGCAAAAGTACTTATCTAGACTGTCCTCATACCCAACAAAACCATGTTATTGAGAGCACCAACAATGTGGTGTTTGGTGTCTTTACCCAAACACAGTGTATGAAAACAGAAAGACGCAGGTCTGTGGCTTTAACAAGGGGCTAGTTTGGCTCCAGGAATAAGGCCAGGGATTCTTCTGGCAGACTGGCCTGTAATCTGAGGAAGAGAAGCATGTAGCAATTACTAAAGTCCAGGATGTGGCCGTCCACAGCTTCACCCCCAGGTCCCTAGGTTTAAAGAAGACAGTAAGAAACCATTCTCACTGTACGGGGACTTCATGGTACATTGTTGTTGTTTTGCTTTTTTTTTTTTGGTGACAAATCTTAAAAATTTGATGTTCCCATTTCATTTGGTGGGGACACAAGGACATAAAATAAGGGTTATTGTAAGAAATCCATAAATTCAATATCTATATACATTCTCAGCAGAAACTCAAACAAATTTGCAAAAATATCTGCTAGATTTTTCCACAATGAAGACCAAAGAAATACAGTTCAACAAAATTATAAAAGCAAATACAAACCCATTACCTACCCCATATGTCCTATATACCTATAATCCAATGGCTGCAAAGAAATAAATAAACAAACATATTATGGATATTGATAAACTACTGTAAAATTCCTCCCCTTTTAAAAATGCAAAGGAAATGTCTCAGTAATTTAATGCAGATTTGCCTTGGTTAGCATTTGATGAGATATCACCACAAAACAAGCTGCATTTAATACAGAAAAACTGTAATGGACCTAAGGCCAGCGATAGTGCATATAGCTATGAGCAGGGGTGAAAGTAGTTTTAAAGTTCTTGCCAGAACTGTACGGCAATTCTTAATTCTTGCCGGGACGACTACCTGAAGGCAGCTGGGCTCTATCCAGCACGGATCAAAACACAGCATGGATGGTTGAGGAGAAATTCGGAGGGACTTAGAAGCAATTAACAAGGAGACAAAGTGTTGTTTGGGATGACATAAAGTTAGCAGATGTGTTTTCTTGAGCCCGTGACTGGTTTTGAATGTGGATTTTGGCAGGCAGCCGCACTCCCCTCTTTCAGGTACTGGGTACCGCCACTGAATCTTTTAGTGGTACACAGTACAGGAAGGTACAGACCTACTTTGAGCCCTTGCCCATGTCAGCTTATGCTACTGTCTGATTTTCCTACAGCTTTTTATGCATTAGGCAAGTTGTCATTTTACTGTTTTGAAACAGCCTGAAGCTCAATAACTGTATCAAATTAGAAAAAAAAAAAGAAGATAACTGTGGCTAAATATCTACCATAATACTACTCTTACTGCAGTCAATCAAAAGTCACCATTGAGGGGAAAAAAAAAAAAAAAAAATCTGACATCTGTTCCAAACTGAACCCTGTGCCTTCATGTTGAGGTGAAGGCTGCAGACAAACAAACTCCTACGCGATTATAACTGTTCATCATCCTAAGATTCATAAACTCATGATTCATTTGAAAGACTGCAACTAAATTCTTATTGAGGTTATTTTCTAATCGTTGGCTTGATCAAAGATTTGCACGTTTGGGATTTTGGGACTTGCTGGCATGAAATTCATACCATCGCAGTGAGGGCAGTTTTGCAGACAAACAACTCCTACTGTAAAGTGCATCTAGAGATGATGGTGCCATGACTCATCGGCTCTGATTTAGGTGGATGCTGAAAGTAAATGTGTATCTGATTCTAGTGATTCAGTAGGAGGCTTTAAGGACATCTCGCTCAGAGATATCCTCAATGGAAGATGTTGGTGTTGATAAGGGAGAATATACTATGAGTGTCACCGTTATAGATGCAAATGACACTGATATATAAACAAGGGTAGCATCCCTCACTTGTACGTCTCTTTGGATAAAAAGCATTTGCCAAATGACTTAATGTAAATGTAAATATAATTTTTCTTCACCAATTTATCATTTCCTCCATCATGGAAAAAGTAAAAGTGTCATTACCCAGATTGCTCAGCCCCAGGCCAGCTGAGGCCAGGATGTCCAGGCCAACGGGGCAGATGAGGGACGGGGACGGGCCGTTGGTTGTGGGATTCAATGCCACGGAGGGCGAGGAGGATGAAACCCCGTTGCTCTCCAGACCCAAGAGGAATTTTCGGGCTTCGTACATGTTCACTGCATTCCTCTCAACGCTCTTGACTATAACAGACTGAGAGAGAGTGGTGGAAAAGGGAACAGGTGTTGAGAAACCAAGCAAGGAAAGGTGGGCAGGACGAGGAAGTCAGAGGAAAATGGGACGAAGGCAAGGAGAGAGGGAAGAGGGAAGGGGGGAACAGGCATGAGAAAGAGACGAGTGGAAAGGAAGGGGAGAAGCGAATGATAGATAGAGTAAGGGAATGCTTGCACCAGGGATAGGGAGTGAAAGGGAGGATGAGGGGGAGGTAAAAATAAAGGGGAGGAAGGAAGAGGGAATTAAGGGTAGATTGGAAGAATAAACATTGAGGCAGTGTGGGAGAGAGGAGACATGGGAGCAAAGTTTAAGAGGGAACATTTCTTTATCTATTGCATAAAATAAATAGCTAACTATCTGATATGGGTGAAGAGAATATGAAGTAATGTTAGTCTGAGAATGACTTTTACAGCACGAAGTACTGCATCAACAGTAAAGAATCAAAAATAGGAAAAAAAATTAAGTCAGTGAAAGAAATGACTTTCACATTTTCCACATCACCAAAAACCCTGCCCCTCATCACCATCAAATAAAAATCAACAGGAGTATAAATCATGTCCTGACTCAATGTGTTTTGCCAGAGCTGCAGAAA
Organism: Istiophorus platypterus; assembly: GCA_016859345.1. Lineage (NCBI taxonomy): Eukaryota > Metazoa > Chordata > Actinopteri > Istiophoriformes > Istiophoridae > Istiophorus > Istiophorus platypterus. The sequence goes on along the minus strand of CM029124.1, from coordinate 9,291,710 downwards.
AATGGTTTCCAATCACGATCAGTCTCACAGACTCACGGACTCACGGACACACACACACACACACACACACACACACACACACACACACACACACACACACTCACACACACCCTTTAAGGGTGTGCCAAAGTGCTGGGAGCACAGAGGCTACGGAATGCTTTTGGACAGGCCTTTTTGGATTACTGCTGTCACCTCGTTAAAATGTTTAAGTGAAGGGCTCTTAAGAGGATCTGGGCTGGGTCGGTGTTTACACTGGCACCTCCACACCAGTCCCCACAGGCCTGGTCTGGTCCGGGCACTGAGCCTTGGCTCAGGGTCGGACGTGGGCATCTCGAAGAGACGGCCAAATGGTAAAATATGATTATGATTCTGAATATTTTGCATCGTAGAACAGCAGATCATGAGTAACATGAGAGTTGGCTTTGAATAAAACACAGGTGCACCACACTAACTGTAAGAGGCAGTATGATCCTCATATAATAATATGAAAATGATCAACATACAGGCTCTTATTACTCAAGGGCGAATTACAGTACCTCTGATTTACAATCTAATAAACTAAGAACACATTTGAAAAAGCCAGCTACTTTTTTTTTTTTTTTTTTTTAATAGCTCAGGCATCATAAAAACATTTACTTTTTCTGTTGATCAGGTGAAAAATGCACAGCAGCTGTGTGCAAAGGAGAGAGCAGCCCGTGATTCCCCATTGTGGCAGATGATGTGCCAAAACTGTTCTCAGTGTTGGTATGGCATCATTCCCCTCGGTATAAAGGCTCCAGTTGTTCCTTTAGAATTTCATCCCATGGTGATCAAATGTGACATGGCAATCTCTAATTTATTTCAATGTCATGCTGGGACACTTTATAGAGAGTAATTCTCAAATGGAACAGTGGCTTATTTGGTTCCTGGTAATCTTTTTTTCCCTCTGCCTGACACGGCATTTTAGCAAGTAAGACAGCATCTTTTGGGTTTGTTTGTTTTCTTTTTCCATTTTATTTTCCTTTAAGAAATTGGTATTAAAACCAGAAAAGAGTTTTTATTGATTTTCATTTTAAAAATACAAAAATTCAAACTAACATAAAGGCATTTTTCTTTTTAATGGTCAAAAAAGGGATAGGTGAAATTTTAAAAAAATGGTCTGATCACCATTTTCTATTTTGTATAACAAAAAACACCTTTAAAGAGGAAAGAAAAAAAAGACCAGTGTTCTCATATTCTGAGACAGATCTTATGACGAGTTCTGCCTGCACACCGAGAACTGCGTGCCCCTTGTGGGAACTCACACGGCTATTGTGGAAATTACCAGATATTTTGATGATTTCTAAGGCTAGGATTCAGGCCTTTTCCAAAAATAAAATTTACAAAGTGGATGCAGGTGCTTTCCATTCCATCCCTTCCTTCCTCAAGCCAAGTGAGTGACTGATGTTTGAAATTCATGTTGTCAAGCTAAAATGGCCAAAAACATGTAGCCTACTTGTTGCCGCGTTTGATTCCCATGGGGAAGCATTAATCAACATAGCTAATTTGTTGCTGTCTAGATTTGGAATCAACCAGCAATATCAGCACATTATATTTTATCAACTTGGATGAGTGAATATGAAACCCATTCAGTGGTCTGCATTTGAAAACACATCATTGCGGAACAATTTTCTCTAACTGTCTGAAATGGCATGCCTAAAAAAATATTGATTCAGAGCAGAAAAGAGTTCACCTTCAGAGAGGGTCAGATGAAGCTTATCAAGAAATATCTTCTCAGTCTAATAACCCTAAACGTTCATAAGCTACAGACTTTGGATGACTTACCACTACTGATAAACCAAAAAACAATATAGTATGGTATTTAAGCCGTACTTTGCCTTAAAAGTTATTATAATGTCTGGTAGTTTTCACTTTAACTGTGTGCCTTCCCGTGACAGGCAGTTCCAGGCAGAACTCGCCATAAAGTCTGTCTCACAATATGAGTAAACTGGTCTTTTTTCCATTTCTTGTACTTTAATTGGAATTTTTGTATTTTGAATGGAGAAACGAATAACCACTCATTTGTAGTTTTAATACCCATTTTTGAAAAGAAAATTGAAAACCAAAAGACGCAGGCCCCTGCTGTCTTACTTGCTAAAATGCTGTGTCAGACAACGGGGGGTGCTTCAAGGAAAAAAAATAAACCACTTTTCTATTCGAGAATTACCGACATTGAAATAAAATTGCACATTTCATCACCATTTGATGAAGTTTAAAAGGAAAAACTGGGACCTTTACACCAAGGGGAATGATAATGATGCCATACCGACACCGAGAATAGCTTTGGCACACTGACATATGCCACAATGCGGAATCACAGCAGCTCTTTTTTTGTCAGCTTGAAATGTTGGGATGTGTTTCCCTCTAAACTTTAAGGTTTAGTGGAGGTTTAGGTTTGGTGGGAACGAGTCTATGCCCCTACATTGCCCCTAAAAAAAAAAAATAACATTGACAAATACAGGTATCAGGTCGAAGTGTGGAAAATACATATGCCAGCGCATTAGAATCAGTTCTTTTCCCGCACGCAGTTAATCTGATTAAGAGACCAACTATTATTAAAGGGCCATTCTAACTTTAATAAGGGTGTACAACCATTTTAGCGTCTCTGTGAAGGTTTATTTAGGCAAAGCTTTGAGCCAAATGCTCATGTCGGCATGCTCACATAGACAATGCTGAACTGTTTAGGATGCTGACATTTACTAATAGCCACAAAATACGACGTATACTTGCAGTTGATGAGGATGTCATTTGTTTGTATGTAGTCATAAATCACACTTGTATATGATAAATGAAAACTCAGGAGAAAGCCAGAGTCGGTAGGATTCATCCTCTGAGTACTATAAATGTGTGTACAAAATCTTAATTGCAATCCATCCATTAACTGTTGAGATTTTTCAGTCTGGACTGACGGCATTTATATCTAAGGCCACGCTGCACCAAAACATTCAATTCTGTGTGACTGTAAGCCTGGTGGTCATACCTTGCTGGGCTGTTTTGGCTTTGGTTTGATACTGATGAAGACATCCAGCTGCTCCATTAGTGCTGTGATACACTGGGGCTCCACCTCAATGTCCTCCTTAATGTCAAACATTAATACCAGAGGCAAGCAGCCCTGCAGAGATAACCAAAAGTAAACATATATCAACAAAAATACCATTGTTTTCTTATGTGAGCAGCAGGCTAATATCTCTCAGAGCCCTGCTAGCATTCTCTAACATTTCTGTGTTCCTATGCTATCGACCATTTCTCATTACAGTAGTAAATTTTCCTTTGTACCTACCATTTGTAGACCTAAACGTTAGCCATATCAATAAATACAAGATTCACTGCTGGAATCATCCCACACAGTGCTTGGGAAATTCCGCCAAGAGCAATCTGTTTTGCATGATCACCACCACAAGCGCCACAGACATCTATATTTCGGGCCGAGAGCTGGACAGCACTCCTATTGTGAGTGGGTGTAATTAGCAGCAGAGTATAGGGCCAGGCTGGCTCTGACAGTGCCCGAGATTGGAGCTGTAATCTACAGTCTGGCTGGAAAAGGCCAAATCACACAGTACGCTACTGTGGGTGGGACGGCTTCTACTTTCACAGCGACTCCCCTACTCCCCTTTTATCCCCTTCTCTTCTTTTCTCAACCTCCTCTCCAGACCCCCGCTTTCTGTGCTTCTCCTATCCCCTCTAAGTCTTCTCCCATAAATCAACCTTTTTTTTTTTTTACTCCCAGCCAGACAGACAGTGAGAGGTTCCTTCTTGTTTGCCCCGTTTCCAGACCAAGAGAAAGTCGTGTTTAGTCACTGCAAAAACTTTGGCATTTGCTAAATGTCTTTGGGGCCAAATGGGAGACCGCAGACAAAGAGAAGGCATCTCTAGCAGAATTACTGCTCCACATTATGGATCTCCAAACAGAAAGCCGAAGCCGTTTATGGCTGAGATCTCTTATATGCACCAGCTCAGCAAAGCGTTAAGCCAACAGTAATTAAACAGCCATCGCAGCCGCTCACATTTTTGAAACAGACTTCTGATTATATTATTAAGTAATTCAGAAAAAAAGTTGCCTCAGTGGTCACGGGCAACAAGACAAGAAAAACCACATAACATTTTTAACCAAGAGAAATTTCTAAGTGAAATGCTTCCTCTTGGTCCAAAACGCCAATGCTAACGTGCTGACCCCTGAATTACTGACAGGGCTGAAATTCCACTTAACCAAAATCTACTGTACATGCAAGCCAAACCATCCACTCCAATAAGGGTAATCTGTTTGCAGACAGGACACTAAGAACTCAAGCCAAGCTGATGCAAATGCGTGTGTCCATCTGACATGCAGGTATGTGGTAGCTATAAATCACGCAGGCTAACCTTGAGGTGGTTACAAATTGTTGTTTAACTGACATGGACATTTCAGCAGTTTGAGCAGAGCCAAGCAAATCTCTCCCAAGGCTATTCAAAACCCCTAGAGGCGATCATGGTTTACTCCTTGAACCTCAACTGAAAACCAAAGCATCATTTACACATACCGTGATGATGTTAGTAAAACAGTGGCATCCATTCCCACACAGCATGTGGGAATCCGTATATGTAAGGAATATATTGCTATTGCCACCACAAAAACAAAGTTCGGCAGTTTATAGTAATTCTTTGCAACCAGTGGACATCAATAAACAAAACACAAGGAAATAGTACACACCATGAGGTACTGCCTTGCCAGACAGACCGATTCAATGGTGCCCTGAATGTACACGGTGGACTTCTTCTGGGGGCTGTTGGGGTCAGGGAAGTGGATCTGGGCACCCGTCCTCTGGGTGATGTGCTTGATGTTGCTGCCATTGCGGCCCTTCATGAAGAGGTGGTGCTGGGGTGCGATGTCCAGGTGGGTTGTGACTGAGATGGTGCTTGCCAGGCTACCAGCCAGGTGCTCCAACAAGAGAGCCGTACCCCTCTGGGGAAACAAGGATGACAAGTAATAAATAATTGAAAAAAAGAAAGCAAACAAACAAAAGAAAGGGAAAAAAAATATGAAAATAGAAGTCAACCTCTGCTAAATATATGTTTGGCCTTTTGTTACCCTCACTATTTCAATATTCATGGGTCTAAGCACAGAGGTTGTCATATGCTGGATTGTTAAACCCCTTGTTTGTGAAGTTTGTGATTTATGATATATAAAATTTGTCTTGACAATTATTCCAAGGAAAATATTCTTATACTTAATGTCTAAAATCACTGAAAAAAATGCAAGTGAAGTATAAATGATATTTTAACAAATTTGTCTTCAAAAGACATGCTAGAAATTTTGCCATAAGAAAATATTTGTATTAAAGATATTCAATGAAAACTATTACATCAACACCAACAAGCATGTAATCTAAATATTATTTTCATTATTAATTGATCTGTCAATGATGAAATTGTTCCATTACAGCTCAAAAAATATAAATAATGCTGTTTACAATTGCTCATTGCCTAATGTGATGTCTTCGAATTGCTACTTTTGCTCCATTAACAGCTCAAAACCCAAAGATGTCAAGTTTTTCATGAAATAAAGCAAATTCTCACATTTGTGAAGACAAAAAAATGGCAGTTTTGCTTGATAAATATTTTCTAGCATTGTTTATCAAAATGTCTTCAGATAAAATTTATCATCTAAATAAAGCAACATCGCTCTTCAGCAGTAAAGTCATCTCTCATTTTGTATGATCATTGTCCTATATTCGTATAATAATACTATAAAGTTGCTGTTGAACGTTGGATGCTAATAAGTGATTTTTCACATGAATTTCATGGTACAAATTAAGTCACACACAGACACAACAGAGAGTTTATTTCTTAAAAATAAAAACAAACCTAATAACGTTTAATTAGGAGCATTATCCTGACCACATTAGAAACTAATAAAAGTAGAAGTTCAGCCATGTTGCTCATTTCCCAAAGCAAACACCAGTATTTTCTATATAACCAATGGAAACTATTATTTTTATTACTATTTTCCACTGTATCTGCTGGGCAGTTGAGCGGTCTCATTCCTCACTGTCACTGTTGTGCCTCTGCAAGCCATCACTTGGTCTAGTAAAGAAAGCCATTTCCAGTGTGCAACGGGAATCTACACACTTTGGCCAGCATAACACAACAATCCACAGTGGTTTTGGCAGTCATCGAAAGTGTTCCAGGGGTCTCACACCACCACATAACATAGTACACATATTCCTCTAATCCTCCAGCCTTCGTCTGGCATGCTTCCCAATCCTGACTGACCCCTCAGACCTACCACACACTCAGGGGGCTGGGCTGCAGGATACATACATATGCACACTTTTACTGTACACAGAACACAGGAATAATGTATGCAAATCGAAATAAGGGTTGACAAGGACACATGAATAAATAAATGCAGAGATGTATATATGCTAAACTGAAATGAGCTCCATATTGTTAACAGACGCCTTATAGAGGAAAAAAGTGAGGTGGTGGGTATGATTTCTTGTTAGAGATGATGGGAAGACCCCTTTGCAGGCTTTGAGTGGATGCAACTGAGATGCCAGTTCAGGAAGTGCATATACAAATTGTGCAGTATGTTTATGAACATACACAGCTGCAGAAAAAAACCCCAGTAAGAAACTCAGACCATTTTAAAATAGAAACGTAACTCAGGACAGATGTTTGGACTTGCTGGTACAGTAGTGGGCTTAGTTTAAAGGGCAGTGCGGAGTAGAGTCTCCAGAGCAGTGTGCTAAGGGTTCAGCCCTCCCAGGGGGGAGCTGTCCAGTTCAGACTACCAGACATCTCTCAGCACCCTCTTGCCCCTGTGGTGATGAAAGTAATGAGGCAGTTTAAACGAGAAAAGAGCAGAACACGGAGACTGCTGGTGGGCCTTGACATGGTGTGGCTCTGGAAACCTTTCCTTGGTCTGCGGCTTGCCATGTAAACGGCTGGAGAGGTGTGAGGGTGCTAACGCAAATATTGTTACACCCTGAAACGACTGACATGGATTCCACAGGTCAGGTTTCAGCTGGTTATTCAAGCATCTGACCTTATGATTTGATCTCCTCATTATTTTTTCACTCAAGTTTAACGGGAAAGTTCAAACTGGTCAATACAGTATCAGAACACATAGTGTACTATAGCACATAGTATCTCCCGTTGGTGAATGTCAAGTCATGGAGTGTGTGCGGACATCAGTGAATGAAAGACAACCTGTAAAGCACTTGGGGTTACACTGCTATATATATTTAGTCCATGGTGGTCTCAGATGGATTTTTCAAAATAATTTCTTATGATTTGCCAAACATTTACAGAATTATTTAGATTTAGATTTTTGTGAACTTTTATTTCTCCTCACCAACCAACCAAGTAATAAAGAACACTGATCACCCAATTCACACAACTATCCAACACCACCGACACTTCAAAATTTGTGGAGCCTCCTCACCTTGACTGCGTTGGCGTTGTTCTGTGAGCCGCGGACCACGCCTGTGGCCCTATAGAGACGTGTTGGGGGCTTGAAGGAGACTGTGAGGTTGTAGGTTTGCGAGATGTGTTGCACGGTGGGGGAGCTGGGGTCAGACTGCATAATGGCGGGAAGCTCAAAAGACAGCACAAGGGGGAGCAGCTCCTGCAATAAGGAGAGACAGGAGGGGAGAGGAGGGGACATTCAGACAGTGAGAGAAAACCCAGGAATACTGCAGTTATCGGAAGTTAGGAAGCTTGTCATTATTCTATCACTGCTTCTGCAAAAGAACTGGGAAATGAAACACGTACCAGCTGTCTTCCTAACAAAATCATAACAAGCACAGTACAGAGTTTGTGTCAAACTGTGCAGCCATTTTGACTTGATTAAGACCATTTGGACACAAAGTAAAAACACTGAAGTAAAAGGATGATTTTTGTTACATAGCGTAGACCTTGAGTGTAGATTTTAATCCATGCAAAGACATAACAACCCTTCTTTTAGCAGAAGGTAACATGTAAAATCTGTCAGTTCAAATAAAGTCAAGAGAAGTTAATCAACATGAGCACAGCAGTGCCAGAAATAAGAAAGACACCCTTTGTTACATTAAATATCCTATAGTGTATACTCTAGTGGTAGCACTGGGGAGTTTGATTTAAAACATTATGGCAACACAGTCCTTTAAACTAGTAGTTTAAAAACTCAGCAACATAGTAGCGGTCGATGGCCTGTTCATTTCCATAAATTAATTTGAAGACCTTGAATCCAACCAAAGGATCAGCAACAGAACATCAGCTCTTGCCATTTGTATCACAGCAGTCATTCGAACAAAACAGATGCAGACAGGAAAGCCTGGCTTCATGCATACACATACTTATGCATGCATGAGAGAGAAATCACACAGGCACACACCCATACACGGACAGACTGAAGGGAATGTACACGTACACACTCACAAAGAAGGGAATGAATACGCACGCTCTCTCTCACACACAACACACAGCGTTATCCAAACACTGACTCTCGGGCAGAGTGCCACTATGGTTTTGGCTGCCAGTGAAGGGCAAGAAGCATGAATTGCTCTGACCAAAGAAATGCATCCCTGATCAGTCCCATATGCGCTTGGCCTTACATTTATATCACATATCAGCAGTCACTCTCCAAGGGCTCAAGAAATTTAGGTCAGCACTGAGGGAAATGCAAGAGAGGACAAGGAGAGCAGTAGGAGTCAGGCAATGAATGAAGAATAGGCTGATTTTTATGGTGGAGCTGACCTCAGCTTTTTTTTTTTTTAAGTCTACCTGGCAGATATGAGTTTCACATGTATTCAATCTGAAAATACTGTTAAAAGGCCTCAGTTCTCCTGACATAAGGGTGAGAGATGAAGAAAAATGAAAATAGCTTCAAGGTAAAGCAAAAGGCCAGACCTTTCGTCACCTGCCTGTCAGCTCCACCTCCGAGATATCCCCCGAGAATCCATCACCTAAACAACCAAACTTGTTACAGACTCAAACAGATCTCCAGCCAAGAAGGCCTCAGAAATACAGCAGAGCTTAAGTCCACTATGGTGTATCTGAATGTTAAAAGGGGCATGATGTTCATTGCTGATGCAGCTCAGGGACAGAGGCACGTCAGGTTTCAAGTGAGAGGGGGAGGATGCAGTCCGAAGTAAACCCAGGATCAAACAGACAGAATACTGTATAATGTTATGCATTGGCAACCTAAACAGTAGGTAACAGTAGCAATGTGGTGCATTAATATTGCCACAGTGCCATCTTCGAAAATTCTCCTCAGATTCCTTTAAAAAAAAAACCCAACAAAACAAAAAAACTCAAAAACCCCCAACAAATTAAAAAAAAAAACAAAAAAAACAAAAACCCAAACAAACAAAAAACAAAACAAAACACAGAGACAATGAATAGTTTGATGTTTTGGAAAATACACTTTTTTCCTAATTTCTTTCTGAGAGTTAGTTGAGAAGATGATACCACTTTCATAATGTATCTGTCTGTTTAATATGATGGTGGAACCAGGAGGTGTAGTTAGCTTATTTTAGATTGAAGATGAGGAATATGGCATATTTACAGGCTAGTCGTGTTCCTATTTGCCATTATAACTATTATACATGTTTGTCAAACTTACTGTTAATTCATGAGACATGTGGAATTTTTGTGGTTACGACTAAAAGAAGACAAAATGCTTTAAAGATGAGCATTTTTCAAAATACAGCACTGACAAAGTGGACAAAGCGGAACAATGAGATGACAAGGACATGTCTCCTATGGGGTCCTTTCCCCTGCTGCATTTGAGTAAATTGGTTAATTGATGTACAGTAGCTCACTCATGATTAAAGTAATGTGGGGAGGGACTGTCTAGTCGTGAGTATTGAGGTTTTTTTTTTGGGTCAGCATTCAAGGCATTTGGGGATCATGGAATAAGGAGAGTATCAAGGTCTGGTTCCATCAAAGGAAGCCAAGTTGACTGAGAGGGAAACCTGTCTTTAGATCCACCCTGCTCATCCGCTGACTCTGTGTTCTTTGGAGGGCAGAGCAATCTTTGTGGTTCTCTGCAGCTTATATTATTATAAATCCCTTTGTACAACACTGGTACGGTTAGGTTTGACCCTTCATTTTTTTTCCCACCCATAGCAAAAAAAGGTAGAAGAACTCGGTTGCGGCTTGCTGCTTATGAAAACAACCATTAGGCACGGAGAGGTATGGGTATGCATACATGCTGACATTTTTTGCCAATACACACTGCAAAAATATCCAGTGTGACCTTCTCTTTTTCACTCTCTCCCCTAATCACACACACTTCACTCAGTCATTCGCACATGCAAACAGAGTCTTGTTAGTTTTGGTCAGTCCACGGTGGAGGAACATGTTCACTGCAGACAAACTGCTGCGGTGTTGAAATACTGCAAGAGTTCAGAGAGGTAATAGTTCACATGAGCACAGAGGTCCTCCGCCCGCAGAGCTGAGGCCAGAGGTCGAGCCTCTAGTCAGAATGAAACTCAAGATGGAGATGAGGCTTGGACATGGGCTGGAGATTGGCCTGTGAAAAGGGCTGAGATTCATGCCTGTATTTTACAATTGTTCTAGGGAAGTGGTCGACGAGTAAGTTAGGAATGGTGCTTGCGGCTCAGAGGAATTGCTAAAACTGTGCCTGGAGTGCACAATTACCTACTGTAATACTGGCATTCTTCCATCTGTGGGATTAGGTAGGGAAAAATGCCCTGAGTCTTGTCGGGGAAGGAAGTTTATTGAGGAAGTAACTGTTTTGACTGATGCAACTGGGAACCAATCAGTAAACCTCAACAAAATCTCGCCTTCTCTGCTGCTTACGTTATTTTCCCATGCAGTAATAAAACAAAAGGTAAATCCTACATCCTCTCACATTGGAGAACCTTGTGATTTTGAATGTCAAAGTTCAGTCTGGTTTAACTCATGCATGAAACGAAGGATGCGGGTGAATTTGCCTCGCCCTGTCCCACAGAGAAATTAATGGGAAATGCAATCTGGTCTAAGTGCACCATAATCCGTAAAACTAATCTACACGGCTGCTCCCAAGCTCAATAGGGTTGTTGTGTGCCCAAAAAGGAGGCAGCGGCAGCCATATATCCGATAAAAATATGGCGGTTAGGAACACAGTGGGCAACATGCTGCAGGAATGGTTTCAAAAGATTTACTGATGTTTTTATTTTTGATACTTTGGGTCCTGTGAAAGTTGGTCGGTACTGAAAACAGTTGCAACTCTATCGCCCTGCTCCATGAAGATCCAAACACGAAACAACTGTTTCATACTCAAAACCTGGATTTTGGATGGATTATCCCTTTAAGACAAATGGCTGAGTTCCACCTTACCCTTATTTTTACTCGAGCTGCCTCCACTCCTCCTGGCTGACCTGCGATGGACACCTGTTCACAATAGAAAGAAAATATGTAAATTAGTTAGCCTGTTCTAACCTAATCCAGAATAAATAATGGCTCAGGTCTTCGCATATAGCTGAGCTTAATTTCAGTGTTGAGAGCGAAATCTGGGACTGAAAATGTTTAAAAAAAGACCTCCTCTAAACAGAAACCTTATCCCCATTTTGTAACATATTTTCAGTTCATGTTTTATATCCACATTTACTTTTACCATGAATTTAACATCGGGATCAGAAAAATGGTCTTCACAATTTGAGTAATTTACTTTTTAATAAAACCACCCAGATGAGAGGCTCAAAACAAAAATGCCGATAAATAGATCTCGCCTCTCATATTCTTTTCTCTTTGTCTTAGCCAACTGCTCATTGTTGTGGGAAAAACCAAGAACTTATGCACTGGTTATTGGTCAACATTAAATAAAAACTAATTTTGAGGAGCTGACATTGAAAAAGAAAAGATTAAACAAACATAAAGCGGGTCAGTCTGTTTCATCTGTGCCCTCATTACTTCCATATGAACAAAACACTCATACACACAGCGGGCTAGTGCTTTAACCGGTGATTATATTGTTCAAAATGAAAACCATTGTTAAAGCCTCATGTTAGCAATCATATGCCCTGCTGAAGTTTGTTTAAACAATATCTGATTTTGACTTTCGCAGTTTCCCCCATCAACACCACTGCATTGCTCTACATGTCCAAGGCTCTGCTTCAGTGAGTGTGTTTTTGAGACCAGAAATGAGACTGCTTAAGGGCCCTGGGGCCTAAGAGTCTCTTGCTACTCATCAGCCTATACTTGCATCATTAGAGTAAGACTTGAGGGGGTTTTAACAGTCTGTGAGATGCAGAGCGCTGAGAAGTTTAATGGTGTGCGCAGCGCTAGCACACCATGCAAAACTCAGAGGTAAGGTTTAAATCAGTAAAGTAGACCTTGGAGAAAAAAAAACAAACACAAAAAACAAACAAACAAACAAACGAAAACAAAACTCGTCAGTGCTTTCATACACAGGTGCACTGTAGAACACCTGACAAAGATCTGATGCCATGCCTGCTTGTAAGTTACCCAAACTCCTGCGCTACACTTTAAATGGTAATTACAGCGGGATCCTACTGCTCTTCTAGTGAGTCCAGCCAAAACACACCGGCTTCCTCTGAGGTGGCCAAACAAAACAGCCAGCTAGACTAACTCTCTGCAACCTGTCCAGTCAGAGACCCCATGACTGTTAGTAAATGGACTGCAGTCGTGCATGCACAGATTAAAAACACTTTTCAGAACCTAAAATCTAACAACCTAAGCTACTACTAAAGAAAAGCAATTGTGGTGGGATGATGATGGGAAACACTCAAGGCAGTGGAATGGATTACACTTACACTAAAAACATAATCATGCTGCAATGTTGTGGTTCATTAGATTAAAGCAAAATATCACATGAGGCAGACTCTCATTAAACCAGCGAGCAGTAAAAGACTTGCTCCATAAAAAAAAATCTGGGTTCGTAGCCCAACAAACCTGGTTGCTTTTCTCTGTCTGGTTGTTTCTGTTGGAGTCTGGGAAATGAATGTGGCACCCTGTCTCCTCCATCACCCTCTTGATGTTGTTGCCACCTTTGCCAATAACGTGAGAGTGCTCTGTGTGGGAAACGTCCATCTTAAGTGTTACCCTGTTACTCTAAAGAGCAGAAAAGACAAGGCTGGGGTCAAATGAAGATCGACAACACTCACAACAGTTCTGGGAGTATGGTACTCAGAAGGTGCACATTATTATATTTGAAAGGCACTATAAACAAATATGGAAATTACAAACAACAACAACAACAACAACAACAACAAAAAAACAATGTCTGACCGAATATTAGACTTTATAAAGTAAATTCCATCCACTGCATGTATTACAAGTTGGACTGCAAAGAAATAGTGCTGTGGCTATAACTGTCTTTCCCCAAATGATATGTACAGTGCAATGTCCATGAGGGGTGATAGCATATCCAATTTCACCATAGACATGTTATAAAACTTACTATATGACCGTCATCTCCATTCAAAACACATTTGTCTGTTTTTATGGCTATGGGACATTTTAAAATGTAAAAACAAACATCAAGGAGGACCAGGATAAGCTGCACTCTCTTTACAACTCCCGTGGTGCACTGGTCTCCTCCGATTGTAAATGTTGCTTTGCTGAAAGTCCAGTGAAGCATCTGTCCCTTTTACTCCATCTAAATAGTCACAAAATCCAGCACTAACAATTTCCCCTCTTTAAAACACTTTCACATGCTGCAGTCATTTATAAAAGGAAGAAAATATGCAGTATGTTTAAAAAAAAAAAAAAAAAAATTCAAAACAAATTACCAAATAACTCTGCTATGTCTGCCAGACTAAAACGGCCCTTCCGTGACAAAACCATATGAAATGCTATAAACAAAGCAAATCATGCAATGCTTTTTTGTATGCGCCTGTTCAAAAGCGCATGGATGGCCGTCTGCCCCCAGGGGGTGCTACAGTGCAGTTGTAAAGGTAGGTGATTTCTTGCATTGCCTCGGCAATGAAGCCTGCATGCATGCACAGCAATCCAAAACAAGCTAGGGATGCGAGTATCTGGGCTAGATTAGTGCCAAGTTGCACCCCACCGCTGTGTTCAATCTGTCACTCGGTCTGTGGGGGAGCTGGTGAAATACATTCAGTCCAGCTGAACACCAAGAGAGTGAGAGACAGAGACACAGAGAGCAAGAAAGAGGAGACGGGGAGAGAATTACACACATCAAACACACATCAGTCTACCTTCACTGCGATGAGGAAGCTTACTGTACCTTTGTGTCAAGGACGGACATAATTCTGTCTTTGGCTTCCCTCACATTCTCCCTCTTCCCACACACCTTGATGTGTGGATCTGCAGGAAATGACAGGAGGAATAAAAAAAGAAAGGGAAACATTAAAAAGTGGGAGAGACAGCATGTGTTTAACATATGAGTGTGAGTGAATGAGTCAGTGCTGATAAATGGACAGAAGTGGGAAACAACTTAAACCCCATTGAACCAAACACGACACTTGTCTATAAATTACAAGTGTCAGGAAAAAAAAAAGCTCCGAAACAGTAAACGTTTCGTTGATATCTGCCGAGTCACAGTTAAGTCGGCAAGTAATGACACGGCGTGAGGAGGGAGAGGGGAAAGTGCAGCTCTGTGGAACTTTATACAGGTAATCATCAGTCAGTAGAGCCCACAGAAACAATATGAGCTGAAGATAATTATTTGGCTTCAATTTAGCCTCAACAGAAGACAGAGGTAGTCCTGTGAAGGGTGTCACCTCATCAGTCCCTGAAAATTATATAGTAACCAATTATTGAGCTTCTTTTTCAGACTTTGTTGCACAAATGAGGCATGTCTTTATGTCTGCTTCTTGACAGCTGAAACACCCAGAGAACCAACGTTATCTAGCCAAATTCAAGAAACGATGAGATACCAACACATGACTGAGTTGGCGACGTCCTAATTTTCTGAGTAAATACACTAAGTGCACACACGGAAAGCTCCTAATAGTTTGAGCAAACTGTGCTTCCACAGACCTCCCCAGCCTCTAAATACTTCAGCTAGAGTAACCAAACACTGCATACTCAAACATTTCAAAGCTAATGCCCGTTTCTGTAGCCTACATCTGGCTGTGCTGCATGCTGGACCCCTGGAGAATCAAAATGTGAAAACACATGAAAACACGCAAATTCAAATGTGCACACACATGCACTAAACACCCACGGTCCATTGACCCTGTGTTAACCGTACTGAGCTGCAGGAAGTTCGGTAAGCCCCATTCCAGGAATACCCCCCCCCCCCCATATACACACACACACACACACACACACGCTCATGCACACACTCGCATCCACATGCACACGCGTACAGCATCTCAGATTTACAGTATAGCCGTCAGACAGGACCCACTGAAACAGATTTATTGTTACAAAGTCACTGGGACCTCCAAGAACCCCATGGTTGCATGTTTAGGCTTTAAAGAAGCTTGTGTGTGATTAACCCTTGACTGTGCAACTATGTGAACGCCTAGAAAAGGACGGTCAGAACATTTTTTTGCGATGCCAAAGGAAGCTCAAAATTCACAAAGTTTTTGACGGGGTTTATCTACCAACTATCATCTGATCACAAAAGACAAAACAAGCTCTCCATGGAGCTGTAAATGCAAGGAGAGCGCATGATCTCATTCTTCTTTAAAGATCAGCAGAACATGGGTTGTCTCGAATGAGGAATCCTGTTGTTCCTAAGTATCAAAAGGAGCTTTAGCCCTCTGTTAAATTGGCATCGGGAACTATAAGAGACACGAGTGCCAGAAAACGCAGTGGTCTTGTTAAGAGTGTCTCAAGGGTCCGGCTGCCTCAAAACACATTCAGACATGCTACATCGCATGAGTAACAACTCTTACATGTTTTGAAGAGGGAAGAACTAAGAAAAAAAAAGAAAAAAAAAAGCAAAGCTGCAGTCTGATACAGAAAAACAAAACAAAGGAAAAAGAGCAGAGAGCGGTCAGAGACCTATCACACTCTCAGCACTGGTTCCAGGAAATTTTCCCATCATACAGCTGTTGCTGTGAACAATAGAAATCTTTTAACTTCCTCCTGTGGCACCCACTGTGACCATTGGAGGGAGCAGGGTTCTTCCAGTAACTAACCTGCACAGCACATCTGGCAAACATTAGCCAGCCTAAACGAGTGTTGCAGTCGTGATGTAGAACACCCCCGCATTTTTGGAAGTGGAGGGCGCTGTAGGTTCTTTTTTGATGATTGATTGTGGAATAAAAAAATGAACACCTTAAGTCTTAATTTGGCACATGCAACGCCTATAAAAACAAGCACAAACAAGAATATACTTACATCTGCAAAAAGTTAGTGTTTTCAATAGCACAGATTTTACAGTTTCACGTGACAGAGAGGAAACCTTTTGACCCTGAGCTCTGTACTGGCAAAGCTGAAGCATTTTTCCAGCTAGGGACTACATTTGAAAATACCACACAAATGAAGGGAATTAAGTCCCCTCAGCTTGGCGTTTCTCATTCCAAACATCTGCGGAAACGTTGAAACAGGCAACTGGCAATCATGAGTAGAATCAGGGTATTTACTGCATAGAACAGAGAAGAGATAAAACCTTTGGGTTTAAAACATGCTTAAAACACAAAGACAGGTCCATTGTGATGACCATGATGCACATTTCTGAGGTTGCAACACAGACCTGTCTCGTACAAAAGTGGTATGGGTCCTCACTGTATTAAATGACTGACAGCAAACTGATGATAGCTTGCCCCTGAGGCTAACAACTGGCCTTATCACACCGATGCAGGTGGCAGCGATAGCCCCCTGCAGGTGATAAATGAAATAGAGGAGTTGGCATTTTGATGGAGTGTGACCCTCTATGGGCAGAGGTTACAAACACTCAAGTCCCCTCACATCTGCTGCTATCCTGCCGAGTGTAACCGATCCCAGGCTTCACACGAAAGACAATACTCATGCAAAATTCCAGGGAAAAAAAAGGCAAACTAACACCCAGAGAACATATGACTTCAGATCAGGATAAATGATCTATTACCCTGCACTAACAAAACAGCAGCTATTTATGGAAGGATGAGGGTAAAAATGTGAGTGGGCTTTGTGTTGTCATATCCTTTGTTACATGAGGAAGGAAGAATGGAATGTGGATTGTCTCAAGTAATTTTCCTGATGGATTTTTGTGAGATTTTAACTTCCAGGTTCGGTTGTCCTTGGAAGAATTTAAACCTGTAGACTCTGTAAGGAGTAGAATATTCTTTTTTTTTTGGCTTCTTTTTGCCCTTTCACTTCCCCCTAACTCCCTCAGCCCAGGTTTTTGAAACACTTTCAGTTCCACGTCTCATAAGATAAAGAAGTGATTATCCAATATTCTTCCTCTCTGCTCCTCTCGGTTTATGCAACACAGACAGGAAAAAAAAAACAACAAAAAAAAAAACCTGACAGACCCCAAATCTTGGGTCAGAATTTTAAATAATCCCACTGTGTACACAGAACATCACTTCCAGGTGGTGTCTGAGGCAGGTTTTGTGAATGAACTAATAATGGGGGTGAATGGATAGTTGTGTGTGAATGTAATGCCAGGACTTACAGTTGATTAAGTATCCAGAGGGAAAAATGTGAAAGATTCTGATGTAACCCTGTCAACTATTCTCTGTACAGAGTGAGCGAGGAAGTTATGTAATGACATTGGATTCCACATCTGGCTTGAAGACGCACACTAGCAACTCTCCTGAGGACAACAAAGTGGGCACGGCTACTCACCCCCCCCCCCCCTGCTTTCCTCAACCCCCCGCCTCACCCCTCCTGGAAGAGCTTTAAATAACCGTGACAATGTTTTATTGGTGACACAGGGCAGGAACAACTTGGCTAATAAATGTGTTAGATTCAATACAAGCAGCTCCCACCCCTCCATCCCCACAGCAAAATCACAAATTCCTCAGTGCAGATGGAGTTACTGGCTTGTGAGGAGCAGAAAACATGCAAGCTTTCATCTTTTGAAACTTTTAAATTAACTTTTTAATAATGAAAGCTAGCGCAACCTTGAAATACTTTCCTTTTGCTGGTGCGAGTCCAATGACTTCACTGAGAACATATTTCTGGTTAAAACAACACTGACTCCCAATCATTAACCAATGCTGTTACTTAAGATTCACACATTAAGTTTAGCTATTAGTCTTGTTGCTAGCTTATAAATTACAAACTAACATTGGTGAAGGGCAGTGAAGTGATATGTTAATGCAGTGAAGTAATATGTTTATGGAAAGTCAGGAAAAATAATATGCTGAGGGAGGAGATTATGGCAAGATTAGCCTGTATTTGAAATCAGATTCAGAACATTTACCAATCACTCAAGTTGCACAAGGCAAAAGCATTGGAGGCATGCAGGGATTCATTGTAAGACTAGTTTGAATATCGGAAAAAAAAAAGAAAAAGAAAAAGGAAAAAGATAGTTACCTTTTTTGGACTTGGCTCCAATTTTCAGTTTGGACGGCCAGGCTATTTGCGTTTGGGTCTCATCCATGATCTGAAACCGAGTGAAGCAAAACTGACATTAGCTTATCTCATATATTAGTATTGGCAGATATTGTGTGTTTGCAGGCAAAAACAAACAAATGCAAAAACAAAACACTATCTTGATTCTTCAACCTTGACAATCAGGAGTAAACTAGTTTGCAGCATGTGAGTTGGCAGAAAATAACACATTATCAGCCTATATACAGTATGTGTTTATCATAAGGTATCACCAGTATTGGTGATAAATACTCAGGCTCTAGTCGGTATTATATAAGACATTTGTAGATTTTTCTTCAGTTTCTTAAATTTGGTTTTGGCTTAGCTTTGATTGTGGGAAACTCTGAATTTCCTGTGCCAGAAAATGTTCATTTAGTTGACTTTAGAAAACATGAAACAAGGTATTAGAAGACAGTAGTTACAAATAAAAGTCTGACATGATGAAAAGTTGGGCAAAACAGAGAAAAAAAAAATTAAACAAAAAAACCTTTATAGGTCATGGAACCTGGAGAAGTCAGAGGAGCTGTGACTGAGTCCAGGCTAAACATGTCTGGTGTTATAAGCACTTAAGATGAATCCAGACATTGCCTCGTTTCTGCTCAACAACCGAATCATCCAAATGCAAGACCACCAAACAAACAAATAAAAACATGCAACCAAACAAACAAACAAAAAAGAAAAAAGAAAAAGAAAAAACAAGAAATACCCTTGGCTTAGGAACATAAGAAAAAGGCTCTTTGACAAGTCTAGTCATTGTAACCAAGGGCATATGTATTGATGTGAAGAAAGCAAACTGCTGGCAGTACAAAATGAGTAAGGTGCTGGTCAAGATTCTGTCAGCAGTCCAATCAGGGGAAATCAGGAAACCCACTGAAAACTACCCACATGACAAGCGGTTGATGTTACTGGAAAATAGAAATACCAGGGGAGGAAAAAAAAAAAAAAAACGTCAAAGTTCAGAAACTGACATGCTTTCGACTAATGGCTCCGTTCGACATGTACACGGTCCTTGTTTTCCTACGGTCTTTCGTTTGTTATAGTACTTTCCAGGGGTTTGAGGAAGATACGAATTTCCATAAAGCCACATGCTCATGCATCCAAACACCGCTTCAACCCATTACATGAGTAGCAGCCGCCAATTCATTTTCCTCAGGGGTCCAGTGCATCAACATATTGTAGCTCAAATTGAGGAGAGGGTGCATCAGGAACGACCAGTGCTCCCTATGAAGATTAGATGTTAGGTTTATCAACATTGCTATAGTATTTCACAGCTTTTATTAGGTTGTTTTTTTTTTTGTTTTTTTTTACCAACAGTCAAATTATATCTTCTATTCTTCTGTGCCAATAATAAGAACGACGGCCTCTATTCTGAGGGGAACTGGTGCACAAATCGAAAATGGAAGTGCTTAAATTCCTCCATATGCTCTTCTGGAAGTAGCACGGTCTGTTTGGCATCTCTTGCAACAAATTCTGACAGCGTATCCACTGCCAGTCTCACACACCTGTAAAACAGAGAGAAAGCGTTGCTCTTTACTCAGCGGCTATACACTCGGGGTCCATGATAGCTGAGTGGAAGCCTTTTCAAGCCTCACTGATTTTCTACAACATCCTATAATCAACATAAAATGGACATCTTAGATGAGCAACAGCTTGAGGTACCTCTGCCACTAGAAAGCCAATATAAAACAACCTGAATCGAGAAGAGTAACTTTTTTTAAAAGCACCTTGCCCTTAACAAAGCCAGCTGTGAGAATTTTTTTTAATGCTTTCCATGTTGTAAATCCACAGCAGAAAATGAAGAGCTCTGAAAGGCAAGTTTGTCAGTACTTCAGCAAAAAAGGATTCTCCTCTTGAAATCAATGCAAAACACATTTTTGCAACTGAAGTTTTCTTTTGATGTTTTTTATATTCTTCTTTCTTTCTCCTAAACTCTTGGACCAAGTTGTATATCTTTGTTCATTACCATTATAACCTAATGGTGGCGAAACATTCATCCGGTTATTCTTTTGATGTCTCCTGCATTTGGCTTTGTTTTTATATCCTGTTTCTACTCACAAAATTAAAAGAACTTAGATGATCATTCTGTGCCATGAAAATAAAAGGAGAATTTTTTTCAGATGATCTTGCTCAGCTATTTTTACAAGGAATTCTTCTGTGATATTACAAAAGTGACTAAACTGAAAGCAGTTCAAGCTTTAACATCTTAGCATGCTAATGATCCTCCATTAATGTCCTCTGATTTTGCCCCCCCCCACCCCCGCCTGAGATATTATCACAAGTGCTGCAATAATATTATCAGTGTGTTCACTCAGGATGGTTTTACATGCAATGGAATTTAGGCCTGGAACAAAAATCTGATGAGTTCTGTTTTACTGATTTTGTAGCCCAAGGCAGAAGTGACCGTAATCTACAACATGACACCATCCTGTGCCATCTAGCATATGTGAGAAAGGACAATACCCCTGCAGCTAAATGCAAACCTTGTCTTCATTAACTGAGGTCACATGCTCACACCAACAGCTGGATGTATCAAAAACAACTTTAAAGGACATTCTGTTCCGTGTGATAAGGAGAAATTCCTTTACTTTTGCCTCCAACTTTCATTGTTTGGTTTTTGTTCTTAAAAGTCAGTCTCCTGGGACAAGGGCAGACAAGTCTGGATTTAGTCAATAAGGCTTTTGATTTAAAACCACAAATTAAAGAAATGTTAAAACATTGCAACCTCTCAGACGTTGCTGAATTGAATTTGGAAATGTTGGGGCGAATTGCAGATGAGATATTGTGAGATCTGAGTAAAAATGTCATTAAAATGTGCAAATATACAATCAAGCAATTGTGTGAAAGCATTTAATATGATGCACCTTGCAAAACCAGTCAAGTAAAAACTTATGATAAAAACAGCAAAAGTAACATCAAAATGAACTCTAGTCATACTTTTCTGAAATTTATCAAACTGTAAGGCCTATGCCTCATCAACTTTTTCTCTAAAGGGCCTTGTTCAGAGAGACCTGTTTCCTGTCCAGTGTTGCTGTTCTTGGCAGCGTCCTGCAGATGGGACTGATTTCTAACAGACCACACACCATTTTAAAGGGTGGATAGTGTTTATTTTTATGAAGGAGCTAGCAAATACCTCTCAAATGGGTCAAGATATTTGCACAAATTAAGTTACCTACGCCTTTAGAGTTCCACCCTTTCTGCTCTGCCACCCCACCCTCCCTGAAATGAATAAATACATAGATGGCTATGGTTCTGATCAGTTTCAAGGCACAACCTTGGCATGATAATTGGCTCTTACAGGTCTGCAGCTGGTGTATGCAGACGTGTGCAGAGCTGTTGGTGAAATCTAACAGGATATTATTAAACTAATGTTCTTAAAGACCGCTCATGTGCTGAACACACGTGACTGAGTGCACGCATCTGTATGTGTGTACGTATAGCAGCGGCAGAAGCAAGCAACATGGCGGAGGCATGTTTCCTGGGCTGCACTGCAATGGTGCAGCTGTTTATTCAGCTGGAATGCGTGTGTCCGTATGTCTGTGTATGTGTGCTGTGGAGGGGAGGGGGGACGCTAAGGGCTGTCAGGGGATGCAGAGACTTTGTGAGCAGAGCTAAGAGACCGATTGAGTGAACAGCAGAGCTAAAAGCTGAATGCATGGACTGAGCCATCCCCATGAGACTCAACACTCATAACGGAGTTCATGTTAACAATCCGCGCGCTAACGTGCGGCTAAAGCCCCACTACACCTCGGTACTAATACTAACACATGCATGGTTGTGAAAGGGCAACGCAAAATACACCTCTGCAGAACCTTTCTGCTGCTGAAATGCATCAAGAGTTGAATCAAGACTCCTTCATTGGTGGAAGCATGAGAATTTAAACCAATTTAAACTGCTTAATAAAACACAAACATTTGTTTATATATATTTTGCTTTGATGGCACTCATACTGACCTAGTTATGTCAACATCTCACAGTTTTATGCCAAACAAATATTTCATCCTGACAGTTAAGTTTTTCCTATTTGCCTTGCGTCTGTGCAGTGAAACACAAGATGCACCAATGCTGTAAACCAAATGAAACCAATTAGGCCTGGCCCGAGATCTGAGTGCACTGGCACTTACATATCACGCCTGGCATTGTTTACAGAACCACAACTCCTGGGAAAGAGATGGAAGGCGGATCACGGATGAACTGGATAGGGGTTCAAAGGGATCTCTCGACTCAAATTCAGTCCACTTCTTCTGTGGCGCACAGTTATCGTCTCAACCACCCAGGCTCTTCACTGTCCCCCAACTCTAGTTCTGCACAGCTCTCCAAGCAGATTATTGCTCTGTGCCATGAACTGACACTCCAACAGCTCACAGTCCAAAACTTTCCACGCAAAGAACTGTGTTGAACTACCCACTGACGCATTTTGTTTTTTTCCGTTTAAGAATCGGGCACGTCATTTGCGGAGAAATCCCCTTGTTATACTAGACTGATAACAATAATACGGCGGTGGTTTATTGGAGTGGAAAGATGAAAGAATATCAAAACAGCAGGAGCCAGGAGGACAAACGAGGAAGGAGCAAGAGGGAAAACATGAGGCTGAGATTTCAACACCAATGCAAAGACTCAACGGAGAGAGGGGCATTTAGCTGGTGAGATCCTGCGCAAGCCTGAGGCACATGCACATGGCCAATTCCCCAGCTGTGGCACCCTCCTGTGGTCCCACCGTGTCTGCCGTCCTCTTTACTTTTTTATTAACTACACGAACAGGGTGGACTGTTTGCTCTCTATTACCAAACGTTTCTCTGGACTCAAAGGAAGTCCAGCAGACACTGAGTAAGAGGGTTTGATCAACCACAGCGACTGGGGAAAAAGTGCGGGGGTGGAGCATTTTATGTTGCTCTCGTCAGTGACTGAACTCTAAATCTCCCTGCTGAGGCAACTACAAAATCTCATTCCCAAAGCCCAGTATGCAAAAGTGAGTGCGTCAGAAATGACCGTGTGCTTTCTAATGTGAGGGAGAGTTTGCTATGTGTGTGCTTTATTAGTCTCACTGAGTGTGTGTGGTACATGGGTGTGTGTCGGGCAGGAAGTGGTCCAACTGAGAGTTTCCATTTTCATCAACTTCAAGGTATTTCACACACCTCATCCATATTCCTTCAACAATACTGTTCCACAGTCGCACTGTGTTTATTTTCCTGACTTTAATTGGGCATGTAGGGTGATCATGCTATCAGAGGGGAAACTCTACAGTTATCCAAATGGAAATTCTACAATAAAAACATGGCTGTAGCTCTCGTCCTTTACTGCTCCTCACCAGCCTGCCAACACAAACTGCTGCACACTAATTTCTAATTGACAATTTAACCTTTGTTAACCACTGTTTCTATGAACAAGCTGTGACAATGTTAGAGCCAGAGACCCTAAGAACCATGACTGGCAAACAGCCATATCTTGTCAGAATAGTTTTATGGAATGGGGTAGACACCCATACCTGATATCTTAAACATTAAAGTTATATCCAAGAGAAAGTATATTTAAGTTCTCGTTAAAATTCCAAGGAGAGAAATCTTATAGGCGCCTGGTTTGCATTACTTGGTTTTTGAAAACTACTTCAGGGACAGTTAAATTGTCTCCCCCTTTGACATTTAACTCAGCTTTCTAACCTCCAAAACCAAATACAGGAAATAAACAAAAGGGGAATGCTAAAACAAACCACTGTCCATCATTTATTTCATTACAGCCCATTAACATAATACAGAGGGAGTTTAACATACTCAGAAAATTGAATTTTAAACACAAAAGAATCCAGTTAAAATACTTAAAAAGAACCACATAATTAACGAGATACCCTCAAGGCAATTGCTTTCAAAGCTCAATTAAGGCTAGCAGTTAACACCGATTGTTGAAAACATTTTCAGTGCCGTGCGATCAGTCTCGTCTTGATTCATTTCGATACGTCACTTCAACTAATATGCCAGTACTGAAATCATGCAGCGCGCATACACAAACACACAAACACACACACACACACACACACACACACACACACACACACACACACACACACACACACACACACACACACACACACACACACACACACACACACACACACACACACACACACACACAAACAAATGGTGGTAATTGGGGTTTAAATCAGACAAATGGGGTGTATCCGACTTTAGCCAGTCCATAAGACATGTAGTGCTGTTAATGGCCGTTTTCAGCTATAATACGGCCAAGTGTGGTCAAAATTTATCACACAAATTCGATGAATTGTTTCACAATTAAGTTTAAAAAACATGGGGCAAAACATTTTATCGTGATCTTTCTTCCCAGATGGATATACAACACTGACAAAAACATTTTAGGCACTTCAGATTTTTAGATTCTTATCCTTCACATCAGGGAGGCTAAAAATGGTTCTGCAGCATGACAGCAACCCCACAAATAGAGCCAGGGAAATGTCCTCAGTGACAAGAAGAACAAGGAGTACTGAAACAGACTCCCTCCCCCAACACACAGAGCCCTGATCTCAACATTATTTCGGCCTGGAATTACATTAAGAGACAGAAGGCACTCAGACAACCTTAATCCACAAAGAAACTCTGGCAAGTTCTCCAAGATGCTTGCAACAACCAAACTGCCAAGTACTTTGAAAAATTGTGTGCAGGTGTATCGAGGAGAACTGGCGCTGTTTTAAAGGCAAAGGGTGGTCCCTGCCAAATATTGATGGGATATTTTTCCTGTTTACTGCACCATTTACTGTGTGCCGTTAATTGATCAATAAAAACTGTTTGTTTCATCATTTATGAGAGCACTAGATTCTCTTCGTCTTACCAGGAAGGTTTTTTAAATCAGTCATTGTTTTATTATTAGGTTTATATTGCCCAACTCCAATCAGGTTGAGCTGTAAAAATAAATCCTGATTGAAACTCACTACAAATGTTCTAAAAATTGTTTCATTGTTAGAGACAGAGGCTTTTTTTTAATGTCAGTTACTTAAAAAAGAAAAAAAAAAAATCAAAAATGAATAATAAAAAAAATAAAAATAACTACTTAAACTACTATGGTGACTCTTTAAAACCTTAAAACCAGGGTCATGCACTTCACTGATCAGGCTATGTGAGCAAGTTGTGATTAAAAAAATATAAATAAATAAAAATCCCATTCAAGACTATTAAAGGGTAAATCCTTATTTCACTACACGTAATGAAGTAGCAGAACAATCAAATCAGTGACATAGGAAGTGCTGGCCTGATCAGGCCTGTGTTTAACCGCTCTCTCTTTTTAAGCTGTAGGGATAATTTGGTATACAATGGTACATTATGTAAGTGAGAAAGGCCCACAGTGTTGTGTCAGCTGTGTTATAGGACCAGAGCCCTGGAGTGGTTTAACGTCAGTTTCGTTCCATTGTTTTTGTTTGGTTTGATTCGTAATTACGAGTGACTGGAGCAGCACCTGACATCTGCTCCCTCACAGAGAGAGAAGCGCCTGATCAGTGGGCTTGAACAGAGGGCTTGAACGCAACCCAAAGACGAAGCAAACACTTTCCAAGCGCAGACTACACACTCACCTTCTGAAAGAAATCCTCCCCGCCGTTGACCCTCCCCTCTGAGGCAGCTAGAGTAGGACAGAGAAAGAGAAAAAAATAAATTCATAAAACCACACAGACTTACTCAGCTTTTAATACACAATGTAACCTTAACATGGCCAAAAATCACACACAGATTATCCATTCTCTTCAAAGCGTTATGGTATCTTCACTTGGAGCAGTGTTCACGGTGGATCTCCATTTCTTTGGATATTACGTTTGGCACGGCTACTGATACTGCTCATTTGCAGGAATGGAATAAAATGTTCCAAGTAATTTTCTATAATCCGAGAGATTGGACACAGCTTCCGTGTAACAAATTGATGGATACAGTGAAAATATCTGGGCATTTTACAGTAGCTGTTAATGGAATATTTCATACCACACTTGGGTCAATTGGTGTCGGTTTCACACTTTTTTTTTTTTTTAAAAAAGGGTTTTTATACTTTTGAAATCTGCCTGTCAGCACACTGTACACTACCGGCTTTTGGAACTGAAGTAAATGAAAACGTGTGAACAACCCATAAACAAAATAAGCAGTTAGCAGAGCCCTGGTGTTTTAAAGTAATTTTCCAAACAGGTAAAAATGCCAAGAAACTTCTTCAGCTGATACAGTAAGCTGGACAGAAACAGATGGCCAACCACCAAAGCAAGCTGGGCCTGTAGTCACTAAAACACATCTGTAAGTCCTTCAAACTGTGGCAGCTCTTTCTATGCAAAATACATATCTGCTGTCCAAGGAGAATTCTCATGTTCCTCTATCATTTGGGAATACAGGGAAGGTTTAATGAGGCATTTCAGCCAGCGTTCTCGAGATGGATCTGTTGCTGTCTTCGCAAATCTGGGTCAGGGGCAGCAGCCGTGTCGATGTTGGTTATACAGTTTAGTCATAAATGTTGCACAAACAAGAATTACATTATGACTAAAAGGAAATGAATGCCCTGCTGTGTTTTATCTGTTAGTAGACATCTTTTATTTCAGAATAAGCCGCCGATCAATATTAAAAGTGATGAGGGAGTTTTTTTAATTTCTGGGATGAGCACATGGAGCTGAAATGACTGGCTGAGTAATCCATCAGTCGTTTGACAATCTTTATCAGCAACTATTTTTGTGATTTTTTTTTCAAGCCAGAATGCAAAAAAGGTTTCAACCTCTCATCTGTCAGGATTGTGGTGATCTTCCTTATGTGACAGTAAATCTGAATTGTCATCTTGGGCTTTAGGAAACTATGATAGGCAGAAAATCAGTGGCAGATTAATCAATAAGGGAAACAGTTAAACTAGTTGCATCCTTACAAACTTTACCACACAGTGAATTAGGAGAAGAAAAAAAAAAAATTACATCATAATTCCTGCAGTGTGCCACAGTACAATATGATGACCACCATGTAAAACCTGGCTGTGAGAAGCATCGCGCATTTCAAGGAAAATGAAAACCCTCACCGAACAGTTTCCTTTTCAACCAGACCCAACATTATGGCCTTTAGTGATGCAGTAATGCCTACATCATAAGCATTTAACACATGTTTGTACTTATGCAGGCTGCCCAGTAAACAAGCCCAGGCCACAGTTTACACAGACGCGGAGAATGGTCTGCCTTGGCTCGAAGGGTAATTCTTTAATTTCAAATATTTGTGTACATCAAATGCTCAACATGCCATTACATTGATAATTGATGAATGTATGGAAATTTGAGAAGGATGAAGGTTAGAAAGTGTTTACCAATGTAGTGTAACACGATAGTTTCAAAGCATTTCAGAATAATTTTTCATAAAGCGGTTACAGAAATGAAAGAAATGTTCCAACCAGCAACTATCACCCTTCTGTCATTCTTATCCTGCTCAATTTACTGCATAGCCTCAAGTCAAACAGGACAATGTCCAATTCAATTATTTACCCACAAAGTAAAGAAACAGATTACCGATCCACTGACCTCATCCAACTCATCTAAATATCCCATCAAGTTCCCTGCTTTGGAAACACAGTAGTAAAAGAAAATTACTACTGTTGTGACTCTCACAGAAGATCAACATTAAACAGATGGAAAATTTCACAGACGGGGAAATTAAGTTGCTTAACCAAAGTTTACTGTTTGTTCAGCTGCAGCAGAACCCATAATTTTTCTTTAAAGTTAAAGTAATTTTACCAAGTGGATGATGCTCCGAGTGACTCATCCAAATGATGTGGATAATCAAACAACAGATAAAACAGACAAGGATGAAAACGGCGGAAATGGCATGCAGCTAACCGAAAACACCGATGCGGATTGAATTAAACTGAGTTGATGAATCTGAAAATGGTCAAAAGATTAAGTGATGCTGAAAACGAGTGTTAGGGGCAGCCCGGATTATGGCTCTCGCTGAAGATCACACAGTCTGTGCTGCATTCACACAAAAGCGAAGACAGTTGGTTGAACCAGATGACAGAAGGTTCAAGTGTTTACATTCAATATTTAGTTCAGTAATGAACAACTCTGACAGAAGCGCTCAGTTCCTCGGTGGTCTGAGGTTATTCAAGATTATGAAACACCCTGTTACTGGAAGCGTTTCCTGCAAGAACTAAGACAAACAAAAAGTGCAGTTACATCCAACAGCCTGCTTTTTCCCCACTTATCTACTGTAACAGTTCAGTAGAGCAAGTCTGTTGCTCTTTTTCTTTGTGGTTTCTATTCTCTTACCAGCTAAACAAAAGTAAATGCCAATTTAATACTAGTTCAATAACACTTTTTTTAAACTCCATTTCAGTCTTGCCCAAACTCTGCCTGACTTTCACAGAATTTCAAATTGGAATTTTCTTGAACAGAATTAGATGCAATCTCCCCTTCTCCAAAGCATGAACAGAAAAAAGATGCATTACAAGCTTAATTTCATACATGCTCCTGAGAGCATTTAACATTAGTTTGATAATGTGCACATATTACACAACGGTTCTTTCCTTTTTTACTCCAGCTACATTAGCATACGAAGCCAACGGATGAATTCAATACTATTGTATTGGATTTCTCAGAATTTGAACATTCAATATCAGAGTCAGAAAAAAGGTCAAAAAAGGTCTAATGACAAGATTCAGGAAACTAACAATCAAAAAAAACAAAGTAAAACAAAAACAAAAACCGTGTGTGGTTGTTAAGCCTTGCTACCATCAAAAACTAACAAACACTGCAACAGCATTATTCAGCACATGAGTGTAGGGAGCTGAAAGGATTTTGAAATGGAACAAGCATGAAAACATGGGCCATGAGCAACGAGAAAACCCCTTCCCGAACAGTAAACTGCCAACATGAACATGATGTGACTGATTAATTTTGTGCTGACCATAAGTTATTGTTACATTCAAGGGTGCACTGACATCTGAGATTCAAGAGTCAGCTGCTGACTGGCACACTTTTCAATGAAACCACCAAATTCAAATATGGTGGTCAACAAATTCATATTCTCTTCTTCACATTGTGGTCGCTTGTAGATTTGATTTGCCATCAACATAAGATTAGAGGGCCTGAAGCAGAGCACAGGGATCTTTTACATTTGTCTTTGCCCCTTTTCTCAAAATAATTGACAGGCATTTTTCCACAAAAATGCATAGCTCATGCCTCATTACTTAGATAACCAAGAAACCTATTATTTCGCCTGCCAGCCAAAAAACCCAGTTTAAATTACAGGCCTTCCTTAAGTCAAATCTGACGGAACAGTTTGACAAGAGCTGAAGAGCACATCCCTTGTTAAAAGTATATTTTTCAGGGTTTAGTTGCTCTGGTTTGTATCAAAGAGACTTTAATTTTTCTTTTACTCAAGTGCGAGAATGGTCGAACAGTGGGTTTTTTTTTTACTTAGGTTATACAAGGACAATGCAGTGCTCCTCCCTACCCAGCAAAGCAGACTGTAAAGGCATCACAGCTGAAAAACGACACAAGACCCCTAGAGCACATATCACATGTTGCAATCAGTTCATTTCTCTGGTATTTTTAAACAATGTGGAAAAAAATAATGTGTCACTAATGTAAAGCAGGCACATTAAATTCCTATTTATCTGACAAGGTAAACATGATGGTGGCAGTTCATCAGATCCAAGCCCTAATTCTCACCATAGCATTACTTAATGTATCTAATCACTGTCACTGCAAGTAAGGAAAGAACAGCGAGAAGTTACCGTGGAAAGACAAAAGAGCTCAACACTGGCAGATGGAACCAGGTCTGTTATCCATTATTCTGTGGAGAGACCAACTTTCTTGGAGATTCTGCTGTTTTAACATTGAAGGAATGTAAACAGCGTTGATTTCTACAGTTATGGCTTCAATCCACAGACAACAATCAAACAAACAATAGAAAAGCAGCCCCTAATACATCAA
The DNA here is from genome assembly GCA_016859345.1 of Istiophorus platypterus. Taxonomy (NCBI): domain Eukaryota; kingdom Metazoa; phylum Chordata; class Actinopteri; order Istiophoriformes; family Istiophoridae; genus Istiophorus; species Istiophorus platypterus. The sequence goes on along the minus strand of CM029124.1, from coordinate 9,261,334 downwards.
ATCAAAAGACATTTTTGACATGGGAGTTTTCACTATTAGCTAGTTTCAGTTTCTACACTATCCTGGTTTGATAGAAAGTTTGAGAATGAGAAGCAGTTTAACAAAAGCCAAATTAGAGTTGACAAATCCACAATGGTTTCCCAATAACAAGAGGGCTAATAACTCATAGCTCAGATGTAAGCCGATATGTGTTTATTTTGAGCAGGCTATGTCTGGTAATATTCATCAAATAATGAAGGGAGTCTTAACACCTGGTTACCGCGATTTTTGTGATATGCCAGAATTACCGGGCAAAATCTTTCATGTCAAAGGAGCTCTATGAAGGCAGGAGCTTTTAGATTACAAAAAGCAAAAAGAGCCCCGAAGGGCACCAGCTAAACCCCTAAACTGCAGAGCTGCTTAGGCAAAATCCTTTGCACTGGCAATAATCACATGAGGACTTAAGGTGAAACTTAGGACATTCACAGTAAAGTCTACACAAGCAATGAAATTCTATTTCCCCTGGACAGGATTTCCTAACAAAATGTGAGACTGCAATCCACATGCCGTTTGCCATCTCCTATTTTTTTCTTAGACATAAATTTTTGTCTAAATTGTAAAATTGAAGAAATATATATATACACACACACATATATACACACTCACACACACACACACACACAGATATACAGTATATCATGATTTAGATTGTGATAACTTTTAAAAAGTAAATGTAACTAGCAAAAGTAATTTAAATGTAAAAAGCTCGTTCGAAAGATAAATCACAAGTTTGAACCATAAAAAAAAAAATAAAAAAAAAATGCACTGGCTGCAATCAATAGCCTTCAATCCGGTTGTTTTTCACTGGCAACAGCCGATCTAATTAATGAGGCCTAAATGTCTCATTTCAAAGACTGGTTGTTTCTACAACCTTGCAGCTGGCAGTAATAAGGTTTAGATCTACATGAGAAAATACAAAAAAGGCAACACTCTAGTCTCCTTGTAAACTGCTCCGGGATACTTTATACAAGCTACTATCTAAACCAAATGACTCCAGCACCTGAGAAACACTTCGACTGCTTCTGCAAGAGGACAGTGCTATCTTATCACCAAGTAAGGACTGGGGGGGTTCACATATGTTCACCTACAGCAGAAACGCCAGTCTGCTTTATGTGATCCTTCATATCGTCACTGCCAAAAGGAGCAAACCGAACTTTAAACACTGACTTCATTATCTTTGTTAAAAGAAAATTCCTGCTTTTTTCTTCTTATTATTTATTTTATTATTTTCTGACAATTATTCTTCCTACTCTTCCTCCCTGTTTTTCGAACTATGCCATTCATTTATCATGTCAGATGACTTTGGTAATCGTAGTTTTTTAAGATCCACTTCACACTTGGAAAGTAGTCAATTCTGTGAAAACAGATGTGATGCTCTGAAGTCTGTGCAAAAGTGCTGAATCTTTCATCCCGACACCATAGCTGGTTTCTTTACAAATGATATTTTACTTCCACTTCGTACAGTAAAGACAACAAATAAATTATATACACAATAACCAGAAACTGATTCTTGAAGTTTTTAATTCATTCATTTTCATTAACTCAAACCCCTCATACTCTTTGCATTTTTCAGCAACAGACACTTGATGCAGTTACGTACTGTAAATACCACTCTTTAGAGTAGTTTTCATCATTAGTCACATAGTCTGCCAGTCCCCCACTGGATTCAAACTGCCTACACATGCACAAGGGAAGCCCAGGATGCAGAACATAGTCCAGTGTTAGTTTTTCTTTAAATTTTATTTTATTGATACCATTCTCACTGTTAACAACTGTAAACTGTGCACAAAGGCAAATCGCCATTGTCATTATTTTTGACAGACTTCTTTATTCAAACAACATGAGTTTGTCCGGCTGCATTAAAACAGATACACCATTTGCTCTTGTGTTGTACATCTGACACAACAGCTACTCAAAGAGTGTTTGCTCTAGTTTTAAACTGCACATGCTACTGCCAGTGACTACGGGTGCCACTAAATCAAGCTGGACTGAAATCTTAAAGAATAGAACTTGACGCTACCACTCCTCTAACTTGTGGTAAAGAAGTTAATACCCACAAAGCTGGACACCTGTCAATGTATTTCTATGCCATCCAGAAGTCATCTCTGCACTTTAAACGGCTCCCATCAACACCTGCATTGTTGCCAAGCAACTGTGCTATCAAATAAATGCAGTAAGTGCCAGATGTTGCTTCTGGCAGACAAAGATGAAAGCCTGTCAGAGAAACTAGAACCAACTGACCCATAGTTTCACACGGACAACACAGTGTTGAAATTATTACACAAAAAGTTGTATCGACATTCTATAGCCTAAGCCGTTATTTTTACTATGTCCTTAAATAATGAGTCCATTATGACTTCACATAGACACAGGCATCCTTGCCGTAGTATCATCCAGCATCAAGCCGTTGGTGGTCACATGTCTGGGTTTTCATCACCTCCTTCATCTCCCTTGTGCAAATGTTGCCAAGTGATTACACAACACTGTGCATTCCTGGTGCCTGGTATCTAGTGTGTCAGGTCCCCTGCCGCGCAAAGGGAGTAAGTCTCACTCAGTAGGTCAAGAATTGCACTGTAAACACTGCATTGTGTTATTTCAACATTACTGAATGTTCGCATTCGTCAATATCTCAAACATAGCAGACATACATCTTTCCTTTAAAGACGTAAAGACTATGTACAGGATCTTAGTGATGGAAAGAATTTCCTCGATCACTGTACTTCATTACTCAACTTCAGCGTTATCTCCACTGATGTCAATCACAGTACTTTATGCATAACAGAACAGCTCTAAGGACATGAACATAAATCATTTGCAGGCTTTTATTAAATACGTGGACCAACTTCAGCAAAATGAGATTTCCTTTGCTTTTTTTTTTACCCCTACCCTTTGTCTTTTGTTCAAGTGGGGAATATTCTGGCAACAGCCAGGGGTAGATCCAGAAGGTACTCTTATAAAAATGCTTTCTCTCCAATCAACGGTGAGTGGAGAAAAGTCAGATTGTACTGGATGTTGAATGAGGAGAGAGAACAACAAACCAAAACCTGGGGTTCTCCAAAGATAAACACTGAAAGCTCTTGGGGGGAGTGGTTAAAGGATGGATGGTGTGTATGTGTGTGTTTCTGCATTTGTGTGTGTTGCCAGTGCGCACGCGTGCGGCTTAAGTCAGGGCTGCACCTCCAAAGAAATGTTTCTAAAATAGCAACCGCAAACCAGACAGAATGTAAATCTGCACTTTGAAAAGGGTTGAAGAAAAAGAGCTTTGAGGGACGTAGAAAAACAGGTATTCATTTCAGTCCATTTACAGTTGCAGGAGCATAGAAATGGGTCACAGCACTCCAGCTCCACTCGGACTGTTGAAATAGGACTCCTGGTTTTATTTTCTTGAGTAATGAATTACAGGTTTTTCCACGGACTGAAGGTGAATTATATTACAGCTCCTGAAAGCTTCATCATGCCCGGGATGAAGGAATTCAACGCGTAAGCAAAGTTGAATAGAACTGTTTAATTGTATCAGCATGTTTCAGTAAAATCTGCGAGCGAGCGAGCGAGCAAGAGAGAGAGAGACAGACAGAGAGAGAGAAAGAGAGAGAGAAAGAAAGAGAGAGAGAGAGAGAGAAAGATGGCAAGAGGTAACTGGACAAAACAAAGTAGAGTAGAATTCAGCAGTTAAATCAGAAGGTTTAATTAGAGACTGGTTGCACCGATGTGTGTTTGCTTTCCATACAGTTTGAATTCAGTGTTGCAAAATGTTCTACACACAGCAACAGGTAGAGAGATTTTATGCACATTCGATGTCTTACCCAACACTTGGTGCTGCACTGTGCAGGTTGAAATAATTCTGCTTAACATTCAGCAGACAAAATCATCTTATTCCGACTGATACACATGGTATGTACTGGCACGTTAAGCGTATTATTTTGTCAAAGGCAGTATGACATGTTGCTGTCCAGTGAAAACCCCATATCTCCCTAAATGATGCTTTTAAAGTTTTAGGACAACCTGAAGGATTAAATACCAGGCTGTTTTTTTCCAGTTTTGGGAAGAACTGAAATTTTGTAGATCTATGCCATTGTTTCTCAAAAAGGTGAAGCAATTAGAAAATCTGTTCACTCTATTCTGTCTTGCTGTAGATATTATTAAATTTACTCCAAATCCTAAACAAAACCAAGCAGGTTTGGAAATAATACAGAATAACAAGGTCTATTGAGCTAAACTGCCAGAGCTAGCAAGGCTTGCAAACTAACTTCCGCAATCCTCAAAGTGAACATGATACATCTCTTAAATCCAACACTTATTTTCCATATATTCTTGTCCTTGCTCTAAATGTAAGCCATGAAGTACCCCTCCTACTCTAGAGCCCATTTTCATTCAGCATAACATTACAAAAACGTGAATATATGCTATCAATATTTCTTAAAAAAGTCTGGAACTGACAACCCAAGAATCTCGCTATTTCACAGGTCAAAGTACAATCAGAATGAGCTCTGTGCGAGGCAATTGAGGCAGAACCTCTTCCTGACAGAAGCGAATGTGTCTGGGAGTAAATGCATCTCTACTTTGTTAAAATGAATGGGAAGAATTTCTTTGTCCCAACAGTAGCAACTACTCTTACAGTGGTGCACAAGTACAAAACCAAAACTGCTTCTGCTCTGGTACAGTCATAGCTCTAAATACACATTTTGCACAGAATCCAACAAGAATCTGGTTTAAACCTCAGAGTATCTCCAAATGACACACGACTACCTCATCTGAGTGGATAGAGAATTTTCACATCAAGACAAGAGGAGGATTTTAATCTTAAGTGCTGGCTCAGTCTATTGTTTTGCCCTCTTTACTGCATTTTTCCAAAGGTTGGTCTGTATGAGGTTTCTCTGGTACATCTTTACTTTCACTTTAGACTAGTCAATTTAGTGTTACATGACATACAGCACTATATCTGTATATCAAAATAACAAATATTGTATGCAATGATTATCATGATTATGATGATGTATGATTATATGGATTTAATTGTGCAGCACTACCATCAACTTTTAAGCTGCAAAAAAGTACTGCAAGATACAAAAACATGAGTAATTCTCATGTTTGATCAGAGTTTACTGAGTAATATTTTTGTCTGGTTTTGGTTGGGTTAGATGGTTAGAATCAGGGTTGTGTCATAGTAACAACCCAGGAAAATCCAGCGGCTCCACAGTGGATCTGATGGAAGCTGGAACAACAGAGCAGTGTTCAAATGCTCAAGAGGGAGCAACAGAGGGGGAGAACAAGGGAGAAAAGAGAAAGCCTGCAGCACATTCCCCACAAGACACTCACTTCCTGTCTGTGAGTCTTACTCAGCACCCAGGAGGAAGAGGAGGATGAGGCGCTCACACCCACCCCCCCCCCAATTATATGGGCATGGAAACCAGAGAAATCATTCTCTAAACAATAAGGGGAAGAATATTGAGAAATATAACAATCACATTTTGACTAGAGGGCCACTTTTCCGTCTCAGAGCGTTTCCACTGGCCTCCATAATAATATATTCTTTTGTGTGCAACCTGTGGCCTACAAATGAAGTTTTGTCAGAAAATATTTCAACATGCTTATTCAGAGCAACTCCTAGCATTAGCATCTTCTACACAGAAGATATTGCGTAGAGAACTGGATAATATCATACTGATAATATCATCACTAGATATTGAAAATACCTGCGAAAACCTTGCTCTCATTTCCATATGCAACAGTTTCTCTGTTCTGAGACAAAGCTGCCCAATAATAGTCTAGGAGCAGGAAAACAAATTAGTTCAGGGAAGAAAATGATTCACTTAGCCTAATTGTAGGTTGTTGTTGCAGTTACTCAGCAAACATGTTGTTACGATCTGTGCACACACTGGCCCCACCAGGAGGCTATGCACAGTCGCAAACACATCTAAACTCTCATCATTACTTGTCTTAGCAGGGAAACCCACAGCAAGAGCTCTTCAAACTGACCCATACCCATAAGGAGAGATTAGTAATGTATGCTTTTAAAAAAAACAACAAAAGAAAAAGCCAAAAACCAACATGGAAAACCTTGGTGCACATGCAGACAGTCTAAATTTGGATAATCAGGGTTGGAGAAAAATGTTACCTCTTTCCCACACTTGCCCCTGGTCTCTTAACTTCATAATGAATGTTAAAAAGGCACAAAAGGTCTCTTAGACAGTTCCCCACACACATAAAATTATCTTCCAGGCTCATGCCTGTGTCAAGGTCTCCATGCTATTAACTTAGGAGTTCTATTCTAGGGTGCCAGCAGTACAACAGTAAACCCCGATGGCTGTCAGGCCGAGATTTTGTTGTCACCTTGCACTCTGGTTACTGATCTGAGCGCAGGGAACCCGTGCCAGCGTGGGAGACAGTAAATCTGTAATTGTTGAGCTGTTAATAATTTCCATTTTCCCCTGATGCAAATTGTGGTAGAACGGGGGGAGTAAAATGTGGTTGATTTGAATAAAGAACAATTTAAGTGTGTATGCTGAGATTTTGCTTCAGTGTGGAGGAGTGCTTGTGAATGACAAACATCTTTTAATGAACAAAGCTTCTAGATAATTTTTATTCTTCAGTATATTCGCTGCCACTGACTGTATGCCTCTCCACCAGTCTAGTGTCCCAGGCTTATTGTGCCTTCTGAGTACAGGCAGCCTTATTATGAGGAAAACATCCTTCAATCCCTTATTAACAGCCAATATAATCACTTTTTCTTGGCACTAGACTACAGATACACTTGGGTAAATACACTTGCAGGAGATCAAATTTTTCTGGCCACACCTTTAGAACTGTGACCATCCGTCTGCCATATGATTCAATTAATCAATTGAATAGAGAATAAAATGCTGGGAAAAATACATGAATTAACAGATAAAAATTAATAAAACAATGCAAAGATACTGTGAAATTAATGCACTAATATATAAGTCATTCCTAACTATTTCAGACAGGAAAATATTTCACACACATGCATAAATAAGATAAATATGTATCCATAAATATATTGTTCATTCATGTATTATTTCATCTGTCATCTGCTACAAGTCCTTGGCTGTGGTATTTAAAGATTCAGTTCTGTTTGGGACGATGTAACAACTTCCTGAAACCTCTCAAAAGATTGTATCTTGCACCCAGAGGAGAGAAACTGGGAGCAGAGAGATTTCACAGCAATGTCACAGCTCTTCTGAGACAACATACCATGCAAAATCAATGAACATTCAATCTGTGTAATATGCAACTTGGAGTCTAACTGCCTTGTAGTAGTAGGGTTGCCTCTGCAATTCATTCTAAAAGTTAAACTGACCAAACTCTGAGCCAAGATGTCCCTGACAAAGGCAAGTGACATTCACTGATGAACCGATCATGAATTATGTACAATGGACACCACATAGAAGGGTTTCATCAACACAGCATAATCATCATACTGCATATCGGATGCAAATGAAATTGAGCTGCAGTGATTAAACAGAATCCATGAATCAAAGACCAAAATATACACCCTTTTAGTCCAAAGCATCTTCATGCTGTTGCAGCTATATTCCTGTGATCTGTTTTAAAGTAGATCTGCAATGAATAGTCCATTAGTCGGTTGGTTAAGCGACAGAAAATAAACAAGTAATAATTCTGATAATAAATTTACTACAAAGTACTTTCTTCAGCAAATGTGCCAAATACTCTGTGACTTCTCCAATGCTGGACTTTCTACCTCTTCCTATTTAATATCATTATAAACTGAGTGTCTTGGAGTTTAGGAGTTTAAGACATTTGAGGGTATCACTTTGGGCTCTGGAAAAATTTAATGAGCATTTTTTGTGACTTTTACAGAACAAACAATCACGAAAACAATCAGCTGATCAATATTATTTTCACTGATGACAACAATTTTTAGCTGGACACTGGAGAGACCAGGATAGATAATTACCTCATTATCTATCTTGTCTTCATATTATCATGTCCGAACTCTGTGCAATTTATTGCTTTACTTGTCAGTTCAGATTTTGTCCACCATTTGAAAAGAAAAAAAGAAATCAAGGTCTCCATCTTTTGTTCACTACCTCTAATGAATGTGTAGGGCAGAAATATGTGATCCATATGCAAGAGAGTGAATATTTAGCCTTACTGTACACAAGTACGTGCACTTCACAGCAGGTTTCTTGAAGATATAATAATACATTAAAGAGTCGGTGGTGAAAGTGGTTTCCAAAGCCAAGTACTTTAAGAATTTCCGGTTGTAAAATTTACATAGTACTGACCTCTTTGATATTCAACAATTTTTTACTAGGTAGTCATTGAAATCTCCACATTGTGATCTAGAGCAGATGTATTACCTGGATATAACAAAAAAAATACTGGAGGTATTGCCTTTTGGGAAGTGATTGCAGAATGATTCGACCTGTGGCCCTTTGCCGAGGGTCAAGCGCACTTTATTTTCCAGGAAAAAGAAGCCAGAGATACCGTCACAGACAATAAAACGCTCAGCAAAAATATACTGGAGTTCCCATTAAATTATTTCATTATAGTCCAAACTCAGGCCTTCAGAACATGATGTACCATGTCAAGATCTACGGCAGATCCAATCAAAACACAGCCAGATGTTACACAGCTCTGACCCAAATGGATGAGACTAAAGGAGCTATTTATTAGGGTTTGAATGTACACCCACAGCTTCAGGACAAAAAGGAGATGAGAATCTCTGATCCAGGGACTGGAAATGAATGTAGAGCACAACTGTAGCTATTCTGTGGTATTAATACACTGTGCTCAAAACTCAAACGGATGCTAGGTGACTGCGTAATGTCGCCTATGAGATAACCAAGCTACACATGATGCAAGCAGACATCCCGGATTCCTTCTAAAGGCCAGAGATCAAAGGTTAAAGCAGTTTCATGGTTGAGATAGTATGGCATTTAAACAAGAACCTACTACGGACCGGAGAGACCAGGAGACACTGGAACACAGCAGTTATTTCTATTCTACATCCCTGCAGCACTGTAAACATGAGCAGCGTCGGTCATGATGTCATGAAGCAACAACTGTTGGTAGAGGTACACAGATCAAACCAACAAACTGTTGGGACCTAGTAAACTGGATTGATCATACATAACATACAGAGGAATAAACAGACTCATTCAGACACAGTGTGTGACGTGGCGCATGGTATGTCCGGGACACTCGGATTTCGGGCTGGCCTCTGGTAAAGTTGTTTTCCTGGAAGAGTCTGGGATGACATGGAGCTTTGAGGAATGTACTGAGGAGCGAGGCAGCAACCAGGACTTTGTCAAGGGGAACTAAGCGTGCGCGTATGTGTGTGTGTGTGTGTGTGCATATAGGATAAAGGATGAACTGACATCAAGATCGGCTGCTCGCCCAGGATTACTCCTAGAGTTAATCTCAAATTCAAACCACAATTTAAATACTTCTGATGAGCAGCCTTTACCGAGTTATAATGACAGAATTTAAAGCCATATTCTTCCACAGTGCGGGCCATCATGAATATCATGCCTGTTTTTAAATTGCAGTTTGAGTATGCCTTCTGTTGTTCCTCTGAATGTTCTGTTTGGTTTCTTCCCGCCTCTGACTTACTGTCTCCCCGTGGAATTGAAAAAAGGATCCAGCCTGCCTACCTAATGCTTTAATATTCCACTCTTGTGTTTTTGAAACCTGTGATAAATGACCTCAACCTCTTGAGTTTCCAGAGACCTCTAAACAGAGCCTGGCTTGGCCTGGCTTGGCCTGGCCTCTCTTTATGAGCCTGTCATCGCTTGTTTTACTGTTCACTGTCACTTGCACGTCATTGGAGGGGAGCTCACGCACTGAATCATTTTGTCACCGGAGGAGAACGCGCAGCAACAACTCCCATGCAGTAAAACTGAACATGACAGTGTACAGCTGACACATCAATCTTTTTTTCTTTTCTTAAAATTAAGTCTGTATTGAGGCGACATTCATCACTGACAAACCTTTAAAAAAATTGTTATTTATGTAATTTCCCAATGAAAACTGTTCCTACTGTGCTTGTGCACCAACTTCCATGGTCTATTTATCAACTTTCAGTTCCTTCTCATAAGATTTTTGTTAATGTCTGCAAAGTCTGATGCCTCAGTTGTTTCTGCATGCAAACTGTTTCACTGAGAGGTAAATGAACTGCATGTTCGGGTCAGTTTCAGTTTAGTCTACAAACAAACCGACGCACTGGGAGTTTGTGCAGCGACGGCCAGTGGCCAGGGCAGGTTACTACGTCCAAGGGTACATCTCTGATGGTTGAGCCTCTCTCACGTCTCTCAGCCCTTCAGACATTCGTTCAAACTTTCATTTTATAGTTAAAACTCACTCAACGAGGTGGTTTTCTTTAGTTTACGAGGTGGTGACGTTTAATTGAAGTCCCGAATTGACTCGGCTTAATTGCTCTAATTGATTCTTTCCGGATTAAGCACAAGACGAGCCCGAGTTACCTGGCCGCTCTCACAAGGTGTCCTCAAACTCTAAAAGTTACTCCAAGTATTAATTATGCGTGGGAATTTTTTAATTTTGTTCGTCTGCTATAAACAAAGGACCGTCACTGGGCTGCTTGAGTGTGCAGGCAACAATTGGATGAAACGTTGACATGAAGTTTAAAAAAAACGCATTATTCATTGAAAATACTATAATTTGTCGCTAAATTTGTACTTGGTTTCCTTTTCTTTCTTTCTTCTTCTTTCTTTTCTTTTTTTTTTTTTTTTCTTTTACCTAATAACATGACCTCCAGCTTCTTGCGGTCCACCCGAAACCTCTCCTCAGTCCACTCCGGATCCGGCAGCGGATGGGGCCCGCTCAGATCCTCCTCGGAGCCCGGGAGCGGGGAGTCGGTGCTGCGCTCGCTGTTGGAGCCCTGGTCCGACTGCTGCAAGTATCCGCTTAAAGTGTCGCACTGGGCAGCCATTGGTGCTGCGCAGCAACTTCTCCAGAGGCCACCGCGTTTTCTCTATTCGGAGTTGAAGTGGGGGGAAAAAAAAAAGGAGGGGGGGCAGAAGCCAAAACGCCGAAACTTGTGTAAACTTTTCTTTTTCTTTTCTTTTAGTTATTATTATTCCGTCACTTCGCGGTGTTGTGCGAGCTCATCGCAGCGCGGCCGAGACCTTTTCTTTCCTCCGCGGTTTTCTTCAAGCCCCTTCGCTCTCCCCCATTAGGCGGACGTCTAAAAATAAGCAGGAGCGCACTGGTCCGGTCGCTATAGGTTGTCTCCTAAGTTAACGGAGCACGACTGCAAACATACCAACCAACTCCTCGGGAAAGTTTCACGTGTCATCCTGCAAGGAAAAAAAAAAAAGAGAGAGAGAGAGAGAGAGGGGGGAAAAAAAAGGAGCGACTCCTCCCAGAAACACTTTTTTTGAGCGTCTACCTCCCCCTGGGTTCCTCTGGAAGTCTCCAGACTTTAGTGTTAAGAGAGAAACTCACTGCATTCAGTTGATGTCATTGTGGGACCCGTAGAGTCCAAAAGATTTTATGTCTCCTATATAGGAAACCGTCGAGAGAATATAGCCAATTACAGCAACCAAAATCATAGTTATTACGAGCTGAAAATTGTATTTCAAGTCAATGTTATACCACTAGATATGAAAATAAAGTAACCACAATTGATTGAGCAAAATGGCAGGCTTTGACTTGAGCACACATTTATATTTCTATGCCATTTTTTTTTTTCAGCCTAGTCGGCAGTTTATAATAACATCCCATGCAGCTGATTTATTGGTTTATAGAGGAAACACTTTATGTCCTGAGAGATGTGAAAGGAAACAATACAGGAAAGGGGAATCAAAACAATGTGGAGCGACCCTGCGTTGAGTAAAATGGACTCGAAAAGGACCATGGTCATAAAAAAACAAATATGCCGTGTAAAGTTATACATGACCACAAGGTATGAAACAGGTTGCCGTTGAACAGAACGTTTGCAAGTCCCCGTAGGAATATTATTCCGGGGTTATTCTCACACTGTGGGCAGGAAGTGACTGACGACAGTTTCCAGTGATTATATGACCTTGTTAAATGAGGGTTTTTCCACCTGTTAAATTTACCTTTTTTTATGGGTTCCAATTTAACTTGTGTCTGTTGGTAGTTCCCCATGTTTTATGTTCCTTCACTATTTTGCTCTGCTGCATTTGTGATTTGTCATCCCGAACAGGAACCTGCCAAGCCAGTGGCTGGTGATGTTTTACCCTCATCACTGTCATTCTTCATATTTACATAAACTCAGTCATGAGTCTTACTTGTCAGCTTTGGCAGACTTCAGATGACCAACATCCACAACCTCACAGCTGGGGCCTTGTTCACAAAGCAGAGTAACCGAAGAGCTGCACCCTGGTGGCTCTCTGTCAGTCCATGTCTTGTTTATTTGAAGTATAAACTTCACCACCTTGAAACCTGGGATTAAAAGTAGGGACCTAATGAATTAATTTTAATCTTGAGAAAAATACTGACATTTCTAAAAAATAAGCTCAGCTTTACCTGAATTTGTGAAAACAGTTTAGCTTTGACATTTGAGCCTTTCACATAAACCTGCTAGTACATCTTTAAGGTTAAGGCAGTCACCTCATTATTTAAAGCAGTTTCTTTCAATTCTAAGGATTTTTTTTTAATTGATCATTAGAGTTGAAAACCTAAAGACCGATATTCCTGTAAATATTAGAAAAAGAAAAGTGCTAACTAAACTCAATGGTCCGATAACGTTGCATCACCATAGCACTCCAGTGATTGAGCAGGTGTATGCCCATCTTCACATTAAAGTCAGTAGGGAGAGCATGTTTGCATTTTATCATAAGCACCCCTAAATTAGACATGAGCTGCTGAATTAATGTGCGTGAACTCGCTTCACCAGTGTACAGCAACTGTGCTACAACTTGCAGAGGTGATGATAATGGGTCGTTTAATTTTGATGGAGAGAACATCTTTTCTCATTGTAATTTTATTACTTAAACAATACACTGTAATAGCCAATATTCACATAAATAATAATTTAGCAAATGGTCCTTAATTTAATGTTACACAATTATGAAAATTTAATTGTCCAGGAGAGAAACTGCCTTATGTAAAAGGCTTGGGCAGTAAAAAGTAAAGGCTACCACCTAGTGGTCATGTGAGTAGCAAAATGCCTCTTTTAGAAATGACACCAAACCAAACAATTTATGCAGCAGGAAGATATTAATGTTATTAATATCAGTGTACTAATGTATTTTAAAGATAAACTGTAATTCAGGTTTGATCAATGTTTTTTTAATGCAAAACAACGCTAAATAAATTCAGCACAGTCTTGTACAACATAAATCTCTTAAAAGAAAAATACAACCAGGCCATCTCACTATTGATGATAATAATAATAATAATGATGATAATAATGAGGATAATAATAATAATAATAATAATAATAATAATAATAATAATAATAATAATAATAATGCCAATTTATGGAAAAAAAATAAAATAAACAGTAAAAACAGTTAAGTCAAGTAAAATTTGAATCGAGAAAGTGCTTCAAGCGTATAAAACACCTCAGCTAGAACCAGTGTGGATGAGCAGTTGAAACAGTACTGTCATATTTTGAGGTGTTTCTGGGATGCGTCATTGTTGCTGAAACTTCAGTCCTTCACATTGCATACCTCTGAGTCCATTCTCTGGCTAATTTGTTGTACCTAGAGAGAAAAGAAGATCAGAATAGTTCTTAAAGAACATTTGACCGATTTAAGTTTTTACACAAGCCAATGTCTTTGGTTTTCATACTCACTTTTGTCTGTCCGATTTGTAGATGTGTGCAATATCTGGGACTAGTGGATCATCTGGATTCGGGTCACATAGCAAAGAACATATGGATAATAACACTGAAAAAAAAAGATCAGTAAGCACTCAGGTTTCAATTAGATTAAAAGATAACATTTCAACTTCTTAGCTCTACCATTTTAAATAAAAATGGCAAGCTTTGATTTCATGTACCACTATAACAAAATCCTGACAGTTTAAGTCCTTAAAAACAGTGTATTTTTAGCCACTGATTAATTCATTTTTTGAGACTAACCATGAAACCGTTCATTTGAAAGAATCCAGGTTTGGTGACAGCATAGCGATTGCTTCACCAAACAGGCTTCACTGTCAAACCCTTAAGAATGTCAAATTACATTATAGCGATCTCTATGTCCTTGAGACTTCCAATTAAATCTTAGATACAAACCAGATCATATTCAGTGCTACTGTAATGTACAACACTGTACAGGCAAAATGAACATGTCAGTTACCTTTTGACACTGTAAGTGCAGGTGACCACTGTGACCTCAGGATGTCAAGACAGATGCTACCATTGCTGTTTATGTTTGGGTGATAGATTTTAGTTGTAAAGGCAACCTATAGAAATAACAACCAGAGCAGAAAGGTAATATAACCTTTTTTAAAGTTGATTCTGAAGGTGGTCAGTGTCTCTGTCAAAGACACATTTATTTATTACAACAATAACAAAGACAACAACAACAACAACAACAATAAAACTACATCTAACAATTACATTTATTCTCAATGTATTATTTGCTATGTAAAATGTATGAAAGTAGTGAAAATACCTATTAAAAACAAAGTGATTTTTAGCTAATCTGTGTCTAAGATAAATAATCCTACCTTTGGTGGTTTAAAGGGATAGTCAGTTGGGAAATGGACAGAAAGGAAGAACACTCCTCCATGATATGGACTGTCATTCTGAAACAAAGGAATAAAGCATTGTTAAATTATGCCTAGTACTGTATCCTTATGGGGTAAAATACTATATCCAGTGTCAGAGACACCATAATTTATATTGTTATTCACCTTTCATTTGACATTTTTCTTTGTTTAAAATCAAGATTCTATGATATTTACCCTTTTCACATTGTCTCAATAATGCCATGGGCTTACCGAGTAACACTCGTGCCATAGAGTGTGCCAGTCTGTGCTCTCCACAGAGAATAGAAAGTGCTCTAAAGTCAACATAAAACACTATTGTCTAGAGATCCAGAAACAGCTTGTTTAAAAAAAAAAAAGAAAGAAAGAAAGAAAAAAAAGAGAGAAAATCCAGAAAAATAATCCAGAAAAAGCTCACCGGTCCTGTGATGGTCGCTTGCCAATGAAACACTGGAGAAAACAAAGATAAAGGAACAACCTGTGAGAACATTGTTTAGTATCAAGATTTGATACACATAAATAAGCAATACTGATAACAAGGATGACCACGGTAGGTCGTATGTCTTTAAGCTGTCTTTATGCAGTATTCCCAGACTTACTGTCCTCCCCCACAGGTCCAGCTGAACATGAAGCTGGAGGATCTCTCTGCAAGTCATTCAACTCCTGTACAAAGAAACAAACAACAACTCAACTTATGTGTTTTACAGCCCCCACCTCCATACACACACATACACACTCTCTCACACTCACTGTAGTGCATAGCTTAAAAAAAAGCAGAATACTCAGGTTTGCAGTTCGTTAATCTGTAAAATTTACATTTGTCAACGGGTACTTAAAACTTCGGGAAATTAAATTATACCGTAAATTGTACTTCCGCTGCAAAATAAGCGAAAACGTAACTTAAAAAAAACGCTTTCACGTTGCTCGTTGCTAGGCCAACTTTAGCCGGCAGCGAAGTTAGCTAATTTAAGTTTAACTTCATTGCTAACTGGCTTCGGCGTAATATGTCATCGCCACGGGAACGAATAATGGTCTTGCTGGCGTTAAAAAAAAAACTGTGTAATGTAATGATTACCTAACCTATAGATCATTCATAAAACTTCGGGGCAATAATCAACCACTTTAGGTTAGCAAACCGATGCTATTAAGTGAATGACTGGCTAACGTGAGAACGACGTTTCCGTATCAGTCCGACCTCTCCTGTACATCACATAAATTAAGAAAAGACGAATACTCTCACCTTCTGTATTCTCTTCAAAGCCATGGCAAGTCGTTCGGGCGGCGTGAGAGAAGCTACGGTGTTAACTTTGACAGCTGTCAGCTACAGCTCCGCTCACTTTCTGCCAACTCGCCGTTATTTGTTTTGACAAACTGATTATTTCTTTTGTTTCCGCGTTTTTGTTTGACGACGGAGAACGGACCGGTGCATTGTGGGACTCTGAGTTTTACGGCCCGGCCGCTTAAAGGGACCGCTCGGCCAAATACGTGGCCACGGCTCCTCCCGTGGAAGCGTCTCCGTTAAGAAAATATTGACCTGTACAATCAGTAAATACAGTTAACAAAATTGTAAATGAACAGGTTATGGAAAGAAATCTTGAACTAATAGGCTATAGTACTATATTGTAGTCAATTTCATGTAATACAAACTACATGAAACATTGCATTAAGTGCACGTAGTGTACTGTCAGAGCAATTTGCTCAGCCCTCAGTTACATTTTGCAACTGTGCATTACAGATGACTCTGACATTTTTCCTGAAAAGCTTTTATATTTTCACATGCAAAGTGAGATCTTATAGGTAACAAGGATAAAGTCAAGTAGTCTAAAACCCCGGCCTGAACTGTTTCATATGGGCTCGTCTATACCCTCTAATCGTTACAGTTACAGTCTGTCGATGAGCTGCTCTGAGGTGACTGTTGTAACTGATGTCTGACCTTTGAGGAACATATGGTATGTCAATTGGACAACCTACAGCCTATATCATTTTGGATTGTGGAAATCTTTATGGAGCATTACTCTGTTGTATTGTTTTCAAGTGGGACCCCCCCCCCTCCCTTTTTATTGAGTGCGGTCCGCAACAAATTTCAATAAAATATTGAATAACTTGACCTAAAGTTGCTTTGGGGAAAAGTGATTCTTTCTGGTTTTTAATGGCTGCATACAAGGGTGCATTTTGACAGGCCGGGGTGAGGGAAGCTGGATGGATGGCATCGCAATGTGCACGAAATATTGATTTATAAAAAGAAGGCAAGTCAAGGCAAATTTATTTGAATTTAACCTTTCCAACACAGATGCTAAAATAATTAAAGATATAATTAAATGGATGGTAAAATGTCTTGAATTATCTTACTAAAATAGAAAAGATACTACTAAAATATAAAAGTTATGGTACACTGACAGAACACAGCAGTGATACACTTAATAAAGGAAAAAATATGAATAATAGAATAGAATAAATCAAAGGCACAAGAGAATAAATCTTTAATATAGATATGAATGTGGCTAAAAATGAGATACATGTGGGATCAGCAGGAAGCCGGTTCAGTCTGTGTGCAGTGTAGAAGCTAAATCAAACACTCTGGTTAGTTTTGACTTCAGGCAGTCCAAGCTAACTGCTTCCCAAAGTCTTCAACCATATCAACAATGTGTCTGGCCCTTAACCATTAAGTGATTTATAAACTATAAATAAACTATAAATGGCACTTCAAAATGCATTCTATAACTGACTGGGAGCCAATATAAAGATGTAAGAATAGTTCTCGCGGCAGCATCCTGAATTGGTCTGGAGGGGTGCAGTGGTCTGTTGGGAAAATCAAACAAGTCTATCCTGCTGAGGTAAAGGCATGAATGAATGAATGAATGAATGAATGGTCATTAAAACTTCTAATTGTTTCTATTTGGGGATGATAAAAGGCCGATGCAATTACTGCCTTGATGTGGCTGCTCATATCTGAATCCATTATAAGACCAGCATTTATAGTTCTGTCCTGAGTCCATTAGTCTAGTGAGATCCATGTGTCGAGTTTAGAGTGATTTGCAGAATAACAGGACTTGGACTAAAAGTAGCACATAAGGGGTTTAATAATAATTGCCCATATCTGAACCTTATGTGAATCTGTATGTCAGAGTGATTAGCTCAGATTCATAAATGCAAATGTCATTAATATACCCTCTGCTTTCTGTACAACCTAGGCCAACTGCAGACTATAGTAGACAGCCATTCCTTGCTGTCCAGTCTATTTAAAAGTATCTGATGGTCAGTGGTATCAAAAGCTTCATTAGTTTCCCACAGCACAGTCTGATAATTTTCCTGAATCACTAAGATGTAAATCAGTTAGTACCTTTATCAGTGCGGTCTTAATCCAGAGTGACAATTGTCGGAAAACTGAATTTGCATTTAAGTTGCTGAGCTGAAAATGCGAAACTTTCCTGATAATTTCTCCATAAACTTAAGATCTGAAATATTTTTTATCAAATTATCTAAGTTGCATGGTTTTGAGGAGGCATTAAGTGGCTTTAGAAAACCCAATTGCAGCACATCCAGCTTAAAAAAAATAGGCACATAGATGATTATCATAACAGATGATGAGAAAACAAGGAAATAATGCAAAGAGAGAATGAAATATGGAGATCAGTTGGCTCAGTATCCCCCCAAGGCTGTACCATCTATTGCTGTTTGGCTTAGTAACCAATTATCCTTACAGAATTGTTATAAAACAGATCCACAATGGTTTAAAATTATTATAATTCCGGTGTCCCAGCTCACAGGGAAACTGAGTTAACTGAATGTTTAGGTCCATCTTGCAAAGAGCTTAAGTCTTGAGAGAGCAAAGGGGATATGGAAGACACAAGATGAATAAACATACAGACACATACAGTACATAGGGAGAAAGGGCATATCTGTCATCTTTCACGCCTGGACTCCTGCATTTCTCAAAGCCACAGATTGCAGCAAATTAAGAGACTTTCTGTTTATTCATTTTTTACCTGCAGAACTGTATGCATTGGATTTCTGAAACTCATAGATTTATAATATTTTCTTACATTTGCAGTCGGTGTCTGACACAGTTTCATGGAACTTTCTTTGAAATACAAACGCTGAATTTGAGTGAAATATCTCATCTTATGCAGGTGAAAGATGAACTTTTAGCTCCTCTGCATATCCACAACTATTAATCAACAACTTTTAAAGAAATGAAGTGTCATTCTATCTATCTATCTATCTATCTATCTATCTATCTATCTATCTATCTATCTATCTATCTATCTATCTATCTATCTATCTATCTATCTATCTATCTATCTATCTATCTATCTATCTATCTATCTATCTATCTATCTATCTATCTATCTATCTATATATACATATATATACATATATAGCCAAAGTATCACAGCTTGTAAATGCTTTTTTTCCTTGCCTCAAAAGGCTTCTAGTTCTATGAGTTTCTAGGACTATCTTGCATGCACTGCTCTTCTTAGGTCTATCCACAGATTTCCAATGATGTTTTGGTTGGGGGACTGTGAGGGCTGCAGCAAAATCTTCAGCTTTCACTGCTTGAGGTTGTCCATCGTGGATTTTGAGGTGTGTTTAGGATCAATATCATGTCGTAGAAGTAATCTTTTTTCTATCTTTAGCTTTTTTATGGATGATGTGATGTTTGCACCCAGAATATGCTGGTATTTAATTGAATCCATTCTTCTCTCTAAAAGGGAAATATTCCTTGTTTCACCCGCTGCAACACAAGCCCAACGCATTATCGATCCAGGCCTGTTTTTAACAGTTGGAGAGGTGTTCTTTTCATGAAATTCTGCACCTTTGTTTCTCCATGCACATCTTCGCTAACTGGGGCCAAAAAGTTCTATTTTAACTCCATCAGTCCACAGGACTTGTTTCCAGAATGCATCAGGCTTGTTTAGATGTTCCTTGGCAAACCTCTGATGCTGAATTTTGTGATTAGGATGCAGAAAAGGTTTTCTTCTGATGATATTTATGCTGGTGTTGTTGCACACTAGAACAGACCTCAACTGGACCTCAACTTGACCTCCATGATTCCTGTTAGCTGCCATTTCTTAATTGCTTGATCAACAGAGGAAATGGTTACCTGAAAAAGCTTTACTATCTTCTCATAGCTTTCTCTTGCTTTGTTGGCAAAGATTATTTTAATTTTCAGAGAGCTAGGCAGCTGCTGAGAGGAGGGACAAGGTTTGGGGAGTCCGAGTATTTATAAAGCTTTGAAATTTGCATCACCTAGCTTTTTTTTCTTACAATGACTATGAACAAGCCATATTCTGACTAAGCTAATTAGGTTTGAGGCCGTCATGAAAGCTACCTGAGAGCTCATATCTCTTGGGATGCCAAAACTTTGGTATGGGGCTCCTTTCCTTTTTTCACTCTAAACTTGTGGAAAACATAAATAATACTTTACTAATCTTCCTCAAAATTTTGAAAACTTCTACTCACTTAACTGTTCATGGTAGCAGAAATTTTGACTAGTGGTGCCCAGACTTTTGAATCCCTCGCTATGAAGGACAGTGATGGAAGCAGTATTCAGATCCTTTACTTAAGGATCATTACCACAATAGAAAAAAAACCCAAACAAACCCTATTTTACGTAAAAGTCCTGCACTTAAAATTCAACTTGTTTGAAATTACTATCAGCAAAATGTGGTTGTAGCACATAAAAGTAACACTACAATGCAAAAAGACCTCAGCGTTATTCTATAATGTACTATTGGATTATTATTATTGATGCTTTAACATTTAGGCCCGTATCCTTTTAATGTATAGTGGTTTAATTTACTATACAGTATTTCTTGTATGGAGTTTTCTTAGTGGAGTAGAAATATAAAGCTGCATAAAACTAAAACTCTCAAGTGTAACTACTTAGGCCTATGGCACTTGAGAACACGTACTTATTTTTCCACTGTTGATCAAGGCATTATTTACAGAGTTAAGACTAAACGGTTTCCCATCACGTTCAGCTGCGAGAACAGCGCTGTGTTACAGGCGAGATATTCAAGACGGTTTTTTTCCCTTCTGCTTCATAAAAATTAAAAATGAAATCTGTGCTCTATTTCGTCCCCTCGATAAAAAAAATCGCATCCGTTTAAATATTAATATACCGCAAGTCCCTCTCATACGGGCCCAGCTCTCAGACACCGGCAACATCACTGCAGCGGATGCATAGCGTTACAAATCTGAGAAGGAAAAATATCTGTATGTCTCCAAAACGGGTTGTAATTCATTCCTCACACGCGATTGGTCCCGGATCGATGCGCGTTCGCGGCGCTCCGAGGCGGCGCGCCCGTGCTCCTGAGCATCATTTGGAGAAGAGGAGAGACAGAGACGGAGACAGGAGACAAGAGGGAGCCGTGAAACACCAAGTGTCCGCCGTATGTCCGCCTCCCCACGCCGCCAATGAATAATCCTCGCATTCCTATGTCTGCCAGTTGACGCGCTCGACGCGAAGGACCGGGCTTCCACCTCTGCAAGGATTCAGGAGTCCTATAGCGGGCTTCGCGTTTTTTCAGGTAAGCGCGCCCCCCCTTCCTCCTCCTCCTCCTCCTCCTCCTCCTCCTCCTCCCTCTCCCCTCTCCCCACCCCTCCCCTCCTTCTCCTCCCGTGACCAGTGTCGCTGTGTTGTCTGTGTGTTTACGCGCTGTCCATGGTTAAGAAAAAGGCACGGAGAGCGAAAGGGGCGCGGGGCGTTTTGCGGTAGCTGTCCAAGGTGCTGAGACGGGGCAGCGGCTCGCGGTGAGAAAACCCAGTATAGTACAGCTAACGGCCTCACGTTTGGAGCAGGTTACATGACTTCGCTGTTTGCACGCTATGGGCGATATAGTGTTGCAGACCGAACCTCCCGAGGATGTCGTGTGGGTGTCGCAAAGGGGCAGAAATAACGATGAAGCTGTAACGTGCATAGGATGTTTCTGTTACATTTGCGCGTTTTGGCCACGGTTGCTCTACCGGAATAGATGCATCTAAAGCTGCGCCGTAGAGTAGCCGACCTCCTCCGGGGACGGCTGTGTTGTTTTTACTGCATTCAGCGTTGACAAGGGTCCGTGTCTTCACCTGCGCCTTATTTTGCCCGGTGCGATCTTAAGAGTGCATCTTAGCGGGTGCCGTGCGGGAGATGAGGATGGCCGCTCGGTCCCTCTGGTGTCAACAAACGGCAGAAGGTTGTCACTTGTTTTAGACACTGTTTTGTTTTGTTTTGTGCGTGTGTGTGTGTGTGTGCGTGCAGAATGAATCCGTCTGAGAAAAGAGTAGTTCCTAGTCCTGCATGGTGTCCGTCGCCGCTTTTCAGGTTGAACTTTTGCCCCGTTCACTCGGAATTCGCATCCGGCACCAGCGACCAAAACTTATGCGAAATTAGCCCCCCCCCTTTCAAAAAAGAAATGTCCTTGTCAAGACCTTGTGAAAAGCAGACACGTGTAGCCAAACTGGAGCCCTGCACATCTGTTCCATGTGTGAAATGTCAAAAGATGATCCAGGCCACAAGTTATGTAAATTGTTCTCTTCTTGGCAAGGTAAGGGCAAGTCACGTTCAGGCTCCATTGTTATTCTGATGGACCCAAATATTCATTCTGTCCACAACAGGAGCACCTGACATTTCCTGTGGCAGATTTACTTACTGGATCATGGCACAGACCAACAGCAGTGGGCAGGGGACCAACGGGGTAGCGGATGAGTCTCCCAACATGATAGTGTACAGAAAGGTAAGATAACTGCTATTTTCAGTCTGCATGTGTGTGTGTGTGCGAGTGAGAGAAACTCTCTTGAATCAGTTTACTTGATGATGAGCTGTGCGATGGAAATTGCCAATACTAATGGCAAGGCACTCTTCTTGTGCCATGGTTGATTTAGGGTTGTAATGCCTCATCAACTTGATGAGAGCATGGAGAGAACATGCAATTTTTCCCCTCACAATATACATGACAGACATGCAATGTAGATTCAGAGCATGCCTACACAACACTCTCTCACACACACACACACACAGACTGACAAATGAAATACCCTGACATGCATGTACACAATTTCCAGTTAAACCATCAGATTTTATTTCTATTATGTTGGGGGATGGATTTTTAACTGACTGACGGTAATGGAACCCAAAGGAAGCCAAAGGCTTTTTAAGCATTGTTCATTACACTGCTAGTGGTGTATTTCTTCACCGTTAAATCTGTTACTATAGTAGAGAATTAGAGAAAGGGAGGGGTGTGAAATGGCCCACTGCTGAGACACCTTAATCCAGTACTGCTCGAAACATCAATTGGATTAATTAAATAAAAATCTGCAGGGAAGATAACACTTGTTTACTTTGAGGATTGAATGCCAATTATAGTTCCTTACATAAACTTTAACACATTTAGCATGAAATGTAGATATTTGAGGGTATGTAAAATGTTTTGGATGCAACATTTTCTTCTCCCTGAACAAAAAAACAGTTAAATTTAAGAGGACCTACCAATAAGCTACTTTGTAAATTGCTTTAGCTACTGTCAGGAGAGGCTTCTGTTCCCTGGTGACACTGTCTTATGGTTACAATTTTTTTTCTGGTCAGTTTTAATTTAAAACATGTGGTGTGTGTTACATTTCTTGCACATAAAATCCAACGCCTCATTAACTTAACCTAAATCTTCATTCCATAATTAAATGCAGCTTGATTCTACCTCACAGTGTCCTGCAAATGTATCAAACATTTAAAGAAGCACATTAGAACAGCTGTGTGTCTGTGAACGTAACACTGCCTGATGGGAAGTGTAACATTTTACTTCCATCTCAGATTGCACCAATGAAGTGATCATTTTCTCATCTTACTTGTGGATGACTCAAGCATTGAGTGAATTTCTTCATTTCATTCCCTTCACCCTTCGGCAAATGCTCCCATTCCATCTGCGACAGCTTCTGCACACCAGGAAGAGGATACGCTTAGCATGATATCATAGATTGACGGTCTTTTATAGCACTCACAGCGTGTTAGGCAATATTACTGCCAGTGTGGGACAAGATTTGCTGGAAGTGTCGCTTTGCTTGTAGTAGAAAGGAGTGCTTGTCATTTTTCTCTGAGTCAGAATGTTCAGGATCCTCCAAAAGCAAGACACCAGGCCTGGAAAGTACGTTGTTCAGAAAGTAGGCCAGAATCTGAGGATAATGGAGATTAATGAGTGTGACTGGTTTTGTCATTCCTTGTGATTTTTATTTGTGGAGACATTGGATGCAATTATCTCTCTTATTAAATTTAATTTTACCATGATACAGTATCAAACATGCTAAGGCATGAAAACTAGTTGCATCCTGTGTAAAAACATCAGATATTGACCTGAGGTCTTTCAAGCTATTCAATTACATGTGACATCTCTTCCTTTCTCCTGCTATTGATCTGAAGGTCCTGCTTTTTCGATCATGCCATTAAGAACCTGTTGAAACAACTATGCATATAAGGGAAACATCCATATTCTATATGTATATTTAGCAGTTTTACCTTCAGCAACAAGACCTAAATGTTGTTTTTTTACTTATTAAGAATTAGGAGGCAAAAAATGACTTTGGCATGTTTGCCAGATTAATATCGTAGTCATGAAGATTTCATACATCTTCCAATACTTCACTTCTCACCACTTGACTACACATGGCCACAGCTTCATTTTGTTTTGTATACTGACTGACCTACATACACTGCGGAATGAAAGAACATGGTGAAGGATGAAACACGAGGATGAAATCTTGTTTCTGGAGTGGGTTTTATCTCAAACTGCAATTGAAAGAGCACTGTCTGCAGACGCGTGGATACCGCCAGGAGGAACAGGTGCCCCAAATGCTTTTCAGATGGAGATGACTTGGCAGTGGTGTTGCAACCCACACTGAATGGGCCGCACTAAGATGAGCTGAATTCTCAAGTGGAAAGCATGCTTTAATGTACGGTTTTGCTGCTCAGACCTCTTGTACGTCAGTATTGTAAATACACAGTGGAAATGCTTTATGAAATGATAATATTAAGCCAAAGGCCACATCTAAACAACAGCTGAAACAATGTTCTAGTACTCTCTAGTAGTAGAAGGATTATGTAATATTGGCGGAGGAAGTTTTATGGTTGAGGACAGTAGATAGTGGTTTGATAGTGTTTCCACTGGGAGTGAAACTATATCCCCTTCCACGCTCTCAATCTTTCTTTCTCTCTGGCTGAGCGACTCCTACACTCCTGTCATTAATGTCTAATGAAAATGGATGGATGAGCTGAGGTGTTGACCTGCTTGCTGTGGAGATGTGTGCAGAGATGTCCATTGTCCTTAAGAATGTATGCACACAAGCGCCTTGTTCAAAAGCATACAGCATTCAAATACGTTGTGTGAATGTGTTCAACACCGAGTCAGTTACATGTGCAGGAAACACATGTGCAAAAACACACAGCTGTCTTTGCACTAAACTGATTTACTGGCAACATTTGGTGGTGACCCTGAAAATTTCATCACTCACTGTAGGAAGGTACTAACAAGTAATATGTCAGAACCCTTCCAGTTTATCAAGAAATGCCGATAAAATGTTCAGCGGATTGATTTGATGGATAAGCTTATAAAAAGCTTTGTGATGTCTCGCTGCTCACTTATTAGCCACGTCAGGCTTATATCAGTGTACGTATATGTGTGTGTTTTTCATGCCTGCTCACATGTGTGCACCATGAATAATGCTGTGATGCCTGTGCGAGCATGTGTGTATGCTGTATGTAGGGCGAATGTTGCTAAGAGAGAGTCCTGAATTTTTTATGCGAGCCTAAAACAGCTCTGGCGAAGTTCATAGCCACTCAGGATGAGGATGGAACATCTTCTCTCACCAGCCAGCGCGAGTGTGTGTTCGTGGTTGTGATTCTGCCTCTGTATATATGCGTCTGTGATGGAGTGCGTGTGTGCTATTAATACTTAACTGAGAGGTAAGAAAGAGGGAACAAAATTTAGATGTATTAGAATGATGAGATTTAACACATAGTACAGACAGACAAAGTAAAATATTTATGTTCTCTCTACATTCACTTCATCCTCAGAAAGTGAAAATATATAATACTCAAGTCTCTTACAACTTTATTTAGTCAGTGAAAAAACACTCAAGATGAACACCATGTCTGCAGACACAGTTAACAATCTCCAAACTGAAATTCTTTCATATATCAGACACCCAGCTTTACACCCTCACATATTCTCATATCTTTGACACATTTCCCTTTAGAAATGGCACAACAGCATTTTAGCATTTCTCCAGCACAAGTTTCCTGTTTCACGAGAGAAAATGTGAGATATCTCTTTGTTGAAAACGACGACAATCAAGAAAGTGACAAAAAAGTTCATCAACGGGAGTCATTTGCCTCGAAGTATAATAATTCAACAATGTACAAGTGACAAAATATCTGAACATTTTCAAAATCCAGTTGACTTGCCTCACAACAATTAGATTTTCCAGTAGTTCCTAGAAAAAAAATGACTTTAGGGATTCCATATAGGATAAAATAGATAGTTTAGATGGCAGTATGCTCTAACTACTGGAGTCTGATATTCATCTATGGTGTAGTATCTGACAGCCGAGGCACCAGCCCACTCTTATTTACATCTAAGCTGCCGACGGGCATCCAGTAATTGTTCTTCCAGAAGACAGTTTGGCTTCTGTCTCTATGCAGAGCCATTAATCCTATGGTGTGTTTAATGTTTTTTTTTCTGCTCTGATTTTTCCCAATGAGCACATACAACATTGTATCACACTGTTATTGTTATCTTTAGTCGATGCGGGAGTTTGTAAGAATCTGTTTTACATTCTGGTGCTTACATGAATGTCAATACTCTGTATCTTTGAAGTAACTAGTCCCTGGTGAAACTTGGTCTTTTCTACAGATAATAATGTTGCACAGTGTGTATGAGTCTGTGGCTCATATTGTTAACAGTGCCAGATAATGGAATTTGAAACCTCACATAGAATATAAATATTCTGAGTTTTACATCATGTTCAGGCAGCTATGTAGACATCGTACATTTGAGATGTAGAAAAATTATTAAAATTTCTTTATGGGCTTACCTTATTATAGCAATCTTTGTGTATTTTCACCTAAAGGGAGTTCTGGCCTTCACACTTTTCAGAAGGGTGTAGATGCCACACTGTGAGATTTGAACCATTTCTCCTTAGTGTGACTTAGAAGTAATGAAGGAAACAGAAATAACAACAGGACAAAGGTATTAGTGAATGCTATTGATTTGTCAGTTGATTAAGTTGTTGTGTACAAGAGATCGTTTTGCTGGGACAAGACTTCCCCTCTCCTCTGCATTGCTGCAACACAGCACTAAGAAGTAATGTATCTGTTAAACTCACCCTATACGGCCTGCCCTGTTACCAATACATTCTTAATGAGTCATAAAGCAGAGGGAACTGAATGTATTTTCAGCTTTTTCTCAGTTAAGAGCCAGATTGAAGGGTTCCTGTACTGCCTGTCTACCTCAATCTGCCATCAGAAGATCAGTAAGACTGGGAGCAAGAGGGAGAGAGGGGGGTGAGGTGGGATGATCTATAATTGCCAGATCAGAGAGAAATCTTTGTGTGTGAAGTAGGGCTCTTTGTATGTCAGCTTGCCAGCCAGGCGATTTCTCTTCCTTTGTATGAAAACATGCATGTTCTTTTATGCACACACAGTTGAGGGGATGTGTGGTTGTTTGGCAGACACTGTTAAATGGAAATCTGGCATTTATGGCTTTCTTCTAGTCCATTCTTCCTCTGTTTGCTGACGTCAGTACCTTAACGCCAATTAGAGGGGCTCGCATTACTGACACATGCCACAGTTGATGGCACTGTTGATGGCTCTGGTATCTCTTCAGACTTCTAGAGGCTGAGATCATCCTCCCGGCCATGCTGCAGCTTTTCACGAACGCAATACGTGTAACTGATACATTCCACAAATATCATAAGTGATGGGAGGCTTTACATCACCAGTTTGAGAATGCGTACAGTGCAGTATGTGGGTAGTTTATTCTCCTCAGTCCTACTTTTAGTCTTCAAAGTGACAATATAAAATGACAAAAATAAACAGAAAGCAAGGCATACTGAGAATGTATACAGAGTAGGTGGCACTATCAGAGGCACATTATAACTTTTACTGTATCTTTTACCACATCTGGACACCCATTGGTTCTCATTAGGTCTGTCTTTGGTAGCCTAATAATTAGTCAATACCACTTGTTATTGACACTCTGTAACCACTTGCATGGAATTATCTACATATTGTTTTCACTACTTTGAAATACCAAAATCTTTTTTGGGAGGAATGGGAAGAATTTGAAAAATTTAAACTTTGGCACCCCTCTGTGGCAATATCACAAAATGACACTGTGGCACACTGAATTTCCGCAATGCTGAGCTACAAAGCAAGCTTACTGAACATATAGATGGGTGACAAATTAAAGGAAAAACCTGAATAAATAAGTGGAGAAACATAAAGGATGCAGATGCTTGCACACAGGTAAACTGCACTGATACAATTAAGCAATTAACATCCAGTCATGCTCTGTGGTAGGTGTAAAAATGCTGAACAGGCCCAGTCGATTCTGATTTTGCATCATGATGGCAAGAAGATCTAAGTGACTCTGAAACAGGGTTTGTCATTGGGGAATGGCCTGCGGGATCTTCAGTCACAGAGACTGCTCAACTGGCTTGATCAGTCTACAGTAGGAAAAGTGATTAGACTGACATCTGCATTTAGATCTATAGGTGAAACGTCAGTCAATAAGGTCGGAGATTGTGTTTGCGCATTTGATCACCGTGATGCTAGTTCATTAGTGCAAAGCGCAAGGAAAACCAGAAGAGCAGCTCTTCCTCAGGTGACTGAGAATATCAGTCCAGGATGTGGTCCGACTGTGTAAACAAGGACAGTCCGTCAACATTTATACAGTGCATAAACACTCCATTACAAAGATGAATGCACATTCAGTGCACTTCAGACCAGTGGTGCTAAAACGGTTAGCACTGGTCTAAGAGATGTGAAAAAGAGTAATATGGTCAGATGAGTCATATTCTGAATGTTCTGAATGTTTGACCCCTAAAGTGGGGGTATCTGGTGGCTCCGCTCTGCTTTGGGGGGCATTTTGCTGGCATGGTTTGGGTCCACTTGTCCCCTTAGAGGGAAGGATAACTGAAAATTGTTACAACGTTGTCCTGAGTGATCACCTTCATCCTGTCGTGAAACATTTCTATCCTGATGGGAGTGGTCTCTTCCAGGATGATTGAACCCCCTCCCCCCATCCTTAGGGCACAAGGAGCCACTGAATGATTTGATGAGCGTGAAAAGGATGTGAATCATATGATTTGGCCAGCACAGTCGCCAGATCTCAACCCAGTCGAACACCTATGGGAGATTCTGGACAGATGCGTTAGACAGTGCTCTCAACCACCGTCATCAAAACACCTAATGAGTGAATATCTTTTGGAGGACTTGTGTTTATCCCTCTGGTAGAGTTCCAGAGACCTGCAGAATCGATGCCAAGACACACCGAAGCTGTTCTGGTGGCTTGTGGTGGCCCAACACCTTACTAGGACACTTTATGTTGGTTTTCCCTCTAATTTTCCACCAATCTGAATCTGTTAAATATCCACTGCCAAAGTTTAGCTTTTTTAATATTACTATAGGAAAGTGTTGAATAGTTACACATGTTTGTATGGATTAAACAAATGAGGCACATTGTATTAATTAGTGAGGTTCAGACGCACTGATAGGCAGGTTTTTGTTACCTTTAGACAGAGCTATGATAGCTGGTTTCCCCTGCTTGCAGACTTTATGATGAGTTAGCTAATAGTGGTATAAATGTTCTCATCTACTATCAACTATTTCCCTAAATAATGGTTCATTCCATGCAACCTGGCTGACTGCACCTAATGATTCTGAATCTCCAGTATCAAACGCATATCTATGAACATAAATTGTTATTGTACATTAGGTGAATTTGATCGGAATCATACAAGACAAAATTGTATTCTTGGTAAAAATGAAAGTGAAGTTCGCTACTGAGCAGTTTGGGCACTTAGTTTTGTTCATAAAATCACAAATGATGTTGCATGATATGGCTTACTTTGTACCACTAGGGTAGTCACTGAAGTGAAGGAGAAATGATTCAATACTGAATTTCAGTGGATGATGTTTTTGGCTGCTCTGTGAAGACAGTGAAAAGATACTTACGCTCTAAGCTCTCCCCTATGTATGTGTCTGCCACAGCTGAAGTCTTTAGTCCTGTCTGTTAGGGTTATATAAGGGTCTGAGGAAGCCTGGGCATTGAGATAGAGACTGACTCAGGCATCTCCTCTGTCTGATCACTTAATTCAAGTTCAACATTTAGCCAAAGATTAGAGGAGAACCCTGGCCGGAGTTGTGAATGAATCCTCTCCTGTCTCTAGAATGATTGGGACAGATATGCTCAGTTAGGACAAAAGAGAAAAAGAGGAAAGAGACAGATAACACGTAGGGGGAAACAGACAGCGTGACATTTTTATCTGACTTCCTTGCTGTATATCTCTGTATTCACCACACACTGGGTACGTGTCTGTGCATCTTTCAAATTCACATCTACATATGTGTCATTATTCTATACTTGTTTATATCTCTGTCCCTCTTCTCCCGACTCTCCATCCCTAAAACACCATCTGCATCTCAACAGGCCATGAGGTCTCTACTTCTAATGCACTCCCAGACTTGTTCTGGTGACGGTTCGCTCCTTCCCAAACACTATCTATATTGTAGAAATTCTCGCTCGTCTGCTTGTCCCTCTATCTTGATTGCTAAGATGTGTCTCTGTTTATTGTAGAAACTTGGTACCCTATCGGCTTCTCATTTTTTAGTTATATTATATATATATTCAAATATATCAATTTCAATTTGAAATTTATCCTAAAATGTGTGCCTACTTGTCATACATTTTAGCACAAAATGCCAACTGTGTCATAAGTCAGATAAGTCAGACATAGACACTGTAAAAATGGTGATTTTAACATGTGCTGGCGTAATTTCTGCAATGTAGATACAATTTTGGTTGTGAAGCATCAGTTTTAATAAACAGACAACGGAACCATTATGTGAAACATTACGACACAACCATGTAACTTCTCCTTATCGCAAAAAATTAACTTTTCTGGAAAATGTCAGGGCTTCTTGAATCCATGATTGCATCCACTAAAGCGCTCTGCCAAAAGAAAATAGAATAATTGGATGAATGCCACTGTATATTTCATATTAGCCTCAAATCTTTGCCAAAGCTAAAATCATATTTGCACGTCAAGAGCCTTCAAAAGTAAACAGAAATCAGAAATCTTGTTATCTTCTCCGCAGAGTATTTCATGCATTACCTTCCTTCTCTGCAGTGTATTTTGGCAGCTTGAAGCAGGAATATTGTCTTTCTGCAAAACATCCTTTTACTTTTTCTCTCCCTCCCTCTATCTCTCTCTGTCTAGTCTTGTGAAAACATTTCTCTCGTTCCCAAGATTTCTTCAGCCCAGTTTCCCTCACTGTCTGTCTCGCGCTCTGGCGTTCACACTTTGCCCTCTTCATTTCTATCTCTTTTATCCCCCCCCCACCCCGCCCCACTCACTTTCCCCTCCCACGCTCATGGCCTCTTTTGTTCAGTTTCAGGCCTTTGATGTTTCTCATATACTCGCAATATCGCACAACTTTCTCTTTTGGTCGCTCTTTCTCTCACCCTGATGCACACGTGCAGTCTAACTCTCTTTCTACACCTCCCCCAGCCCCCTCCCCCCTGCTTGGTTCCTTACCTGTGAAGCATCCATCCACCTCTGTCTCTCTGTCCCCTCCTCTTACATCCCTCGCCTCTCTTTGAAGTCATCAGAGCCCTAGTCAGAGCCCATGCCACTCCAGTCAGCTTTTATCCTCACACAGAGAAAAAAGAGAGGAATGTATTTAGACCCTGCTGGAGTACAGTCATCTCTCCTCCTGTGTGAAATGATTCACTCGTGACTCATAGCTTCATTGGGAACTCTCTCTAAACAAACAACCATTGGATGTGGCATTTTCTATCCAAATTGACTGGAACTATAACTGAGAGTGCTGCCCTGATTGTCCCTCTGCAGCTCAGTGCCTCTCTCAACAATGAGGAGTCGTTCTCCCAGAAGCAATCATGTCTCAGTGATTAGCTTGCCATGACTAAGTGCCATTGCACAAATCCAATACCAACCGAATAATAAAAGTCAAATCCAAAGGGTACATTTTCATGTATTTGAGACTTTCATTTCATTTACCAAAACAGTCAGAGACACACCTTTGTCTAAAACTCTGCACTTCTCAACTCATCGCTGCATCTGACAGGCAAACTCACAAAAACACTCAGCTCGAAGGTTGTGGTTCCACCTTCAGCCTACCAAGGCTCACGGCTTCACACCATTAGTTCAGCTTAGCAAGCTCAGCCATCCACAGTAGAGCCTAGTATATGAACCTTGTGCTGCCTCTTTCTCTTCTCGCCCCTTCCACTCCTAAAATGTTGCAAAAATAATGATTTCCAGCCATAAAAAAAATGTATAAGGCTTAAGTATCCTGCCAATGTACATAAGTGTCCATATATCAAACAGTAATGTTTGATACTACCCTAAGCATGTAGTAAAAGTTAGCCAAACTTTGATTTATACCCATATTATGTATTACTTGGTTAAATTGAGCGTTTGATATTGCCTTTCAATACATGGAAGTAAGGCACAGTGTTTGATTTAAAATATGGGGTTTAACTAGCTTAGCTACAGGTTATGTAATCTGAAAGCAAATGCTAAACAGCCTATGTATTTCCATGCATTTAAATATTTGGAGGTGCACTTGAAAAGCTACAGAAAAGCTTTAAAGATGAGGAGGTAAATTAAGATCTGGGGGGAGGAAAATTGGCCTCATTAAATGATTTCAAAGTCTGCCTTTCTTGTCCAGGCAGCCCATGTAAACACGGTGATTAATCACTGCTATTCTGACATACCGTAGTTGGCAATGGAAACGCATACTAACATGCAACGCTCTCGAAAATACATGTGGTTATGATAAGAGCTGCTTTTAGGCATGCTAGTTGTGTGGCTGTATGGATGTCAATGTCGGCCTGTCGGCCGATCCACCACTTTCATCCAGACTGAAATATTTCAGTAACATTTGGATGGATTGCCATGAAAGTTTTAACAGACACATGTGTTCCCCAGAGGATGAAGTGTAATAATTTTGTTGATCCCCATGACTTTTATTCTGGTGTCATCATCAGATCAGTTTTTAAACTATTTTTAAAACTAAATAGGCTCAAAACTAATTACATTCCCATCAACCTCAGCTATACTTGGTACTCTGCAAACATACATCTGCCAGTATGCTGATGGTAGCATTTAGAAGAGCACAGAGGTGCAATAGCATCACTGTAGACTCCTATTCTTGTTAAAAGTATAGTATGCTAATCATGCTCTCTTCAGGCACAATATGGCTAATCTCTAAAACAAAAATCATTGTTCCACTACTGTCATTAAAATTCCTTGTCTTGGGAAGCATTATTTTATTGCTCTTGGTTCAGAGGCACTGGCTCCCGGTGAAAGTGTCTCGTTTGCTAATTGAGAGGTGATATTCCCGTGGACAATGCCGTCTAGAATGGTTGTGCTTTCTCCTGCCCTCTGTTTTGTTTCTGCTGTGGTGGCTAGGGGCTGTTCTGTTGGCATCCCCATGACAACCACACCAGCAGTCTGTCAAATGCTATTATCTCAAACACTTCAACAATGTGTCCAGCACACCCTTAGCTACAAAAGTGACAGAACACGAGTGTGTTTATGTGTGTGTGTGTTTCTGTATTTCTGTGCTAGTCCTTGCATTCACACACTTTAAAGAGTGCTGCTCAGTTGGTGAAAGCCTGCGGTGACAGTGGCTGAGTTTATGCATATTTCAACAACGCATTTCACTTATAACTCCATAAATAAAAGGATGAAAAACTCTAGATCACCGGCTATAACTAGAATGAGAGAATTTGCTAAAGTACTGTACAATTTTTGAACTTTTCGTTTGTATTTTTCACCGCATGCTATTTGACACCTCTTCACTAGAAACACTGTGCTTTTTACTCCACTTTATTTATTTGAAAGCAATAATAACTTTGCAGATTGAGATTTCAGAAATGACCTATGATGAGTTATAGAGCTGCAATGATTAGTCAATTAATCATTTAAGTCAGTATTCAAGCTACACACACACACACACATACATATATATATATATATATATATATATATATAGTCTCTGGTTATAAGTTTGATGTCTATGGCGCCTATAACTACACCCGACAGTGATGTCACAGTGCACTGACTCACCCTGAAGTTCTGTATCACTGTAGCAAAAAAAAAAAAACACAGAATGTAATACTTTCAGCTGGTGTTAAGTTGCTCTTTAAGTGAATTTAGCAGCTTATTCTAATGTTCATTTCCTCAAGTTGTATTTTCACTCCTTTTTACACTGATTATTGCAACTTTTAACTGAAGAAAGGATACAATTACATTTTCCACCACTGATAACTAAAACACACTGTATATTAGATTTTCTGTCTCTTCTCTGCTGGGCCTATAAATCTGTGAGTGGACATTGTTAATGGTTTTTCTCATCTCCCAGTAAAGCCTTGGCACAGATTTCTTTCTTGATGGCTGTGCTGGACAATGAATAAAATATGTTATCTAAGCCTGAGCTCAGTGAAAAGGCAAGGTCGGTTCTAACAATGCACAAGGATAGGGTGGGATGGGTCTCTCTATTCCTTGCAACAGACTGATTTGATTTGTTGATATTAGCTTCCCTTGCCTGTAATGTCAGCAAAGCTGTGGTAAAGCAAGAGCTCGTACTGGGGGAAGTGAGAGAAGATATGTCACGGTGAGGATGGATGTACATGATTTGAATTTCCAGATTTTGAAAAAGATATGCTGTTAATGAAGCTGTCCTGCATGAATTTATGAATTGTGGCATTATTTTTTTCAGTGGCCTCATTTGCAACATTGCAATTATCAAATTTGGTGGTGTACATCCTACCTTAGCAGTGGTAAAGTTTCAATTTTACCTCTTTTAATTTAGTGAGGTTCTAGAGATTTACACTTATTTACATGAATCATCAGCATAATGGTTTCTACCTGCTGGCGGTTGTTTTGAACGATTCAACAAAGCCCATCGTCCATCATCTTCATTGCTCCGTAGTTCAAGTGTCACTTGCTTCAAACAGCCTGCCCTTATCGGTTTATTGTCTATCTTGACTGTTGTGTCCTCTGAAGTGTGCGTGTGTGTGTGTCCTGTCAGACACCCTGTCTTTGTCTTCTCTCTGTAGTGCAGACAGGAGAAGGCAGAAGAATGTCAGCCTGCCAGTATCCAGCTGCTTCTCTCTTATTGGTATTCAGGGCACACAGAGCTGTCCTGAGTTTCTGTTGCACGTGCCAAGGAGGAATGTGGGAAATGCAGGGATGGAGAGAGGAGGAAGAGAGGAGTGAGGCCCCCCTCTCTCTCTCATGTTATCTGGACCTAAAAATAGACAGCATCCTCCCTTCTTTTTCTATTCCCAGTGCATCTCTGTTTCCATACCCAACCTCCCTCCCTGTTTCTCCCTCTCTGTTTTCCTCTCATCCTTTTCTTCTTCCTCCTCGTCTCTCTGTTTGGTGTAAGTAAACATGCTCTCTGGTGCCCAATGATAAGACTCCTGGAGTGTAATGCCAGACAGTTTGGCCACTGCCTTGATGAAGGATTAACTATAGCGGTGAATTCATTTAACACTACAGTATTCCCAAGACTAGGTTGCACTTATTAACCACCAAAAATAAAAGCATTATTATTAAATGCTCCTAAGTACAAATCCCTGTAGTGTCAACAACTGCTGATTGCTAATCATGAGTACGTGCTAAAACCAAAGTTTAATCTTTTAAAACCATTCCTTTTTGCTTTTTTAAGGTGTGTATCTACTCCTTTCAATAACCTTTAGCAACAATTGGCAATTACATAAACTCTTCATCTACTCGTTTTTGCAAAACTTTTGCACAGTGTATCTGAAAGTAATGCAGCTTTCTTCTTCCTTTATCTACTAATTTATGATAGCATGCTGTTTAAGTGATGAAATCATGGTGGGTGGGCAGGAGGGATATTGGCTTTCAGTGGATTATGTTCTAGCACATGGCCAACCTTGGCTTAGTCATCGCGCCCACTGCCCGCCCACCGAGAAGATGAGAGTGAAAGTGAGAGAGAGAGAGAGAGAGAGATAAAGCGAGAGAGAGGGAGGCCTTGCCCTAGGAACACTATCCCACCACCAGCCAGGATCATAGTAGATTTAGAAATAGACAGAAATCAGTGCCTAGAAAACAGAATAAGCTAAAGGGAGAGACTGAAGAGTGAAGAAGGTTTTTTTTTCCCAAGGATTGCTTTCTCAACATAAACCAGAAACCCATACTGTATGTGACAGTACTGAGATGAATTCAAACCATAAAGATAACACTGAATGAAGAAGTAATTGAGGACCAATGTGTGTGTGTGTGTGTGTGTGTGTGATGATAGGATACCCTGGGTCACCTGTATCAGAAAAAAAGCACGGAATTATTACTTAACAGCAAATAAAAGACAAAGCA
Organism: Istiophorus platypterus; assembly: GCA_016859345.1. Classification (NCBI taxonomy): domain Eukaryota; kingdom Metazoa; phylum Chordata; class Actinopteri; order Istiophoriformes; family Istiophoridae; genus Istiophorus; species Istiophorus platypterus. The sequence goes on along the minus strand of CM029124.1, from coordinate 9,224,992 downwards.
GCTTTATAGTAGACCCATATAATCCGAGTATCACCACTTACTTTGTTGACCATATTGTTACTACAGTCTAGTAATTAAAAAAACGTTAGAATTAGTACTGTTGCTTCTATGACTACTCAAAGTGCTATACAAGGAACAGAAGATTTACAAATCTTATAAAGGGTAGTGGCTATATGGGGAAGGTAATAGATTGTACAAACTAAGGGATCAATATCATTTAAAACAGTATTAGCTGATTGTTGGCCACTTACTTGGGTACACAGCATTAGCATCTATTTGGGGTCATGCTTTTGCCTGCCCAACAAATTGTAAATCTAATATTCACTTTCGTTTTAGCTCTGCAACTCCACAATCTACTGAAAAAATATCCGTCTCTTTAGCTGCTAAACAGTCCACTATGTACTCTGGCAAGTCGCCTGCCATTTTGGTGCTGGATAGGTTGGGTGCAGTAGGTCTTTTCAAGGTTTTTCACTGAAAACAGCTAACTCCTGTGGTGGGTAAATGAGGCTGATGAAAGCGGTAAGATTGAACCAAAACAACAAATTTGCAATAAAACCAAAACAATGAACTAAAATATGCTAAAATGCCCCATAGTGCTGAGGGGAAGAATTGGATGGAAATTTTCTGTGGGTTTTTTGACTCTGCAACCGCTTTCACATCACATGATTTGTTTGATCCATTGTTGATATAAAGACATCACCAGTGCAGCTTTAATGTTAATAAATGTATGTTTATTGTTAGATAAATAGGATTATCATAGAACTGTCAGTAGAAATATCAGTTTCAAACTCTTGGCACAATACCATGAAAGTCAGAAACTTGAACTGCAGTCTGTTGTTAGACAAGTAAACAAGAGTAAACAAGCCTGGTGCTTGCAGATCATAGTGGATTGAGAAACAGAGCCACAACAGCTCCGACGCTATTTTGCCATTTCTGTTAATCATAAAAAGAAGAACAGAAAAGAGGAAATAAAACGAGAGCAGCACTTCCTGTTTGTGCCATATACCATTCGGTATGCCATTGCTGAGAATATGAAATTCTAAAGGACTTTATATTAAGCTGAAACGTTTGTTGCATCCTGTCAAGCAACTAAGATCAGGGTACAAATTAAAAGTTAATATTTTACTAACGTCATCACATAAAGCTTTAATTCGAATTGGAACATGAAACCATCCTTCAATCCCTCTGCAATTTTATGATACTCTAAAATTTGCTGTGGTTGCATAAAGCATAAAATGGCAGAAACCTTCTGGCTGGCGAACTTGGACCAAGAACTGCATTAACCGCAGCAAAGTCAAACGAGGATAAATGCCGGTGTTTTTTTTTCCAGGGAGTAGGCATAGCTGGCTGACTACCTTTCATCCATGATTCAATGCGTGTCTCTTTCTCTCTAGTAGAGGGTTTGTCCCTTGGGGAGGGAGATGTTGACGAGTCAGGGGAAATATTGAACATCCTTCTGTAGCCATACGCCAGGGACGACGATTCTCTGGGGATGTGAGGTGGAAGGAAACTGTGTGTTCTAAAAAGCTGTAGAAGTTGATGAAAATACTGGGAACGAGGGCATTGTGGATGCACGTATCCATTTGGAAAGCATTTAAATGGAATAGTTATAATACCATCTGTCCGTCAAAACAGATGACAATACTGCAACTGCAGCTTCTGCTGTTGTGCTCAGGAATGCTTTACCAGCGAGTTTTGATTAGTAGACTTCCAGCAAGAAAATGGTGGAGAAGAACACAAACAGCCAAGCAGTATAATATGAAATACATTTAATGATACTGGATGAGTAAAGCAGATGGTTTCCTGGTAAGATAACTTCAGTAAGTGAGAAGAATAATTTAGCAAATAAAAGACTGTTAGCCAGCAAAAGTCGTGCAGATCTTCACTTTGCTCAATGTGGTCTGGATGAATCAGCATGTGACAGACATCAAAAAGGCTGTCCATCAGATGACTGACAGTTCTCGCTTTCACTCAGACATCAACATGAACCTTTCCTACAACTGATTAGAAAAATGAACCACTCACTGGGCTGTGATTGATCTTTGCCTCTGATTTCAGCCTGAAAATACGCTGGCTGTCCACTGTAATCAGTTTTTGAATAAATTAGAGGCAAGAAGTACATTACGCAGGTGCACTGTCTAGCTCATTTTATGTTTTTAGCCACACATTTAAATATTTGCTTTATGAGATTAGGGAGTTGCACATGATGATAAAAAGACGTACCAGAAACAGTGGCTGTTAGTTCTGGATCGTATCTGTCCTGTCTCAGCAGAAACTGAGCTAAATAGATGGAAGTCTAGAGTGACTTTGCAAGATTGTGATGTCTGTTACATCTGCATTTTATTAATTCCTTATTCTTACAAAGAGAGACTGAGTTGCTATTGCGGGATAACAGTAAAGGAGATGGGTTGTGTTCCTGGGACTAAAGGTATCAGTATACTCAAAATGAACTAGTTCATACAAAGTGATCAAAGTGACCGAGCACATCTGAAATCTAACGAAAAATGAAAGAAGAGAGATTGAAAGAGAGGCTCAAACCCCGTCCTCACCCTTGCACATCTGGAAACTTTGCCGTGTGAAGTGGCTATGCTTTTGGGATTGTGGTTTCGGAAAGCTAAATTGTCAAATGCAACCCCCCATTTTATGATATTTGTGCATTTTTAATCTGTCACAGATGTTTGATGTCATTTCCCCCTCGATCGGGCTGAATCTGTGCATTTAAATACATTTGAAATTCCATTCACTCTAGGGACTCTCTCTATTTTTTTTCTTCTACCACATTCTCCACATTAGGGTTATTGGGGTTTCCAAAGGAAACATCATAGAAAAAGTGAACAACACACCAATGAGTGTCTATTATGTTGCCATATTAAAGGCTCCCTGTGGAGTGTCCAAAATCTCCATGATGGAGCTGTTTTTCCATGAGTGGGTCCCTATTTTGTTTATCATGTGCATGATTCATGATGCACTACACAGTCCTGGCACTGGTGTCACACTTTTCCACTGATCTACAAGTCAATAGAGCAACACATCAAGATGTACAGCAATGTGCCAGAAAATTCATGGAGTAAGCTGACAGATGACTGTTAGCAAGTAAATGTGGACTATAAATCTGATAGCTTTAATGTACCTTAGGACTTTAAATTAGCTTCTTAGGTTTTGTGAGTAATGGAATGCATTCACTGTGTTTGTCAAACCTCAGATATACACCATGTATTTTGATGGGTAACAGAGGAAGAAAACATAACTTTTGTAGTTTACAAGAAAACTACAAAGGGCTTTTTTAACAGCTTTGCCCAATCCATAAATCAATTGGAGTTGAGTTAATTTGATTCAGCTCAAATGATTGAGTCATTTAATAATATCATATTATTATCCTTTTAGACAAACGTTGTCTCAAATAATGCTTAGATGCTAGCACACATAAAACAACACAACAACATGCCTCTCAGGTAACCCTAAGTCGATAACACCACATTGAGGAATCAAAGATCTACTTGTTTGCCTGTAAATATCGGTTCCACTTTCATCCATTAACAAATTACACCAAATCAGACCGAGACATTAAAAGGCTCTCAGTAATACATTAAGGAGCATTTCAAAGCTAAGGAGGCATCTTGGTTGACAACATCCATTTGTAATCACTGGAATAAACCAAGGTCTGTAGTAGGAAAACCATCTGTCCTTTATGATAATACAGCTACTGCTGCGAGTAAGAGTGTTTTAGAGTGGCATCAGGTTTTTCTTATCACAGTCCTCCATTATGGAAATAATGGATTGAGCAGTGCACCACCAACTGGTACATTATGAAACACATTAATGATATTAGGTGTGAGGAGAGAGGGGAGGCATCAAGGATGAATAAATTTCATCTAAAAAATTCATAGATCTTTGCAGTTTGCTGCAAAGATAAAGATGGGAGCTGGAAATGGCAGAGAAGGATTTTACCTCCTTGGTCTTCTTGATACTGTACCTTCTAGGATGTGATGTTATTAAAAATGGCTTATAATGAAGAATAAAGACGACAGAAGGAACAAATGTGCAGAGTGAGTGAGTGAACATCATGATGTGTGAAACAGTGAAGTGACATTCCAAGAAGCAGATGCTTATATTTGACTGATGGCTCAATGGAGCTTGATTGTTTACACAGAGACAGAACTGTACTGAGGAACACAACTGAAAGCAAGGCTTATCAAGCACCATACTGCAGATGTTGTTAAATGGGTAATCACTAGTTTGCAGAATCTGCCTCAAGCATATAGAAATAAACCATCAGTTTGGATGGAGTAATTGCTTTCTCCCCAGGCAGTGTTGTCACCTGGGCATCTGTTCCTCATGCTCTATGATCCTGGCCTGCTGTGAGACAGACTGTTGTCCATTCCACATATGAGATCCCCAGTCAGCGTACCTATGAGAATTGAAGGGCTGCATGAACAGAGAAAGTGTGAAAAAGACCATTGAAATGCACAATACGTAAGTACAAAAAGGAAGAAACACGTGAGGCGCAAAGAAGTCCATTTAAAACAGGATGGATTATAAATGAGGGCAGTTCATGTTAGATTAAATGTGAGCAAAGCAAACAGAGCATGACCATCTGTTGCCGAGGCTAAGGGAAGGGGTCTTGTTTTTTTTCTTTTTTTTTTTTGGCTTCTCGTTTTTCTCTCACTACTTATTAGACCTTTTCCAGTACATCACCCTGAAAGCTTGATGGGTAACATACTCTAGTCACCCTTGGATGAGGGTGATAAGTAGTGCTTGAACAATTAGTCAATGGACAGAAGATTTATGGCACTATTTTGGTGATTGATAATTCTTTATTTTTGAGATTGAATGTATTTGCCAGGTTCTCACGTATGAGGATTTGCTGATTTCTCTATTTTTTGTCAGTGTAAATTGAATATCTTTGGGTTTTTGACTGTTGGTCAGACAAAAAAGACATGTGATTTTTTGACATAGACCAAACAACCGAAAAAATCACTAATGTAAACATCTGTTAACTGCAGCCCTAGTGATAATTTGCCAGCAGTTTATCTTAGAATAATCAACACTAGCACTGCAAGACAAAAAATAAACCCAACGTCCATCTCTTCACTTATAACTGTCCCCTTAAAAACAAAAGCAGATAGGAACTAAAATCATTTTGTGGCATGAATGGACAATTAAATATTAGACATCTCTAATAATATTAATAATGTTTTAGGTGATAATGGAATAACAAATACTGGAGTAATAATTATAAACCTTAACTTTTGCTATAGCCCAAATTAATTTTGTGGAATTTTACCAACCAAAAATATTACTCTAATTTACCAGGTAGAATTTGTGGTACATTAGATATATTAGATAGAACATAAACTAGAATAACAAGAGCGCATACCTCAACAAAGGCCAATTTGCCTTATCGGGCAATGTTAAGGAAAGCGATAAAACATTCCTGTATCCACACAAAAATTTTGTGCATTTTTCCCTGGCCCATGCCCTGTCCCTCCACCAAATTTGGTGCAAATTAATTCAGTACTTTTTGCGTAATCTTGCTGACAAAAAAATGAGCAAACAACTAACCAACAAACCAACTAACGAAACAAAAACCACTCAGAGCACAGACCTTCGCCAAGGCCAACGTATGGCAAATGAGATACACTAGACTTCAGAGAAAAAAAATTCAAATTAATAGTAAATGATCAAGATCTGCCTCAAAATGTAATGGGTGCATCCCTGGCCCACAGCCCAACACTCCACCAAGTTTAGTGCAAATTAATTCAATACTTGATGTGTAATCCTGCTGACAAATAAACCACTAAATAGACACGGGTGAAAGCATAAACACCTTGGCAGATGTAATATGTGATTGGAACAAAGGAAAAGGAACAGGAAACCAAAATGTTTTTTTTCCCCTCATTTCCCTGTCCCCCACAGACAATACCTATCTTTTTCTCTCCACCCTTTACACCCCCTTCCCACCCCCACCCCACAACCACCTTCTTTCTTTCTCGCTTATGAGTGATCGTGAGCTGCTAAAGATGTCCTTGTGATAGTGGTGGCAGACTGTGTTGCTGTGGTAACTCAAAAACGAACAGTCACCTCGGAGAGACTTAAGATTCATAGCATCTATTCGATAACCTTGTCAGCATGAGCTCAATAATTTCCTTCACCTGTCTGCAGGGTAATGTTATTTTGAATGTTCAAGTGGTGCAGTGTTGTGCAGGTGTAGCCTGAAGTGCATGACTAACTTTGTTTGGTTTTTAGCAAGCAATATGACAATGTTTTGTTCATGTTGACAAACGGTAGCCAGTTAGTCCAGTCATCCTTTGAGGGTCGAGGGGGGGTGGATTTCTAATGCACATTTAAAATAAAGATTTATAGCTGGAACTTGGCTTAAGCAAAAATAATATTTTCTCTCTGTATTCTCGGTGTCTTTTTTGCATCTGTTGCACTGGTTATATTAAGAATTCAAATCATATACAGTAATAACATATTCCATAGCAAATTTAAATGCATTGTAATAATTGGCTTCTTTCATTTATCATTAGGTGTCTTTTGACCTGGATCTCATGAATTATATAGTAGCCTGTAGTTGGAATTGTGCAGCCCTCCAGTTTATGTAGTTACACAGGGTTATTAAAATGGTGTACTTCAGCAATATTACTGATTGATCGCTCTGAGACTCTGCAATGCCCGTTAAGCATACATCATATCAACAACACTGTATTAAAATGATTAGTCTTTTACTATCTCTTAAAAGATGGATTATTTCACTTTAATAATGTATCTTGATATCAGGATTTTCAATGTGTTTTATTATTCGAAAGCTGCTTTTACATAACCATTGTTACTGCTGAAATGTATATGATTGATTTTTTTTTTTGAAAGGTTTGTGGTTTACATAAAAGGCCTGTAATCCCAATGCAAAGTGCTCTTATCAAACAAAGGCTATTACAGTTTAAATGCCTTTAGGTCAGCATATATCCTATTTGTCCGGTAGTAAATGAGCAGTTGACTCACATTCCTGAGTGGGGGTTAGGAGAAGTGTGTATTTATCATTCACTTGATTGTGTGTTCAATGTCTCGATGGGCAGAGAAGGAAAGTCCTTCACTTGGGCACAATCACTCTAGTCTGTCTTTAGAGATTTGGAGCTTATATAAAAGGAGATAATCTAATTAAGGTTATTTGAAAAAGGTGTTTTAGTTCATCAAGAGCTGAGATTTTTTCCTCCCAACCTAAATCTAGGTCACCACTGAAGAGGAACAGCATCATTTGAATATGTCACCTTTGTATACAGATATGGAAGGCAAAGGCAAACAGGCAGGGAAGCTCGTCTATCAAAGAAAATATTATCAGGCAAAATAATAAAGCTCATGATATGTAACTCGAAAAAAAAACCTGCACTAGGGGTGCAATTTCTTTGAGAAATTGATAACAGTTTGCTTTGCCTGGATTGTGTCCCATCCTTATCCCCCAAAGTATGGCATGAAGAACATTGTGTTTTTGGATTTGCTCCATATGCAAATGAACCAGGCTGTCTGGAAGAGATGTGCGATTCATTTGTGGTGACATACTGTAGCACTTCTCCGTGCTTTCAATGCAGCTGTGGTTTAGACCTTTAAGTGCTTTTTTTGGCATTGTATTGATCCTATTAAAAAGTTATTGCCCTTGGATCTGATATGCATGTTGCATTTTTTTTGGAAACCACTGCTGGTTTTGAGGGCAAACAAAATGTGAAATATTATCGCTCAGCATCCACCACAGGTTCTACCTCATTCATGGAGCCAAGGACTGCAGTTCAGAGGGAAATGAGATCAACCGACTGCAAAGACTTTTTATCTAGTAGTGTATATTGTATAGTGAAAGGTTCTATTCAGGCTGCTTTCGCACCGCCTTAGGCAGCCAGACTTGAGCTAGGTTGCTCACCTATTTTGATGATGTACGTTTCATAATATAATAATACCCCAATGATCTGAGTTCATAAGCTTTCCTAATATGTGTCTATGTGTGTGCATGCTTGTGTGTGTTTGTGTTTGTGTCTGTGAACATCTCACACATGAATTCTATTATATGCTCTGCTTGAAATTTGACTGATAATTGCTATGTGTTCTGTGTGTCACGTAATGATGGGATGATGATCTATGCTGTTTGTGTGAGTTCCTCTGCGATGGTTAATGCCGAGTTGGGAGTAATATCTGTTCTCGTCGTGTAGACGCACTTGTCCTCAGATAACACTGCCAAGGTAATACCATTCTCCTTGCACAACTGATGCAGCAATGTTCACCCATCGCAGCGCAGGCGACACAATCAAGGAGGGGGAAGAGAAAGAAGCAAGAGAAGGAGGAGAAGAAGGAGAATGGGAGAGCTTTTAATTTCCTTAGCAGCACAGTTAGTGAGATTTTTTTTTTTATATGTCTGCACTAACGGATAGAAACTAGAATAGGCTCTATGTGAATTTCCAAATGAATAGACAAGCTTCTTTTGATACAGTGTACTAAATTAGAATTACATTTTGTTAGTGGGCATCGCGGCAAGTTTTTTTTTTAAATTAAAAATATATCATGATAGATAATTGAGACTCTATTAAACACTAGATGATGTTCGAATTAAGACTGAAAACTACGTTGGAGTTCATAGAGACCTGAGGATTTATTTCCATCATCTAAATCTAGGTCAATGTTTGTCGACTTTGTTAAGAAAGTATTTTGTGCAACCTGTAGGTTGTGCAGACCAATTAACAAACGAATACTCTTTGGCTTGCGTGTAGAGTAGTAGCTCATTTCACAGTTTATAAGGGGGGTTTGGGAAAGGTACTGTTTAAATGTTATACGCAAAACAACGCTGATCCAGGTGGACATAAAAACAATTAACTTTTGCTTGCACTGAAATCAATTGTGAACCTATTCTACATTTCCCCTTTCCACCATCACCACCAAGGAAGCGAAACAACCTGTTTTTCCAGCCTTGTTTTTTTTCTTGCCAGGGTTACAATAAAGGTCACTACAAAATGAGCTGTCTTTGGACATTCTAAGAAAAAGAAATATGTGAAACTCAATCCTAAAGACCTCCCACCTCCCTGATGTGCTCAAGATAGAACCTTTCTAATAATTGGCCCTTTTATCAGCTTGCCTTTCTTAGATAAAGCCTGTCAAATAAGTGGACATATAGTGCACTTAAAAATGGCTACAAAGAAATGTAAGAGGCCAGTATTGATTTATAAACCCTGTTTGAAATGTTTTTTTTTATCCAAATAGTGCTACAGAACATTCTGATTGCACCCTAAGTGGCCTCAGTGATACTCTTTGAAGTGCTTGAAGCCATGCGTTGAAGCTCTGTATGTGCTTACATCCGCAGCTTTTGTTAGTCACTTTATATGTACCAATTTCTGCGCCATCATTATTCAACGATTCAGACTGTGCAGCCAAAACACTAACTCTTATCTGTTAAGAGGCTGCAGAGATGCAGTCAGACAGCTCTAGGTGGGTGGATGGGTGGGGGACAGAGAAAGAGAGAGAGAGAGAGAGACGGAAAGAGAGACTCTGGCTCTCCCTCTCTCTTGAGGGAAACAAACCTCTCTTCCTCACAACATGAAGCCAAAGAGCGTCCCGACTTCAAGAGCTTTAGATCCTGAATATTCACGCTGGTGGCATTTTACCATGTGTAGGCGGTGAGGGTTTGCAGAGATAGGAGAGAGTGTGTGAAGTATTGATCACTGTTGCAGTTGTCCTTGTTTGCTCTGTGTCTCACAGTGCCAGCTAACTCTCAGAGAAAGATAGTGAGACTTAGCTACAGAGAGAGGGTTGGCGTTATAAGGCATAATTATTCAACAGGGATGAGCTGAACACAATTAGGATTAATTTAGAGAGATGTGTTTTTAAAAACAACAAAAGGAATGATGCAAACAGCACATAAAATGAGGCCACATGAATACTGGTAATTTTATGCCTCCGCTCTGACATCAGCCGTGGCCGAAGGCGTTATGTGACGTCAGGTTGTCTGTCTGTCGGTCAGCTGTCTGACTGTCCATCTGTCCGTCCTTCCCATTCTCATTAATGCAATATCTCTGGATTGCCTTGAGGTAATTTCTTCAACTTTGGTAGAAATTTTCACTTGGGCTCAAGGATGAATTAATTATAATTTGGTGGTCAAAGGCCAAAGTTAAAGGTCAGTGCAACCTCACAAATCACATTTTTGTCCATAACCCAAGATCGCATACGCTAATCTAACTAGAAATGAAGGAGTCCCTGTCTGTCTTTCTTTCTGTCCTTTGATTTTCTTGACATCTGATCAACTTCAGACTTTATGTGTGTATTATAGAGGACTCATGGAAAGTGCAGTGTCAACTGCAAACTTTTTTGGATGAGGAAGAGAAAAATTAAACGACAGTTGGTTAGGGCTGAGGTGACACATCAACGTAGCTTATGTCATCGCAAAGATGGCTGCGCCGTTGAAATCGTGGATTCCCGGGAATCATGGATTCTTTTAAACTGAGCTTTAGCTACTAACCTCTAACAGGGTCATCTAAATTGTGGGACTATTTTAGACAGAGACCCAAGCTCTGCAAATTGAAAATGGCATATCACAGTCATGAAACTTCTATGCATGGCTATTTGAAGTGAAAGCATCCCTGAGCACCTTGTGTAGTGACAGCATTGTTTTGTTTACTTTTTATCCCCACCCAAGCGGATGTACTCGGATTATTAACAGGCGGAACGAGTCCTTTATGCACAGCTTCTGCTATGGTAATATAATTTTACATCGTGTATCATCTAACAATGTTATTCAGCTGTTGTGTATTTTCTTTTCCTTTAACAGTCATGAATGATTGAGAAAACTAATGTTAAGTTGTTTTCAAATATTTTCCTTGCTGATTCAAAATAAATTTGCCAGTGATTTTCTTAACTGTGTGATGAAATAAATCCACGTCATATTCAGTTTTCAGTCACATTCTTCAGTAAAACTGCTGATTCCCCATTTCAGGGAAAGATTAATATGACACAAAGTGATTAAATTAATCTACACTCAATTGCCACTTATTAAATACACTTACTGTGTTACTAATATTTTGTTAGCTTTAATTGATACAAATGGAATGGACAAAATATTAGGAGCTCCTCTCAGTATAACCAAGTACTTTTCCCCTGCACCCCAAAATACAGCCCCAAAAATTATCATGAAAATAAATCAACACCTCTTTCAAAGAGGTTCAATGAAAATTGAACATGATAATCCTCATGGAGCAAAGATTTATTTCAGGCCTGTTGTATAAGAGCATTGGTTTTATCAGGTGTACTTAATAAATCAATCAATGTATGTGTATGTGTCACAGCAGTCCGTTTAATTTATGGTCCAGTATTTTCTGATCTGGTATCTGATTAATAGAGTATATTATTATTATTATTGACTTAATACCACAATAGTACTCTGGAAATTAGATAGTGATTATATGATTAATTAAAATATTGATCTATTACTCAAAAAAAAAGTATGTTTTGAATGAGCACTGCACTAATTTTAAAAAAATACAATTAATTAACCTTTTTTTGGATTTCCGTCATAGCCTTAATGGCATATATGAGTCTGAACAGACATGACGTAGACTGACTAGTTTGCAGAGGCACACAACTGTGAGGTGGAAATTCTAGTTATTTTTCTGTGCTTCATTATGCAAGCAATTATATAATTATAATATATTAACTGGATTGTTTTTTTTTTTTATTTTAGCATGTTTGAGTTAGTATATCACCTTCTCCTCTAGCTTTACCTTGTGTTGTTTGAGGAACAACAAAGAAAAATCAAACCATTTGATATTTAACCGTCATATGTCAACATTTTCTGAAGTTTCACTGCTTCCATTATGTTGCGATCAAATACTCTGAGTCTCTTTGAGATGCACCTTTTTCCTTCAGCCTGCCTTGACTCCCATTAATTCAGTCAGTGCCTTCCTATATTTCACAGCACAGACTGACATAATCTGAAAATATGTATTTTAGATACCAATTCCTTTTTTTTTTTTAATTCATGTCTCTCAGTCTCGCTGCCTTCAACTCTCCTTCAGCAGCTCTTTAATTACGGTATTTGCCTATGCTCCATCATTGTCAATTAGGCTCCAGTCACTAACTGGGATGATTTTTAGCTTCAGGATATTTGACTAGCTACAAGCTTTCATCATAACATATGCTTTAGCACTAGCTCATGAACTGCCAAACCCAAGTAGCCACAGATTTACATATCAAACCCAGCTTTTTTTCAGAATGAGAATCGTTTCTTTCTCACCAATATGGCCACAGAAATTCAATTTTTACCCAAACAAAACCTTCATGTGTACGAATGGAATTGGCTGCATTCATATCCTGCTGCCTCTCCACCGATAAGTCGTATGTGTGTCATACGAAGATGGATAGGAAACAAAATTGAGGGGGGTGATCCAAGAAGTGTGACTAGTGAGAACCACAAAAGACTGAAGTTCAGGGCACAGTCATAGTCTCAACTTCGAGGCTCCACATACTTGGTTACAACTGGTTATATATTAGGTGTATTTAGACAAAAGGGAAAAAATTTAAACCAAAGGGAAAATTTTAAACACGACAACATTACAGTATTGCTATCAGTTAGGGATTTTTCTCTTGATTGGTTCTGCTCTCTCCAAAAGGTTTATCTTGGACCAACCCCTTCCTCTTCAATCCCCTGTCATTCGGTGTTCCCCAGGGATCCATCTTGGTTTCCCTGTTGTTTTCACTTTAGATGTTGTCTATGTTTCCACATTTTTTTGAAAAATAGCATCAATTTCTTCCCAAAGATAGTCTGCTAAAATGTTGATATGTACGTGTTTCAAGTGAAAATGGCAGCTTCTTCTTATAGCATGTCCCCTAATTGTTTAGTGGGCAATTGAACTTTCTACACAATGCTTTTTATTTCTATCAGCATGTTCAAAATAAATCTTGGCAGCTTGTCCACCATTGTCAAGTATATCAACTATATTTAAGGCATACTTTTTGATTTTCTTTTTATAGAAAAGGGCTGTTTTTACTTCAGTATCTTGAAATATTTACAATAGTCTCTGTGCTTAGGACTCAGTCATAAACCCTGTTTTCACCAATTATTGTTTCTCTTCACCCTGATGTTTAGAATTGATAATAAGAGTTTATCTGAGGAAACATTTGATTGGATTAAGGATTTGTAGGGTCAGGAGCAGAAGCAGAAGCAGCATGCGTCACTTTCTGGCACAATAATATAATGACAGGAAGCATAGTCCGAAATGTTCTAATTCTACGTATAGTGCCTTTAATGTGTAATGAAAAATCCCACTTTAATTAATTAAGTCTGAGACTTCATGCCCATCTCTACCGTTTTTCACATTATTAATTAATTAGTAATGCTATTAGTAACTGGCTGCGTAATTTCTTTGTTAAAAAAATGGACAGATGTTTACAGAATCACTACAATATTTTGTGTGCTTGTTACTGTGCTCCTGTTTGTGTAGTGCATGAAAGTGTGTTGCCAGGCACCTGAACTCTGCGTACATATTTTCCATGTGTGTATTTTTACTCTGAGGGAGGAGTTTGGGAGATCTCTTGGCGTCTGTTCTGGACGACGTCTTGTATCGAAGCCATGCTCCAATACAATATGCTCTGTGCTCCGCTTTGCTCCCTTCTGTGTGTTCTTGGAAACGTGGCTGCCTTGAGTTGCCCTGCCAGGCCGTTGAGACAACTCCCAGGACATTCCTGTCCAAGTGACGCTAGCAAATGTTTGTGTGTTTGCATGTGTGCCTGTCTATGCCTGTTTGACTGTGCAGGATATTTTTCCGTGCACCTTTTGGTTCAAATTTGCAACTGAACAAAGAATCTTTGAGTCTGAAATGTGACATCATATGTTTTTATTCTCTGCTGTGCAAAGTTAAGATGCGTGTTTTTTTTGGGACACAAATATATCATGATGGATGATAACTAAAAACTTCATTGCTGGACTTCCAAAATTCAATAACTGTTGCAGAACTTAATAAATGCAGCTTACTGGCCAATTTATGTGACAAATGACACAAGTCAGGGAGATTTGTCAAGGAAGAGGCAGACACGAGACCGCTTCCTGGCCTCACCCTACCCTGCGGACATAGCTTAACGCCACAGAAACCTGTTTGTATCTATTTACCTCTTTATGGCTCGCTCACACACAACCTCCAGTTACTAAGGCAAGTTAATGAGAAGTGCTCACTCTCTTGCTCTCTCTCCCTCCTCATCTCTCCCACTGTCCCTGTTATCCAGATGGAGGAGGTTATAGCACGCATGCAGGATGAGAAAAATGGCATCCCCATCCGAACAGTGAAAAGTTTTCTGACCAAGATCCCCAGTGTTTTTTCAGGTAAGTCTCTTCTCTTCTCTTCTCTTCTCTTCTCTTCTCTTCTCTTCTCTTCTCTTCTCTTCTCTTCTCTTCTCTTCTCTTCTCTTCTCTTCTCTTCTCTTCTCTTCTCTTCTCTTCCTCTCCTCCACTTGGCTCCCACCTACTAAGTACCCATCTAGTACTCTGTTCATGCCAAACATAACACTGAAAGTATTTAGAGAGTTGTCCGTTTTGCATTTCACACTGGCAGTGCCAGAATGTCAAGAGGATAGTATTGGATTTTTTAGCTATGCATCCTAATAGAAGTGTCTATGCTGGAGTGATACTCCAAAAGAGTTGAGTTCAGTTAAACACATATATAAATAAACAGTTCACTGTATATTATAATATATACCTACGACATTAAACCAACATGTTTTCAGTATCAAATTAAAGCCTAAATCCGCTAAAAAAAGTTCAGCTTCTTCAAAGTAAACTGTTCTCTAAAGCCACAGATCAATACGGTATAAAACTTAGAAAATTATATTAAAAATTTATAAAAGTCTACTTATAAACGAATAATCCAAACCATTAAGGTAATTCTCAGATTTTCCTATGAGTGCTTGCTCCTGCCATTTGTGCACAAATCTCCCATTTTGCATCATATTTTGCCTTAGGGCACTACCTATGCCAGAACCACCACTGGTCGCCATCACAAACAAAGGACATGTTTGGCTTGTCACAACCAGTGAGATGTCCAGGGCCTTTTGACAAGGGTGGCTACGATGAGGCAGATTGGTTGGCAGTAGCACCAACCTATGAAGACAGACACAGATAAATTTGAATATAAAATAATTAAATATAAATAAATTTAGCTTTAGTGTAGTTTTTTTTTTTCCTTTTTGATGCCAAGTCTACTACGCAGTGTTTGTGTGTTTGTCTTTGTTTAAAAACAGTGGCAGGCTATATTGATTAATGATTTTACATCTGACCATGCAACAACAGCTCAGATCCATCTCTATTCCATTCTTTTTGTCAGATATTATACAATCAATGCAGCTAGCAAACAGATGGCCTATATTTGTAGTGCTGTCTTTCATCTATCCTATAAACTGTATTGTTCATACCTTTTTGCTAACTACAGTACTGCAATTGTACTTTGTCCACACGTCTAAAAACTACATTGCAATCATAAGAATTACAGTATTTTTGACAAAAAGTAGTGTCAATGTGCAATGTGGATCAAAAATGTGGATCAGGAATTTTTCTGCGGGAGTTTAATGCTCAGACTTCATCCTTCAAAGCACTACTCCCTTGCCAGTCTCCAAGGCTGTAACAAGGACACAGTTCCTCTGTACTGTCCTCTCCGTGAACACGACCACTTGTGTTGGAGCACTCGGCCAAGCTGTAAGTGCAGTGCAACCCAGGTTGCTGCAGCTTGTTTTTCCTTTACACCACATGGACCTGTGGGTTTAAAAAGAAAAACAATAATAATAATTGATTTCTTACTCTCAAATCGCTGTTCTGCCACCAGAATCCAATTCTTATGGTAGTTATTCGTTATAATTTTTGTAACTGTTATTTTTCCTTCTTTTGCTTGTGAGCAATGTTAATAAAGTTTTTTTTTATACATATCTTTAAGAATATATCTGACAAACATATACTTACACTGTTAAGCCCAAAAAAGTATAGCCCTATGTGTGTGTACAAACACTATAAGAGTTTGCTGAAGCAATTATCCAGTATTTTCCATCATTGTGAGCATTAAAAGTTTATCGTATTGTTTATCTCTCTGTTAATATTAATGCTGCATTCTAATACACATGCACTTTTGCTTCCTCACACACGTGCATACACAGACATACATATAAACACTCCAATACATGCAGAGCCCATTCTATGGGAATCATATTAATCAATTCTGAGAACAGCCTTGTTTGAGGATTACCTTACACATCTCATTTAAGCTGTCTCTTAGAAAGTGGGTCAACTTTGATAGTGTGAAAATGGGGTTTTATTAATGATGTTAATCCATGGAAAATCTCATCTTGCTATGGGGGCGCTGAAAAGCAAGGGGGTGCAGTGATAGAGTAATGGAGAGAAAAAACACAGATAGACAGAGATGGTAGCTTGATGGACAGCAAGACAGCCACAGAGACTGACTGTCTCACGGCGTGAATTCCCTCATGCCTCCATTTTCACACCTTTTTTCTGCCTTCCACAGCCCCCATCTCCTCCACACACCTTCACCTGTCAGCGTGACAGACAGTAATAATAACTTGGAAAATATATATTTAGCCAAAGTGCCAAAGTCACATGTTGTGGTGGGGTGTGAAAATGCCCAGGGGGCAGAAGATGCTGTTATGTTTTACTGAGATGTGAAAATGATTCAGTTGCATTCTCTGATTGAAATTTTTAATGGAAAATGGAAATGGAAAAAGTGATATACTAGTCACCTCTCGACTTTTACTCAAAATAGTTTTCCGATGACAGGGTCACCTGTTAAAAAAAATAATGATAAAAAATCAAATTGAATCGAAAAATCGAGCCTTGACTTGTCTTCTGCTTAGGTTTACATTTATGTATTTCTCCTTTCCTCTCATCAAATTCTGACCTGTTTAAGGCTTATTTTGGGTGTGTGACAGTTCCAAAATGTCCGATGTGATGCATGGAGTTATTAAATGAAACAATTGCAACTGCAGTGTCTCTGCTTTGACTGAGTCAGACAAATTGTGTTGTTACTGTACACAATGGATGCTTCATTATGCCATTGTACCTCTCTGGTCATTTATATTAATGGACTGTGGCCAAACAGAGCTGGCTTGGAGAGGATGTCAGAAAAGAATATTTGGTAATGGATGGCCCATTACCACCCACATGGTGCAAGGCGAGAGGAATTGCTATGCACTGTGATGATGAGGGGAGGTGGGCAGAGCTAAGAGTGTCTTGTTTTCCCTTTCATTTTCATCTATATGCAAAAATCTGTCTCAGCACTCTGTGAATATATTAGATACTGTATGTCACCGAATCATTTTTATGTGTTTTCTCTCATTTCAGGCTCTGATATTGTACAGTGGATGATCAAGAATCTGGACATCGAAGATCAAGGTAAAAGAGCAGATCCATAGTGATCTAGGACAGAGGTTTTGAAAGTTAAAGTCGGGAATTGCAGTTTGTCAGACAGTGTCAGACTTTGAAACCCCCTGATCTATGAAAGCGATGGGAGGTTCAGAGTCGCTTCTAAATTAATTCTAAGTTTGCTCTAAAGACTAAATTGTGTGATGTCATTGTTACAATTGTTTATAGTGTTCAATTTCAGGGCAAGATTTTGGGCAAGATGAGCGGAATGGCGATCGGATATTGTACAAGTTTTTGAATGAGATGTTTTCATTAATCTGCACTGAGAGAAAGAGGCGTGTCTGTATGGAATCTCTGTTTTACTTAATGTAAAAGTTCACAGTTCTGTATTTTTCTTTGATCTGTTTTTTGTGTCCTTGAGCTACATGAGATGCTGCAGTTTATTCCTCTTTCTTCCTCTTTTCTATCCTTTTTTGTTCCCAGTGTAATGGAGTAGAACTCCACAGTCTTAAGGGCGTTACCAGATCATTAGCTGAGCCCCTCACTGCAACTAAAATTACTCAAAAGTACGCAGGTTGAAATAGTATGGAAAGTTAACTTGCTTGCTTTAAAGACAGTGATAAAGAAGTATAGCTAACCATGTGAAAGCTGATCTTCTCTGAGCACTGTAGGTGTGTGTTTACTTGGATATCGGAGAGTTTATGTGTGTGGGTTTGCATTCGTCCGGTGTTTGTCTGCTCCAGTGTGTGCCTCAGTGTTGTACAGCCCGTTCATAGTTCTGACATAATCACTTGTCTACTTTGCTGACTCATCAACCTACAATTCCTTGAGTGTTGTTTCATTTGTGTGCAAAGATCCTCCCATATTTTCTGTTTTTCCATTGTGCGTGTTTACGTGTATGTGTGTGTGTCTGTGTGTATGTATGTGTGTGCGTTAGTGTGTTGTGTGTGTGTGTGTGTGTGTGTGTGCGTTGTTCTCCCCCATGGTCAGAGACTACTTTTTGAGGGTTAAGACTTGGTCTTAGTGTATGAAGGTAAAGTTTGCGGTGAGGGGCTTGGGAATACATTATGTCAGTGAGTGTCCTCACACCTATGGTAAGATGTTATTTGGTGTGTGTGTCTGTTTGTGTTTGTATATGCGAGTGCTTGTGCTTAATGTAACAAATTGGGACAGAAATGCTAATTTTGATTGCACTTTTACTGAGATCTGGCAATAACACATATGTCATTCCCTCAAGCAAATTTACATTAATGGTGTTATATTTTTTGTCACCTGCAATATTGATATTGCTCTTCCATAACTACACCCCCAATTAAAATGTTAAAAAACACAATTTTATAACTGAAGAGTCTGAAAAGCTGTTAACAAGCAGATGTTCTTTGTCCTTTAAAAGTATTTTTTTATCTGCAATTTTTTTTTTCAAACAGATACAAAACATGCTGTCAATTGCCCTCCAGTGGTAAACAGAGTGTTGTGCGAAACTAAGTGACTTCAGCAACTCCTGACGGGGCTGACAAACACAGCAAAGTGAAACACAATTAATTTGGCTCACATCACGATAGCAGCATGTTTATTGCATAAAGGCAGATGAGCTTATATCAAAGTTGACTGGGGATTTATAGTTTTTCTGCTAAATGAATGCCACAGATAATATAATGATGCACTCCAGATGAACTCATTATCATGCTATTTGGCAGCCCCTGTAGGCCCCAGCCCTATTTCTGTTCATCACTACATTTGATTAGCCAACATGATGTCTGGCCTTCAAACATCTTCTCAAAAGTTTTAGATGTCTTTTGGGGTGTTTTAGCAGATTTTGCACTTGTAACTCCAACCATAATACTTTCATTACAATTCAGACCATTATAGATCATCATCCCTCATTGTTCTTTTAGAGCCAGTTGGTTTGACAGGCATGAGAACTCTTGGAATTGACTGCTTACCACATTTGAGGTGCCCCAGACTTGACTGATTAACATACATTACTGTGCAGCCCTTGTCCAGAGTGCCCACACAGCAATTAGAAACACTGAGGAGATAAATGTGAATGAGGAACTACAGGCTAACATGATCTACATCCATAAGATGAGCTGTCTGGTGTGGATATAATCGCTGCATATAATACCTCAGTTATAAATGTAAACATTTCAGTCATACATCTCAGTAATCTCAAAACTGACCAAGGAACTGCTTGTCTGAAAAAAAGTCATATTCATCAAAAAGTAATCCAATTAATTATTGTTTGAATCCATGTTGCAGCACAAACAGGAACTGCTAGCAGCAAATTCAGCATCAGTCTCCGCGGTGCAGATGTAACAAAATCCATGAATATAAATGTTTTTTGCTTCACACTATCAGTGTGCTGTATGATGATAAGCCTACAGTAGCCAGGAATTGTAGTAAATAGACCATAGGCCTGTAAACGAAGAGAGCGGAAACAGAGGGAAAACAGCCTAAGGTTTAGAGGGGTTAATGGACTAAAGAGTGATTCTCTCACAGAGTCACTTACAGTATGAAGTAGCTTTGCTGTAAAGTCATTTCATCAGGCCAGGAGGGTTGTAAAAACCCAATAACTTCCAGCGTCAATGGTCTGCAGCGCTTTTGACCTCTGACCTGTGTGAAAATAAATCCCCGCAGGGGGGTATCAGTATGACTGAATTAATTCTATGACACTGCAAAGCTCTTACATATAAGTCAGGTCTGTCTGTAAAATAATTATCAAAACACCATATTAATATAACAATAATATAGATAAAATAGTAATGTAATTTAAAATTCATTTGTAACATTGTTTATCGGTTTTACATTGTCAAATTCAAGATCAAATTTTTTTATGTGTAACTGAGACTGCAACATAAACTGAAATAATTCACATCATTAATAGCGACAAATAGTAGTTAGTGGGGTAAATGAGCTTGGGTAGTGAAGATTTGTGCTTGTATGTGTGTGTGTGTGTGTGCAGGTGTGTGTGTGTGCAGGTGTGTGTGTGCATGTGTGTGTGTGTGCGCGCGGGTGCGTGTGTGCGTGCATGTGCGCGTCAACAAGTTCTCCAACCCAAATGAGCATATAGGTCATTGGTCCTTACCCTCAGATACGACCCACAGGAGCGTACCAGTGGCAGGGGTACTGGGTCGTCATGGAAACAATAATTAACATGCACTTGAGGTTATGGAGCCACGATGGTTAGCACTACATCTTTCTTCTTTGTTCCCATCATAATTACTATGGCCACGAGAGGTCATCTAACAATGAAATGTAAATAGGCGTGTGTGTGTGTGTGTGAGTGCGTTTGAGAAAAAGTGAATAAATTGAGCTGAACTGCACATTAGATAAGAACAAAACACTGTTCCTTCTTACAGAATCTAAAGCATTTCCACAACACCAAGTGACATTTCGGAGGGTGATAAAATCTCACTCTCTTAGGATAATGTTTTGTTTGACTGACATGTTGTTTGCAAAGAGCTGGAGTATTTGACTCTGTGTGTTTGCGTGTCTGGGTTTTTTTTTTACCTACGTGAGAAAGAGCAGTAACAACAGAGGAATGAATCTCTCAAGATATCATCTTAGCCTAAAAAAAAAAAAAAAAAAAAGCAATATTATTATTCTAATACTGTAAATGTTACCATGTGAAAAACAGCTTGTTGTGATGCCCCAAATACCTACATACATAAACAATAATGGCTAAGTATATAATAATTTACATCCGGGGATTTGACATGAATAAACAACATCAGAGAAAAACAAAAGGCAAATACATCACGCTCCAACATGACATCAAAAAAAAGTCTACATCAATCAAGATGTCAGCGAGTGTGTACCAGTGTGTTATTAAACATGTGAAGTGCATATGAAAGAGCATTTAATCTGCTCTGTGGAACATCAGGGAACAGTTAAATGTTCCCTGAGAGAGGACATATGGTTCATCAGAACAGCGCGGAGAGGGTGAATACTGTTCTGCATAAGGGTCCTGGTCTTCTCCTCCAGCCTTCTCTGAGCCTCTTGATCATCAGGCTAACTCCTTCACTGGAGCACTTTAGATGACGTTTTTAAGTCTCCTGAGCTCACCTATTTGTACACTGCCGTCACGGCATACATATGTATAAAAGCTTGTTATTAATATGACCAGATTCTGATGTGAAAAACCGGGACATTTCTAGTCAATACAGTTTAAACATCCAGTATTTCTATTTACAAAATAAAGACAGGGGACTGTCATCTTGTATTTTGATCATGGTAACTGTTGTATTTTAATAAACTACAATGAAGGCTGACTGATAAAATTCTAAACTAATGAAGTAGCCCTTTAAACCGCCTACAAATCAGCTACGTATCAACTCGTAGCACGATTCCTTAGTCCCATAACCCCACTCTGACCCTGGGTTACGTCCCGGAGGGAAAAGACAGTTGTGGTGATGTATTGAATTCACTTGACGCTTGATAGTGTCCTGTTGAGTTATACACAGTGGCTTTTACTAAAACTAGGCGAGCAAGTGGTTAGTGATGGAAGAAGAGTGATATGAAACTGCAATAGCGAGCAGGCAGTCCCCTCTGTTGGCCAAAACAATCCCAAACAGAAATGTCTGACTGTCTGCTCTGGTGCCTGGTCTTTCTTCCTGGTCTGTTTTTAATCCGTGGGGACATTTCTGGGGACAGCTCCTGCTGGGGACAAGCCACCAAAAATGATGACATCCCCAGATAACAGTAACTTCTGGTCTTTAAGGGAACATTACAGATTTATGAAATAGTGTGTGTCTTTCATCATTTCGCTTAATAGTTCAGTTGCACATGTTATTAGTTTGAATCTAGTACCTCCTCTAGTACCAATTCAACAATTTCGAAAAATACTTTAAATTATTCCATTACCAGTTAAAGTACTGCATTAAAAAGTTATGGCCTCATTTTAGGGTTCACCTAGGGTTCTCACAACCTCTCAAATAAGAGATAATCAGCTTATTTTATATATATATATATATATATATAGTATATTTTTTTCTTTTTCTAATGTATCCTGGAACTATAAAAACAAACCAAAACAAATCAATATTTCGCTGTGAAATGCAGTGAAGTTGCATGAAATGGAAATACCCAAGTAGTACAAGTACCTGAAAACTGCAGTTCAAGTGCAATACTTGAGTAAGTATACTTATTACTTAAATATAGTTATTTTTCATCACCAATTAAAACAGTCTTCATCACCTGAACATGTCAAAACAGAGTTTACTGTAAAGTGCAAACAGAAAAGACCAAAATATAACTACACACACTGAATCTCTTCCCATGTCTTTTCAAGAGCTCAGCTGGAAGAATACTCCCACACTCCACTTGGCAGGACTCCAAACTGCTGGGTATTTGGCACAGAGCTGGTAATATGATGAAATCAAAGGGCGTTTTCCCCCTGGACTCGGAGGCCGGCCTTTCTCGACAACTTGTCTAATGCCAGTCCAAGGTTTAGTCAGCTATAAAGCTTATAGAAAAGCCTATGATATGTTAAATGAAATTCCCTTGCTACCAGGAATAGACTCTTAGTTGAAAACCAACAACAAAACAATGGTGGTTAATCTTTTATTTATCCTTTGGAAAACTCTCCATCACATTAGTCTTTTTTACATTTTCAGATTCATTATTTTGTGCCCATTATACCCTGTGCTTTCTATATATTTATAGAAATCAAAAGTTTGTACTGGATCTTAAATTAATACTTGCTGCTCAGCTTTATCAAATTTCTGTATCAGCCTTTTGATTTGTGTTGGATGATTCCCTAAATATGAAATAAGCAAAACCCTCATCTTCCCTTTAATGAAAGCAGACAGACTTAGAAAACCAACATAGGTGACAGCGATACTCAAATGCAAAGTGAGAACACATCAGCCCAGTGGTTGAAGAATAGAAGATGTCATTTTTCATACTTAGCTGATTTTACTTACAGACGTAGATTTTTGAATGGATACCACAGACACACACAGACACACACACACACACACAAATGGGACAGTTTATTTGTAAGAAATAGCACCGTGGATAAGCAAAAGATAAGAAAGAATGGGTGTGTTTATAAGTAAACAGGCTTGAATAACTTATGAGTCATAATTTATTAATAAAATGGAGTCGAGTCATACATATGCACTTACACACACACACACACACACATATACACACGCATTAGCATGCACATAAGCATCCTGACCTCTCAAAGCTGACAGTCGCTTCAGTGGTAAAGGAAAATCCAGTCTAAATTTATCTTACCAACCCATATACATCCAGTGTGTGTGGATGTGTGTGAGTGTGCATGTGTGTCTGTTAGAGAGTGAGAGAGCAGAGATGTGCATATTTTATGCATGCATACAGTAAGTTCCTGTTATAACATTCACAACTTTGCCTATTTAGAGCACGTCAACCATTTCACCCTTTTTATCTGTTAGCTCATTAGTGTATTAAGAGAATTTACTGCAAGGCTCCCCTGGGCTTTCCACATAACATTTAATAAGTAATCAAATTAGATGGCAGAAACAGACAAGGACACTGCTGTATGAAACAGCATGTAGTTAAACAGTTTCATATGCTGTTCATATTGACCAAAAAGTGGCGATATTAACAGGGAACTGTTGAGCCATTATACAAATGTGAATTATAGACATCAGCATCATGTAGGAGTTACAGGTTGAGAACAGCAAGGAATATCTGGTGGGAGACGAGACACGCGAGTGATGATGATTACACGTTTTCATTATCTGATGGTTTTAGATCGGGGACAGTGAACCATGTAATGTGGAACACCAGAGGGAGGCAGGTTCTCACTCCAACCATACACAACACCAGGTGATTTGACTGATGAGTTCTGCCTCTCCGGCTGAAGGCGGGCTAATCAGTGAGACCTCCTGCCATGCTGTGCGGTTGGAGCAGAGACCCGCCCATCCTTCTGTCAAAGCTATGTCAGAGTCTGTTAAAGCAGCAGGTCCCAGTTCAGGTCCTGGTGACTTTGTTATGGATGAGCTGATACTGGGGGATGAAAGGCGAAAAAAATTAATTAGCTGGTAGGACTAAAAGAAAAAAAAAAAATCAACATCCTAGCCCAGTATCTGTGATGAGGAACTATTGATTGTGGAGTAAAGGGAGAAGCTTCTCTTATTGAAAATTTGAGATCCCTAACAGAATTTATCTTTTAATGCCTCAGTATAAAGTGACTAAAGAGGGCTTCTAAAAAGAAGATACAAGAATTTAATTTAAGCGAAGGCTTTATCCCCCTGAGCCCTAAAGCAAAAGTTTGACATTTTGGAAAAATTCATTTATTTGTTTTCTGGTAGAAAGTTGGATGATAAGATTGATACCACTCTCAAGTCTGTCTGTTGAATATAAGGCGTAGTTTAGCACGAAGACTAGAAACGGGGGGACAGAGTTGGATTGGCTCCATCTATTGGTCACAAAATCCACCCACCAGCACCTGGAAAGCTCACAAAAGAACACAATATATCTTTAAAACACACAGACTATTTCTTGTCTCTGTGCAATTGGCAGGCAAAAAGTTACTGGGCATGGCCAAGAAATTGTTTGAAACATAACCGCCACAACAGATCATTGTCATTCTTTTCAATTCACTCTTTGTACAGATTAAATAACAGAGATATAGTCTGTTAATTAGTATTCGTTACAGAAGCAGATAGGTTGATTTTTGTTAGCAATTTTTTTCCCTGTTTCCAGTCTTTGTGCTAAGATTAGCTAAGATAGCCAAGTGTTATCTTAACAAGATCATTTTTTTAGAGAACATAACGACATATTTCCGAAAGTGGAAAAGTTCCACTCAGAGCACATAATAGACACAATATCCTCACAACAGTTGACGGTGGTGTGGAATTAAACTCCTGAAAGACGTGGAACTTTCCGAGCTGCTCTTTGTTCTGGAACAAAATCTTCCTGCCCACAGCCATTTCGTTGAACACACTCTCAAGACAAGCCGATGCATGTGTGAACGCTTTATACGAGTGAAAGGGAGGTTGCGTGTGCTGGTGTACAACATTACTGTGAAATGTGACAGAAAGAACGGGGGCGCACCGAGTTGCAAGTTGACTTTATTTGTCTTTGTCTTCTCTCAGTGGAGGCTCTTCACCTAGGAACTCTGATGGCTGCACATGGTTACTTCTTCCCCATCTCAGACCACGTCCTCACGCTCAAAGATGATGGCACTTTCTATAGGTTTCAGGTAAGAATCATAATAGTGATCGTTTTGAAGGTTGTATCTATATTAGTCCCTAAATTTCTAAGGTAATATTCAAAAGAGGCCTAAGAATAGAAATGCCTAAAAGTTCTTAATTGCAGTGCCGGGGCCAATGACTTCCATTTAAATAGGCCACAACATTAAAACCAGTTACCGGTTGTGATATTGTGGCTTAATGGTGTATATTTACTCTAATAGCTACAGTCATGAGAATTATGGAATCTATAAATGGAGTGACAGGCCAGAAAAAAAAGTTGAGAAATCTATTAAAGTGCCTCTGTGGAAGTCAAAACACTGATTAGGAGTCGTTGTACTCTATAATTCTTACAGTTTCCAGAAAGAAAAAAAAAGTCTCCCTGAATGTCAACAGTGGGACTGACGGTTCTAGTGCTTTTCCACCCAGTGAGCTCCCCAAAGTGCGCCGCACTGGATTAACCAAAGTAAATCAATGCCTAAGGCTGCGGCTGTGTTAGTAGCAGGCTTCATTCTCCTCTTTACATGTAACCGGTTCTCATCCGAAGCCGGTGCGTACGAGCAAGGAGGGTCAAGATCCATGCACGATGTCTGCTCTCAGGGCTTGCCGAAAGAAGCTTATGTGCTTTAGACGTTATGCCGACCCCATTATACAACAAAATCTTTTATTGTGACAGATGCAGCACTGTGACTGCATGCCCAACTCACATGACAGTGCACACTTTGATTAAAAAAAAAACAATGTGGTTAGTTGCACACTGTCAAAGTAAGGTTTCCTTTTTTTGTTTTTTGTTTTTTTTTTGTTAATGATCTGTTTTCCCCTTCAGACTCCATACTTTTGGCCATCAAACTGCTGGGAACCAGAAAACACAGACTATGGTGAGAGAGCTGTTCTATTATAGTCTGATTTTGGCTGTGTTGCCTTGTGAAATGTGTACTGAAGAGGCTAATGATGCAGACTGTTGTGTAGGGCATAAAATATATTTCTCCAGTAGATGTGTTATCACTGCTGATGCTACCAGAAGTTCAAAAGATGAAACACAAATGATGTACCCGTTGTGCACATTGTGCT
Source organism: Istiophorus platypterus (assembly GCA_016859345.1). NCBI lineage: Eukaryota > Metazoa > Chordata > Actinopteri > Istiophoriformes > Istiophoridae > Istiophorus > Istiophorus platypterus. The sequence goes on along the minus strand of CM029124.1, from coordinate 9,198,361 downwards.
GAGCATTTTAATGCTGATAGAGGGAAGAGCTTTTCGTTGTTTACAGCAGAGTGCAGTGGAGATAAACATTTCATGATGCCAAAAATGGTTCAGGTGAATGGCCATAGCTATACAAGTCCTTCATTTGTTGCTTGCGTTGTAGGGGAGGAAAGGGGCTAATGCAGACTTTGGGCATAATCCAGTGGGTGTTAGTAGATGTTAGAGTGTCTCAGATGTAGCAAATGATTCACATTAATGATGTCTCTTGATAAAAAACAGTCTAATGCCATAATGAAGCTTCCACGTAACGGTCAGTTAACAGAGGGAGGAAGAGATCATGGAGAGCAGGAAGACATCAAAAGTCAGGCGCGCCTCCATGCGCACACATACACACAAGCACACACTTTAACAGACACTCAGGCATCATACGTAGTCAGTGACCTTTGTGATTCGCAGGCCAGTTTAAATGTGCAGTTGAGAGGATTAAATGAGTAAACGCAGGGCCACTTATGGCTGTTAAAACCAAGCTCAGATCCCATTCTCCCACTGTTACTTCTCTCTCTCTCTCTCTCTCACTTTCAGCTGTTTACCTCTGCAAAAGAACAATGCAAAATAAAGCACGTCTGGAGCTTGCAGACTATGAAGCAGTAAGTGAAAGAGGTCTTTCGGTGTCAGCACTCCCTCTCTTCACATATCTGTTCTCTTCCTGTGTTGGCAGCGCTCTCAGGATTAATCTCTTGCCTTTTTGTTCATACTGACACTGAGAACATTTGTTATTCTGTGTACCACCGTATCATTTGTAACTTTCCTTTCACCGACGCTTTCAAATGAACCACCAGGTTATTTATACTCAGGTTTTTTTTTTCTTTTCATATGTGAGCAGGGATCATTAAAGATGGTATCCAGCCGTGCACTGTACACAGCATGCGCAGTAAACATAATCAGCCCAGATCCCTCAAAAGCCTTTCTGTTCCTGTTTGTGCTTTGTTTTCCTTGCAGGAGAGCTTAGCAAGGCTACAGAGAGCTTTCGCCAGGAAGTGGGAGTTCATTTTTATGCAAGCAGAAGCACAAGCGAAGTAGGTTTCTATAAGAACCACACATGCATTGGGCCATTATGAGTGAGTCGCCTTACACCCTCAGTATTACATGATCAAACTTGGTGGTTTACTTCAACTTTCCTGTAATTCCCAGCACACAACTACATAGATGAACTCCACATTAAACATATGGAGGAGCATAATGTCTCGGAATAAGCTACGTGCTCTACCAAAACAGTTCTGAACTCTTTTTTTTTTTTTCCTCTCAGAGTTGACAAGAAAAGAGACAAAATTGAGAGGAAAATTCTCGACAGTCAGGAAAGAGCATTCTGGGATGTGCACAGACCAGTGGTGAGTGAAATTACTGATGTTATTGTCATGGTCACCTTTGCTGTTCATGACATCATTGCTGGCATCATCAACATCACCTTAATTGTTTGTGCAAAAGAGAAATAGTTAAAAAAAAAAATATTTTCACACTGCGCTACACCCATACATAGAAGGTCATTTGCACTCTCTAGGTTATTTAAATGTACTACACACATTTCACAAGCCGTAGGTATGTATCAAGCTGTGTGAAAAAGAAATAATGTTTTATAATGTTATGCAGTTACTAGCGCCTCATAGATTATGCAATTTATACTGTATATGAGTCTGTTTTCTTCTGCCACACACATGCAATGTTACATCAAACGCTGTCACAACACATCAGCCTCACTGGTGCTCTTTACCTTGTTCGTACAGAATTGCTTAGCATTAGCATTTAGTTTCCCCCTTGAGGTTAAAGGGCCTCCTCTGCTGTATTTCTCCGAAAGCCACTGCTCCATGCTTAATTGGAAAATAACAAGTTCAATTTATGCGTCCTTGGAGCAACATAATCAATATTAATTCAAATTTCACAGTGATACTGTCAAGCTACTTAGCTCTGTTCTCCTAGAAGAGACCTAGATTAGACCACTTGTTCAATCAGCCAGAATTTGCACACTAAGCCTCTGATTTCCTGCTGGTTTACTTGTTTTGCTGGAATTGGCACATTCCATGTTTAATTAACCAGCATCTGACACATTGTCCCAGAGACTTCTACGAATCACCCCAGCTAAGCATATTGGATTTGATATACTGAAATTCATATAATGGTAGTAAAAAGGCACCTTCCCCGTTTGTGACGCCGTCCTTGAGGGCAAAGCATAAATAGCTGAGGTCATAAAAATTTAATTTAAGATGAATAAACCCATGTTTTCACAGCCTGGATGTGTGAATACAACGGAAGTCGACATAAAGAAGTCCTCAAGAATGAAAAACCCACACAAAACCAGAAAGGTACAGTACATCTCCCCACTAGTACACCTTTCTTATAAGGTCAGAGTTGACAACACTGAAACAGATGTGAACAGACAGACTTAATGTTCCTTGCTGTGCTTGTCAGCAGATGTAAGGCTACTACAATTGATTCTTCTCTTTTTTTTTGTTGTCGCAGTCTGTGTACGGGCTGCAGAATGACATCCGTACCCACAGCCCGACCCACACCCCCGCCCCAGAGGCCAAGCAACCTACAGAAGAAGAACTGCAGGAACAGGTTAGACCTGCAAGTGGTGCTCTACTATTCAAGATAGGATCTTTAACAATTTGAAGTCAGTGCTAGCACTCAAATTGTAGGTGTGGTTTTGTAAGTTTTTCATCTGTAACTCTATAGTAATATAGGTTTGGTATGCAATTACTTACAATGATTATTATTGCACATAATTAAGCACAATGTACCACAAAATTTGAAATGCACACAAAGTCAAATAATACACATCTCTTGCGCTTGATTTGTAAACATACTTGCAGCCCCACAATTTCTTGTGAATCCATATCTTGTGGAGACTGATGCATCCTAATTTTTCTTGGTTATGGTTTCAGATCACCTTTTGGCAATTGCAATTAGACAGGCATCGACTGAAAATGTCCAAAGTGGCAGAGAGGTGAGCGATGTTCTCTATTCCTTTATTCAGTTTAGCCATTGATCTGTTTATTGAGCTGTTAAACAGCCTAACATGGCGTGGAATTAAGAGCTCCAACGACCTTGAGAAGTGATTCGGCCCAGCCCGTGCCTTCAGTGGGCGTTAGCACCGGCAATGCCAAATGCTGATTGGCACACAATGTCAGCTTGTTATTTTCCCCACTGAAAGAAAGGTACATTCAGCAAAGAGTTTTCTATTCTTGTTTCCATATACAAAGGACGGTCTCTCCTGTCAGACACTACATTTCAATTTGAGGTATTTTGTTCTCAAGAAGATTTCACTCTCCTTAACTAAGGCTCATAAATACCTAAATCATGTTCACCCACAGAAAGGTATGGAGCAAAATTTCACCAGATGTGATAGTGAGATTATAACATACAGTATGTCAGATTTCTATCACTGATACAGATCGACTCCATTCATATGCTCCCTGTTGTTTCCTTACTAAACAGTTTGCTGGGCTACACAGAGCAGTACGTTGAATACGACCCTTTCCTCACGCCTCCAGATCCATCCAACCCCTGGATCTCAGATGACACCACACTCTGGGAGCTTGAAGCCAGGTGGGTATACTGTATGTTTTTATGTATTTAGATGGATGCAAAGATCATTTTATATACATATTCATATGTTTTTTAAATGTATTTATTTATTTATTTTAAATATTAATTAATTAATTTTTTCCCCCCAGTTTATAAAGTATATTTTTTGCGCTCATAAATCCTCTGTGAAAGATGTGTTGCATTTTTGTATGTCTTCTTCTAGTAAGGAGCCAGGCCAGCAGAGGGTAAAGAGGTGGGCTTTTGGCATTGACGAGGTTCTCAAAGATCCTGTGGGTAGAGAGCAGTTCCTCAAGTTCCTGGAGTCTGAGTTTAGCTCAGAGAATCTCAGGTACATGATGATATACACTTGCAAAGCAACCATTAACTACAGCCAAACGAATATAGTAATTAGTACATTTTCCTCTGAAATTTTGCGGGGTAAAACTTTCAAGTAGCATAACATTGAAATGCTCAGGTAAGGTACCTCAAATTATGGACTGTGACTTTAACTGTAAGTAAATTTTAGCTGTGTGTACTGCTACATGCTTAATCCTAACCCTTACAGTTGCCTAAATGTTTGCAAACACTAGCCTCAACCACAAACCAAATCCTTAAGCCTAAAATAACTGGGTAACGGGACCAGCAATTTATTTCCCAACAATGGGACTGTGTGAACAGATATTTTTTGCCACAACGTGATTAATATAAGTGCACGCACATGAACGCACATGAACGCACACGTGAGAGACTGTGGAGGATTTAATTCACACATTGCTGCACCCCCGTCACACACATGCAAACGAAATGTTCACATACGCTATGTGAATCCCTCACAGAAACATACAACAGTCTCTGCACTGCAGGACTCGCACTGTACATGCCCATATTGTTAGATTGAAATAAATAAACATCAGTTTTCTATGATTCTCTGATAATGACAGACATTACCAATGATATTCAACTATGATGGGTTTTACTGGCAGTACAAATGCTCACAAAATTAATGGTACATTTTGTGTCAACAACGACATAGAAGCTAACAAGTGTCGCCGTTATTACTGGGGTCATTGCTTCTTCCTATGTAACTCCCAGCAATATTGTTTAATCTAAGCATGGATAGCCGCTGGATGTAGCTCTGGCTAGAATAACACAGGTTCGGCAAGAATAGTATGTTAATTGGTTTATTCATGGTAACAGGTACACTGCAGAGTATTAAAGGTGCATGCAAACAGCTGAATATGAATAGAGTAACCACTGTGCAGGCTGGCTCCTCTGCTCCCTCTGATGGTACATGCCTGTATCGCTTCTGCCTAAAGATGAGAATGTGGTTTAATATCTCAGTTTAATATCTCAGTCAGCTTACTATTATTTTAACTCTCCTAACTCTCTTAACTGAACAATGTATCATGGACTTGTAACCCCATCAACCTTAATTTTTAAAATTAAACTTTGCGTTGCATGGTGCTGTGTCTGTCTACTGTTTAAAGTCTGTCTCTGCTGAAGTGTCTCTTCATAACACACTGTTAACACATCTCCTACCATGTATCTTCCTGCCTGGTGATAATACCCTGAATAGGCAGTAGTTCTGTAAAAAGAAAAAAAGAATATAAGCATTAAGCATCCAATAAGCATTTATGTAGTGAGTCCTAAAAATGTACATTTTGATCCATAACAGCTCAACTGTAAATTATATATTCCAGAATATTAATTCTGTATTTATATTTTGTGCTCCAGAACTCAAATTTTTGATTTGTAGAGATCATTTTCTTTAACAAAAATTTGCATATTAGAAGACTTGTTTTTTTTTTGTATTTTAAAACCCAATATAATGTGTCCCTTTAAAATCTGCCAAGAAAACCCAGAACTAAGCTAACTTCAAGGTTGACCCACAAAAAGATGTCACCACTGGCTTAGTTTGACCTCTGACTATAAAATAGGAATGACTTGAGCATGTAACCTTCCAACGTTCAACTGACAATATCCAAAAACAGTACCGTCCTATAAGCATGCAATTATTGTCCAGTGCTACTCTATTGAGATGCAACTATCTTACGTGTAACTTTGAACCTGTAGGTTCTGGCTAGCAGTCCAGGAACTAAAGAAACGTCCCATCAGAGAAGTTCCAACTCGGGTACAGGAGATCTGGCAGGAGTTTTTGGCCCCCGGAGCGCCCAGTGCCATCAATGTGGACTCAAAGAGCTATGACAAAACCACCCAGAATGTCAAAGATCCTGGACGCTACGCCTTTGAGGATGCACAGGTATCTGATTATTCAAAAGCAAATGATACAAATACATTATATCACGTCCATAGTTAATTTTTAGAGTTTTACACCATAGACCAGCACAGAAAAGTCCAGCTTTTGTTTAGAACATTGCTATTGGTTTTGATCAATGCAATATTGCATTTCAAAATTTTTATACAACAACATCTGTTACTTGTTTTGGATACTTTTATACATAATTTTATGTTATTTTTTTTCTTCAACAGGAACACATCTACAAGTTGATGAAGAGCGATTCTTATAGCCGTTTCATACGTTCCAGTGCCTACCAGGAGTTATTACAGGCGAAGAAGAAGGTAAAAAAATCAGACCAACTAATCATCTTAGCTTGAAAACAGGATGAAATGCAGACAAGTACATCTTAGCTTGAAAACAGGATGAAATGCAGACAAGTACATGTACATGACAGTGCATGCTTATCACCTTTGTTGTTGTTTGTACATACACTGACTCTTTAGTCTTGGTGATGCTGAAACCTGCCCTCCTGGCACCAACAGTAAGGCCTTTTCCAAGTCTGTCAAATCACACTTTAAGCCCATTCCCACTAATCGGTTCAAATTCAAAACAAGTGCGGACATTTAATTTTTTTGTTGCATACACATGTATGGAAACATATTCTGCTTCAGGGGCAGAATTGATAAACTTCTGCCCACTGAATAGATTCAAATATTTTTGACCTCTAAGGGAGGGAAATCATAGCACTTAAGCATCATTATTATTTTTAGGTTATTAGGCTAATGCTAACTGGTTTGCAAACATTTGGCAGATTTAGAACAGCATGGGTGATCTGTTAGAGCTGTGTTTCTGCTCCTCTTAGTTGTGGTTTGGTCTCTACTAACTCATAAACAAAAAAATAGTCTGTCTTCAGCTGCAGAATTTGAGGTTTCCCACAGTAGATTTGACGCTCCAAGCAACTCCTTGAAATTACATGCAGTCATTTGTATTCATACCAAAATTATTGCTTAAAACAGATTCAAGTATAGTGCTCCAAACATGTTCTAGATCTGTAATGCAGACAAGTACATCTTAGCTTGAAAACAGGATGAAATGCAGACAAGTACATCTTAGCTTGAAAACAGGATGAAATGCAGACAAGTACATCTTAGCTTGAAAACAGGATGAAATGCAGACAAGTACATCTTAGCTTGAAAACAGGATGAAATGCAGACAAGTACATCTTAGCTTGAAAACAGGATGAAATCAGACCAACTAATCATCTTAGCTTGAAAACAGGATGAAATGCAGACAAGTACATCTTAGCTTGAAAACAGGATGAAATGCAGACAAGTACATCTTAGCTTGAAAACAGGATGAAATGCAGACAAGTACATGTACATGACAGTGCATGCTTATCACCTTTGTTGTTGTTTGTACATACACTGACTCTTTAGTCTTGGTGATGCTGAAACCTGCCCTCCTGGCACCAACAGTAAGGCCTTTTCCAAGTCTGTCAAATCACACTTTAAGCCCATTCCCACTAATCGGTTCAAATTCAAAACAAGTGCGGACATTTAATTTTTTTGTTGCATACACATGTATGGAAACATATTCTGCTTCAGGGGCAGAATTGATAAACTTCTGCCCACTGAATAGATTCAAATATTTTTGACCTCTAAGGGAGGGAAATCATAGCACTTAAGCATCATTATTATTTTTAGGTTATTAGGCTAATGCTAACTGGTTTGCAAACATTTGGCAGATTTAGAACAGCATGGGTGATCTGTTAGAGCTGTGTTTCTGCTCCTCTTAGTTGTGGTTTGGTCTCTACTAACTCATAAACAAAAAAATAGTCTGTCTTCAGCTGCAGAATTTGAGGTTTCCCACAGTAGATTTGACGCTCCAAGCAACTCCTTGAAATTACATGCAGTCATTTGTATTCATACCAAAATTATTGCTTAAAACAGATTCAAGTATAGTGCTCCAAACATGTTCTAGATCTGTAATGGATATAAGTGGGGGAGTTGCATAAAGATGCAAAAGAGTTAGAACCAAAGAACATGTGAAACAAAGGGAGCAGCCGCATACCAACAATACCAATGAGGGGCAGAGAGCGTGAATACAAGGTATTAATAGATTCTGCTAAAGGAGAGCATGAAGGGGTAGTTGATCATAACCTCGGGGTCGGTCTTGTGGAAACCATAATGAATAGCAGGGGCACAGAGTCTGCTGTAACATGATGATTAATTCAGAATTACACAGGTGTATTTCTGTGCCTAAAACCTGTTCCCTCTCACACCTCCTACACTTCTTCTGTTTGTCACTATGGCATATAAGATTTTATTATTACAGCCAGGAAGGAAGGGCCAAATCTACTTTGGTTTCTAGATGTACATTATGTTTGTTTTCTTTGTGATAAAATACCATGTGAACACAGTCTACTGGAAGCAATTCCTCAGTATTTACCCAAGCCTGTTTGGATACAATTTTGCCTTTTTTTTAATGGCTTTATAATTATGGCAGAGTAGGATTTCCCTAAAACCTCTGCCATAATAAGATTGCTTCACTTGATTGTTTCTTTTTTTGTGTCCTTCACAGAAAAGTAAGAACTTGTTCTGAAGGCTCTTGCTTCCAGGTAATGTCCAATACAAAAAAATTCATATTGAACTTTGAGATTTATTTTTTATACTCTGTGATCACTGTAGATATCTTTTGATAGCCACAAAATAAAGGTATTAATCTCTTTTCCACCTGTCTGCTCCACCCTCCTTTCTCTTCTCCCAGTGCAGGGGAAGCCACTAGCATCCAAGAGGCTGACCAGTTGTGTGCCATCATGCTAAAATCAATGCCATCTCTCTCTCTGGGACATGGAGAGGGGGACCATCTCATCTCTTCATCATCATTGTCTGTCCATCCGCTCTTGGCTCAGCCGGGCGATGAGCCGGGCCGTCTGTTCATCTGTTGTCCACCGGATGTTGCATGTCCATGGAGAGGATGTTCTCTTCTTCCCTCTCCTCTTACAATACCTGATATTATTCCAGTATTCTCAGAAAAGGAGGCACTGCTGGACCTGTGAGGACACTGACAGACTGCCAAGATGAAAAATGCCACTGAAAAAAAACAAAACAAAATCCGGTATTCCAGTTCTTTCCATCGTAACTGCTGGATCGGCGCCCCCTCTCTCACTTCCAGCTGAAACAAATGATGTCAGAGAGAAAAAAAGAAGAAAAAACACATAGGAAAAAAATATAAAATGACAGTTTAAACTGATAAATCTAACCAATATCATTGCTTTACATGATCTGAGGTCACAGATACTTTGTCACGCTATGGGAAGTGTTGTGCAGAATGAATATACAATATATATAAATACATATATATATTATGATTATTATTATGATTATTTATTGTGCATATTTTTTTGCTTTGCATTATTTTATTGCACTACAATAATTAGCACATATGTTTTTCATTGCACTTGTAAAGTCACATTCAAAATTACAAATTCTGTCTCCTGTCTAATGTAGAACATAATTCTTTGTTATTCTCTCCTGCATTTATTTTTATACCATATTTAAAGACACTTTTACTTACTTGTATTATTAAAGTTGGCCCTCTATCTGTTACTATGGCCTGGGCTTGGATTTTTTTTTAATTATTATTACTATTTTTTGTACACACAAAATGCCAGTAGATCAATCCTCCAGTAGCATTCATTCTGCAGGGTTAAGAGAGTCCAATAACAGTAATTGAACAATGCACTTTTGATTTCCACCACTAGAGGGTGATAAATTATTTCCTACAGCAGGGATCTGTCTCCTATCAACAAACAGCTCCTCATCAACACAAATGAGCAAAATGCAGCATGGTACTTTGCAGATAAATGAGGTTTTGTCATGCAAAAGTATTATCATCCTCTGGTCTGTTGAAGGGGTTATTGTTCAGACTGTACCCATCTGAGGTTTTGCAGGGTCTGTTGATGTTTCAGCTCTTTGATGGCAGAAGTGACAGTCACTGTTTTCAGTCTCTCTGCCCAGTGGTCAGCTTAACAAGAGCCACAAAACAGACAAACATTATTGTCTTAGTTGCATCAAAGACTGTGAGTTGTGGCATTTTTCAAAGCATGCTGTTAGTGTGTCTCTATACATGCATACAATGATTTATGGATTGGGGATTATGGGTTTTAATGTGATGTGGTTACAGTGTCAATGTGAGAGGATATTTTTGGATTTTTGGAGGAGTTCATTGTTTCTCTACATGGTGGCAAAATGTCTTACATTTCCTCAAAATGTAAATGTAAATGTCAAACAATGGGGAAGAGGGGAAGAAAACATACAATGAAAAAAAGAGGATAAAGGAAAAGCTGTCACTTTGATTGGTTTGTTATATCATGGATGGGTGGGCATTACAAAAAAAGATGTGATAAAATATCAATAGGCAGAGACAGACAGATGGAGAGAGATACTTAAATGCAAGAATTGAAGCTTGGTTTGATTCACTCAATGACCAGGGCCAATAGGAAAAACCCTCCCAGTCTTGAGGAGGGAAGGGGTGGTGGGGATTCAAACTAAGGCAGGCTTTACAGTGAGTCAAGCGCTCTCAAAGACAGACTACAGGCAGTCTCCACAGCACTAAGAAACAGGCTTATTGTGACTTAAACGTGGAGCTTCTCTTTTAAACCTGAAAACAAGACTGATAAAGAGAGAGTTAGACAGAGAGAGGAAGTGAAGAAGAGATACAAAGTGTCCAAGAAGATGGAAAACTGATAGTGTCTAAGACGTTGAATCTCTAGTCAGGGGGAAAAAAGAGGAGCAAGGACAAGCCTGAGGATACTACAGATTATGTTGCCATGGAAACCAAAACCTGGAAGCGGACGCAAGGACCACTGAAGGTGGACAACCATCCTTGACTACATCTTCGACACATTATTGTCCCGCTGCACACTGTGGTGAGAGGTACATAAACCATATTTTATGCTTCACTGAGATAATGCTTTTTAAAAAACTTTATCAAAACTGCTATCCAACAGTTCTTCAACCGGGGAGAACTTTAAAGGGGTTTTTTAGTTGAAATGTCGACTACTAGATAGCGAACAACTAGCAAATAGCATGCACAGATTCTCAAATCAATGTTTCATTCAAAGTTCTTGATGCAAGGTTATAAATATGAACATATAATTTACCCCACTTCATTGGCTGGATTTACATTTCAAATAACGGGATTTCAAAATACATTGAAAAATGCTTTCAAGACGGAGCGTTTTTTCAGTGTATGTAAGAGAGCAGTGATTATGTATGTGAAAGTACCATTTGCCGTTTGGAGTTACTGAGAAAAGTGTAGCTTAGCGACATATCCCACGTGAGTGTGAGACCGAGTGACTCAGTGAGTCTCTGAATGACTAAGCACTGAACCATGTAATTCGAACATGAGCAGTTGTACAGCTATTTAGTATTTCTGCCAGCAACGATGGTTTGATTTCCACTGGGGCCGCTGATAGTAAAAAAATGTACGCCTTCAAGGTACTGTAAGGTGTTCTGGATAAAAGTATCGACCAAATTACTATAATTAGTGGCTGGAGGTTCCAGGGAATTAGTGTTGTGAGTGAGAGAATCAGTGAGTGATGACAGTATGTTGTACTGTGAGTCCAAGAGAGATTAAGAGTCAGTTTAAGTTTTTTCCAGTGAATGTGAAAATGAGAGAATAAAAGATCATGATGTCAATGTACATAGAGAACTTGTATTCTATGTGTACAAAATTATCTCAATTCTTTTTCTCTCTGTTCGTGTGTACAAGTGTGTGTGTGTATGTGTGTGTGTGTGTGTGTTCTCTTTTGTGTCATCAGAGTATATGTGTGTAGTCATGTGTATACTGATGTGTATCCAGGTTGGCGTGTGAACATATATATATATATGTGTGTATGTGTGTGTGTCTCTGTAGTATGCGTGCGGTGAATGGTAGAGTGTTTGCCTTCTGATCCTGCTTACAGCTCCGGTGACTGCACCACCTTGTACAGTCTGCACTGATGTCAAAGAGGATTTAGTACATGGACACATTACAGTTTCTTTAGCAACAGAAAACACTTCATTGTAAGCCTCTAAAGACAATAAAACTGGTATTTAATAGAAACCTTAACAACATTCTTAAGATATGAAGTTTTCACTTTACGCATGAACGAGTACCAAGAACACACTCAGGAAAGCAGATTAAAACGGCAGTGAAATGCTGCGTTTTGTTCAGCTGTGGCAACTTTTTAAACCAACAGAACATTCACCTTGCTTGTGAGCAAAATATGGCTTAAAAGAACTACTTTTAAACCCTTTAACATGCTGTGGCCTGTCGGTGCGCCAGTCATTGCAAACTCAAGCTGTGCAGCCAAACCTGGTTCAAACCCACAGAACTTTACTCTAAATTCTAGTGGAGATCCTGAAGTTTCCAGGGACACCAAATATATTTAAAATGAGGCTCGAGACATCTAGAATATGTCTATCTGTTTGAATGGTAAACTCATAAAAGACTTTTTTTGAGTTTTGACCTCAGATATTTCACTTTTATATGGCTTCATTAAAGATCTGGAACAAGCTGATATAGTTTAAATGTGATTTAGCTAGACAGTCTGTAAAAGGTCCATTTGAGCAACTTTAAACCTACTTAGTGGGGAACTAAACAACAAAACTGTATGTTAAAAGATTAAATAAACTCTACTCTTAGTGCAAGTGGAAGGTGGTGTTAATCACTGCAGCTAAGTAGTGTCATCCTAAGCTGGATTGAGAAACCCTGTACTATCATAGCATCTCTAATTGCCCCTCATCCTCCACTAAAGCACTTTATGTTGCTGAGGCGAAGGAGTTGCCTTAAATTCTTGCCAGCACTTAGCTTGGAAAGCATTATATCTGGGCTGCTAGTCATTATCAAGATGGATTGTGGTGACAAATGGCTGCCCAAACTGCCTAAAGCAGCCTCCTGGCGATGTTGGCATTAGACACATTTACACAGAAAAGCCCCCAAAAGGAGCCCCCATCAAATCCCCAACTGTTAATGAGCCAACAGCCGAGCGCAGTTTGGGAAAATACAATCCGCAAATGCAGATAATGACATGGTTCCTCTTTGTGTAATTGGCTCCAAGTGAAAACATTTCATTTACCTCTCTTCCCCTCTTTCTCTCTCTTTCCCTTTATATCCTGTGTATGTGTTTTTGAGACTGTGTGTATATGCGCGCGTGCTGGTGAGTGTGTGTGTGTGTGTGTGTGTGTGCATGTATGTATGCGACTACCCGTGTGTGATTGAGGTTTGAGCTGCACGGTGAATTAAATGCAGTTCTACTGTAATTAACTGCACTTACCAGTCTGTGCATGAGACTTTCTGACGCACCAGTAATTGAGGCATCAGGTTTTGTTTGTTTTAACCTGCCTTTGAAGACATGCTGGGAAGATGTTTCACATGGTTTAGTGGAAGAACATCTGTGTGTACTAATCTTAGCCTCAATGGGATTCTCGCTTCTTTTTTCAATTATTTAACAAACTGAATATCTGAAATATTAAAATATTTAGACGCAAGGCTTGAGATTTTCCTCGCCCATTTTTGTTTTTTCAAATCACTTTGAGATCTGAAAAAAGACCCATTGTTATGCAGACAGAAAACATTACCATGGTATTATAATGCCATTCTGAAAACAACACATAACAAGTTCCCACTGATGATAATAGCTGTTTTCAGTAAGGCTTGTGTCTAGCTCAGCATTCTCTCTGGTATTTGTAATTTCATTAGAGGTCTGAATTTTGGAAACCAAGGTCTGCCACAGTTCAGTGAAGCATATCCCCCCAAGTATTTGTGGTTCTGGTAAAACATAAAGCTGTGTTTGTGGACAATATTAGTGTTTAGGAGACAGAAAGGTCCGGTTCATTTCTGTCTCAGCATTAACACACAAAACCACAGTCTCCTTCCGTCTCCAGGACTCTGTGATGATTAGTGCATTGCGTTGAGGAGAGACAGACAGATAGAGTGACTGGGAGAGACATATGGGGAGCGATAGGAAATAAAGAGACAAACAGATTGTGGAGAGATATACAGTTGCTGAAGGAGGACATATACCGTGCATGAAGCCCGAGAGGGGCTGGTTTTGTTTCCCAGTAGGTCATTTGCCCCTTTCCTTCTATCTTCTAACCTCAACCACTAACCACCCAACCATCGACTTCAGCACTCCCCCCCAAAGCCCCTGATTCCCTACCCCAAAAACCGCAATTTGTCATCCTGCAGAGATTGATGAAGATTGCTTGGCAGGACTGGCGCTATCATACTTAGGCCGAGTTTGAGAGTGGGGAGGGAGCGCGGCTGCTGACTGTATAGACCATCCGTCATGCCCTATGTACACAGTTGGTCAGGTCATCCCTCCAGTGTCCCCGAGGCTTTGTGGACTGTAGCGCTCCGGAGTTACAGGGTGCCTCTTTAAGCGATGGATGGAGGGAAACAGAGAACAAGAGCCTGCACACAGGAGCCAAGCCAGGTCCCCTGACTTGGGGTTCATCAATTTAAATACACAGTCAGCAGAATAAGACAGTGCAGCCAAAGACAAATGAAACTGTGTTGCACATGGAAGGTAGATCACTGGAAGATGGAGTGGGGTGATGACCCCCAGATGCAGTAGGTGGTTGAAGGGTCCAGCGGGAGTCTTTGGTTTAGTTATTCTAACCTTATGATGGGCGTGGGCGTGTGTGCTGGCTTTTGTGTGTATTCAAAACCGTGCGCATACAAAGCACAGATCTGAGATGCAGGTATTTGAGAAGTTACGTTTGGAAAAAAATCTTGTGATGCACTCATAGAAAATTCAAAATTGAATTTGCATCATCCTCAGATACAAAACACCAAATTTCAACTGTAGACTTGATTGTAAGTGTAGAACACTTAAATCGGATTGTCAGAGGGTACACACCTTCTTGCACCGGTTTGATTTCCTAATGAGGAAAATAAAAAATAAAAACAGATTCAAGAGATCTTTTTTTTTTTTTCCAAAGATTTGCAAAAGAAAGCATCAAAAGTGGATCCTCTGTGCCCATGTAACTGCAATATATCTCCTGATATCCTTTTGAAAAAGTTTTTTTTAGAATTCATACTACATCTCAGCTAGATATACAAACAGCTGCTGTGTAGCTCATGGCAAGCGTCGCTGGGACAGTGATATACAGACGTGAGTGATCATGCAGTTCGGACAGAGCTGCCATGACCTAAGGTCAAGGGGAGAAAAAAGGAGGCAAAAAACAAACGGGATTATGATAAAGTAATTTGTTCCATGTCAGAGTGAATTGCAGGTCCAGGAAAGGAACAAAGGCAACATACAAATTTGCACAGCAAAGAAGAGTCTGTGAATTGGAGCAGCCAATGGCCTTGAGGCAGTTTGGTTCTCTGTCAGAATATCTGAGTCCGATGTCATGCAACGCTTGTCAAGAGCAACATCTGCTGAAAAGATGCCTGAGTGATGGTCAAAAATGTGCTGGTGCAAATACTGACAGCATGCACACGGGTGGATACTCCATCCTGAAAGGCAGAGCAATCATTTTTATGGAGCATACCATCTTTCTGGCGCTAGCATGATACAAGAGACACTGTGGCGATTATGGACACTACGGGTCATTCTCAGTTCAGTTTGCTCCATAGTATATCACCAAAGAGTAGAAGAGCGGACTCCCAAAGGGAACCGTAGAGTTCCCCAACTCTTCCCCTAATAACATGCAGATGGGCCTCTCTAATGCCTGTTTACATATCTGCGGCATAGTTCATGACTAAAGTAAGCAAAGTCCTAATTATTTTACCCGGCGACGGGACCAATAAAATCAACTTCCCCTTCTCGTTATGGGTGTTTAAGTGTATCCTTTGATGGCGGGGCTTTGTTTATTTTTGGAAGAGTTGCGTAGCCGAGAGGAAAGCAAATAGAAGTAATGACACAGAGATGCTGACAAATGGGGGCCCTGGTGATGGATTCATTTCCTCAATGATGCCTAGAAGGCTGGACAGCAAAAGGTGGTTCTAACATGAACGCAGACTCACACAATTGCAGACATGAATGATAATATCATGTTGGTAATTGCATCCCTGTTGTGTATCAACTCCTGCTGCCTGAATTAGTGTTACACCTGGTTCAGTGTTAATAATTTTAAGATTCTGTTCATGTGCAACAGATGTTTTATTCTGTTTAAAATTCTAAGGTATATTAATGCATCGCTCTCTTTTTGTAGAATGCTGTGGAGAATAACTATCCCGGTCATACTGGCCGGGGTGCTCTGCATCACTGCAGAGACCAAAAAGCCTCGGCCCCAGGGATCCATCCCATCTCCATACAAGACCAAAGGGAACCTGTCCTCAGAACGTCACCATAGGCTACTGCAGCAGAAACCAGAGGTACTATCCTCCAGCCGGGAGGCCTTGGTGGTGACAGAGCGCCGCTACCTCCGCAGAGACTGGTGCAAGACCCAACCCCTGCGTCAGACAGTCAGCGAGGAGGGCTGCCGCAGCCGCACCGTGGTCAACCGATTTTGCTATGGCCAGTGCAATTCTTTCTATATCCCGCGCCATATGGGCCCCAGCTCTGGTCAGGGCCAGAATCGAGGCCAAGCCTCAGGATCTGGAAGGAAAAAGCACAACAAGGCCCAGGAGCCATTCCAGTCCTGCTCTTTCTGCAGGCCACACCGCATCACACAGCTCACGGTGCAGCTAGACTGCCCAGACCTGCAGCCCCCTTTCAGACATCGTAAGGTGCAGAGGGTCAAACAGTGCCGCTGCATGTCTGTGGATGTGAGCGGCCACGGGAAACTGTGAAGGGGAACTTACAACTGAGTAGCGTCAAAGGCAGAAATTCACAAACTTCACCAAACAAAGACTGGCTTCAAGTTGAACTCTTCTGCATCGTGTTTTACAAATAATGGCCTGTCCCAGAATAAAATGACATGAAACATGGAACTTGTATTATAAAACAAAGCCCGAACAATGATATATCAGAGACTATCAACTGGCAAGCTGATGCTGTTGAAAGAGACTGATTCAAGCGGCTGTTGAGAGACACTGATGATGAAGCAGTCAATTTTCCTTCCTGTTATTTTACAAAGTTCATATCTATCTGCTATTTGTACATTTGTTACTAGATTCCTTTGTGATAAAGGAGATAAGAAAGTACCTGAGTTTAAAACTACAACACATTATGGACACCAGGATAGAGCGTGCTGATAATGCAGTGCCTTAAAGAAACTGTACCCTGTGACCCCTGTAAAAAGGTTTTTGTAATATGACATATTTTTCTGCAAGCGGATCTACAGAAATTACAATCTGACAAATTTTTTTTTTAATTGACTGTTTTAGAAGTATTATAGCTGTTCTCATGTATATTTTCCTTAACTTATATTATGTCCCTAATGATATACAAGTTGATATCAATAATTAAGGAGGAACATGAAGCAACACAGCAATGACCAGCGACATCCACCTGCTTGGACACAAGCCTGGCTGTATACAGTACATTGCCACTAATATACAAGCCAGCAGGAAAAACATACTGCAGCATGTGTAAAAAGGTTGCAATGCAATATAAACAGTGTATATATATATATATATATATATATATATATATATATATATATATATAATGTATGTGTGTAAGTATGTATTTGAAAATTATATTAAATCTATTTCATATAAAATAAAAGTGGTGTTTAGAGTAAATGTAGTTCTGTACCACTTAATATCAGAGTTGGACAAATGATAAAAAGAAAACAATCAGCAAAAGAAGAAATTTCTATTAAAAATTAATGTAATTTCTTTTATTCAATAATTATATTTTTTCATGGTCAAGGGTATTCAATCAAAACATATTGTTAGTATTGCACATCAACGTCACATCACATAATCCTGTTGCTTAGTTACCGTATGGGAGTTAACACACTCACACATACAGTAATAGGAGTAGGAAACTAACTGCATAGGATTTTTGCTTAAAACATAAAGCAAGTTGACAATACTGCTGAATAAAACAATATTAGGTCTATATTAGGTCACACTATTCAAGTATGCATGACCTTTTTGGTTTAAAAATACATATTAAACCACAATAGAGGAGGTGCTGTGGGTAAAACAAATTTAAAATTATTACTAGACATCACTAGATTCCAAAATACACTTGATGAAACTATTAAGAAAAGTAGATCTGTCATGTTTTCTTCTTTACATGTAACATTTAACTACAGATGATATGTTTCAAAAATATGCTCTTTTCTACAGCACTCATTTGACCACTCTGCTGTGCGATAAGGCACTTTCTGACTGGCAGGTGATTTGTACCTACCGTAGGAAAGGTTATAAAATTCTGTGCTTTGCACCATGAAGGGAGATATGAAGAGGAGGTGTTCGTGCCTTCCCACTAAAGTTGGCTTAGGAATTGCACTAAAAGAGAAAATAGGCTACATATGGCTTATAAAATACTAAGAAAGATTGGATATAGTGTTGCTACTCCAGTGAAAATTTTCTGGCAAATGACTCAACTACATTTAATCATCTCAGCTTAATGATGTCAGTGACAATATTTCACTTAATTATGCCAGTGCTATCATAAACTGGCTGAGGATGTAACTTTTCATTCCATTTTTAAACAATGTAATATCCACTTTGAACCAACTTGCAATAAAAACACGTCTAAATCAATTGAAAACAAATACTGGAAGCAAATAAATGTCGTAAAAATTTACCAATGAGTCATGTCAGATTGTTTAATCAGCGCTTGTGCAATAGGCTCAGTGTTGATCGTTTTCCATTCTCTGCTTCAGATCTTCTGACCCAGTTTGGCTTTCTGTGGAATAAAATTACAGATCTGTGTCATTTACAAATGGCAGCACTGGCACTAATCTCAATGCGCTGCTGCATGAGCCAGAAGTGTTGTTTTCTTCTACACCCTGAAAACTCTTTGTAAGGAACAGTGTCTGCTCGGTGTGGAGATAACTTAAGGGATAAGGGAAGAAAAAAGCAGAAGGCAGGTACCTCTAGAACTAAATTAACAAAAAATTACAGATAAGATCGTATAGTTAACGGTTATACAAAGTGTGAAGACTTACTATTCCAGTCGCATGTTTGGGTTTCACATTGTAGGACGCCTTCTCCCTGGCCTGTTTGAAGCAGTCCTCAGCCATTTTGACCCTGAAAAAAGACCAGTCATAACCGTAAGTCATTCTTTGGAGTCCCTAAAGAGCAAATAATTGGAGGGATGCATATTCATTAACACTGCAGAAATTCACCATTTTAACCATTAAAAAAAAGAAAGAGTGCAAAAATTCCAGCTTGGACTGTACAGACTATGGTCATGTGGTTTTTGGACACAATGATCTCAGTTTGTCAATGGGCCAATCCTCCTACTTTGAAGTGACTCACCCTAGTTTACTACTGCATGGAGTGAGCCAGCAGTGTCACTACTCATCTGTGCTTTAAAAAGACAAATGATCAGCATGTTGGCAATGAGTGAGTACAACAGTTTACGCTGACAGAAATTCATCTTGCCTATACTCATTACATGGGTAATGTGTGTGCCAGCACTGCATACAGTGCAGGATCTATGGTCGTTCCAATGGAGAAAAACCAGTGGGGGGGGGGGTGGTATGACTGCCCATGGCAAAGGGCAAAGAGTGAATGCTTTCAGATTTGCTTTTATTCTTTTCTAATGTACAAGCAAAGCTTGTGACATTTTGCTTCTCTTACAAATACCTATCACAGTTCAATCTTCATTTGGCATAATAGACCAATTTACTTTTTGTTGACATAAGCAACCAGTATCTTTATATCCATCAAACCACTGGAAGCTAACTGGATGCTGCATGTGTTTTTTTCATTACTGGGGTGAGGACATAGATTTGGGTCATTTAACCTCTTTTTCCCTTCATGAATTTAAATGAATCCGATAAGATCTTCAGTGAACACAAGATGTACTGCAAGTTATTAATGGTTTGGAAACTTATGCTTGGGGAAATTCTAAATGTAGGAACACGGGTGTTTCTGTCATGACATTGTAAAGGTCAGATAATTGTTTACCCTTCCCAAAGACTAAGACAAAATTCAAGAAAGACCCCGATATTTCAGCTGGATTTGATTTTGGTACAACACATTCAATTGTTCTTTCAGAAGAAGGTACCTGTATCAAATAGAATGTCACATTCTGAAACAGGACATTTGTCTTCCCGATCATATTCTCACCGTTCCTGTAACATCAGCTTGTTCTGCTTCTTCCACTGGTCTTTGAAATCAGTGGAAAACTCATGCCAAATGGAGAAGAAAGTGTTGGGAGAAACCTCCTTCTCCCCTGCCTTGGGTTTGACTGAGAATGACACGCTCAACTCCGAGAAGCTGAGGACAGAGAACAAAAACATTACTTCAAGACCAAACTATTACAACATGAGATTACACAAACCTACACCAATTGTTGTGAAACCTGTGTGTCTGACACAAAAATGCAAAATATGAAAGTTAATCTTGGAATAATATGCTTTTTTAGAGATTTAGTGGTAGAGTGACATAAAAAAAACAACCCACAAACCAATGATGACTCTGCACTTAAAAGGACAACTGTGAACAAAATTACTGACACCAAAACAACATAGTCCTTCTGTTTTTTCTCACTAATTAACGTTTTGGTCAAAACTAAAACTTAATACATCTCATATATAATAAACACACATTTACCGTAAATAAGTGTAAGGGTGAGTGAGGAAATGGGAAAAACCAAAAAAATATGCATAACTAGGAGACAAAGACAGATCTAGCAAAAGAAAAGTGTGCACATGGAGGGGGGATGACATATTTGAAAGTGTTGAATGTGGTGGCCATTTGCAGTGGATCAATACAGTGGACAGGTTGGGGTCTCTTTGTTTGGAGTGTGTTATAGGAACGCATTCCTAGCCAGCGGTAACAGAAGCCTGGAGCCAAGGCTGTCTACTCTCGCTCCACTTAGATAAACAACATAGACACCGCACAGGGGGCCTCCCGTCTACTGAAGGCCTGGCATGACGGCCTGCACCTACCATGTAACTGAAGGAACCAGTCCTAAATATTGACAAAGAAGCAAGATCATACTAACTCACTGCAGTGAGAATACATTGCTTCAGACCGTATTGGATTGCATTATACGGTGTTGCCGTTATTTTCAAATTCAGAACTGATCACTGCTGTGATGCTGGAGAAAAGACTAAATGTAACCCAAGAAATGGAACAGAAGTAACTGCATTTATTTCTCTGGCAAAGAAGCTGTAGGAAAATATTTAAAGATAAAGAAAGTTCTTACATTTTCTGAGTTTCTGCCAGCTGCTTCTCCTGCGTTTCCAGTTCTGTTTTAGCTGTAAAGTAAAGTAAATTGGAAGGAAAAAAAAAGCAGTGTATCGGTAAATAAAGGCTTATGATAGTCCCTATAGAAAAGAAATCTTTCACCTGCAGTGTGACTTGTATATACAGGAGGATTCCACATGTCACCATTACTTAAACCAATTGTCATCTTCAAGGTCAGTGCTGTGCCACCAGGTTATTAAGTGTTGGGACTGTCCGCTGTTGCACAACTGACAAATGAGCACTGCAGACCTCAGGACAAGTGCTTCTTTGTGTGAGGTTACTTCGAATGGAGACGGATGAGTGTGTGTGAGTGTGTGTGTGTGTGTATGAGTGAGTGAGTGAGCGAGCATGTTTGTGTGTGAGATCCATGAGAGTAAAAGAGAGTAAGCGAGAGGGTTAAAAAAAAAAAACCAAAAAACAAGAGTCAGACACCATGGTACACATTAGGAGGTATTTCCAGTAGGCCAGAACACTTATCTCAGTGGGCCATTGGGATCATTTGACTGTGTTATAAATTATGATATAAGAGAACAGCAGTGAAATGTGACGGCCTTAGTCAGGAAGATCTAGGGGCTGATTTTTTCAGCCCATATTCAAATATATAAGAGCTGTAGTCGAGACCAGATCCAGCTATATTTTTTTTTCTTGCTGGTTTGTATCTGGTATGTATCACCGTGCTGCTGGACAATTGACAAAAGGTTAGACAATAAACTCTCACACACAGCGTGTGTCCTCTACGGGTCAATAATCTGTGAGCCGCTATTGCCTTCAACTGTCAAATGACCAGAAATGAACTATGGCCTGCTCGTGGCTTTGCAAGACAGACATGACAGTAGACGGGATAGAGAATCTTTCTTGGCACAAATCTATGTTCTTCTCTTATGTTGGGAATATCTGGTTGCTATGTGTAATTGAAGCCAGAGCCACTTCTAAAGATCCCAGTCAAACCCGCTGAGACCAGCATTATGCTTTACCATTCCACAGTACTAAATCACTCTGTAGTCCACAACTGTGACTCTCTCTCCTTGACGGCTCATCAATAAATGATGACATATTGATAAATAATATGAATGGAGCTTGCTAAAAGCACCTTAATAGCAGGACCGTGCTCTGTCCTTTGAGCAAAGATGATTTAAGATGCTACTTACCATTTACTATGACACTGAACTGGAAGATCCTGTTGTGATGTAAAACCTATTTATCGAAACATTGAATCTCAATTAAGGAAGATAACCTCTTACAGATAGTTCATCCCCTGATGCTTGCTGATTAATTCAGTTAGAATTCGACATGATTTATTGTTTTCTCTACTTATCTTATTGTAATGATATGACGACAATGTTGTATTAAGGGGAAAAATGACTAAACTGATGAAGATTGTATTTCCAACGAAATAAATGATGAAAACATTAAGGAATTTTATTCAAAGATGTCTGTTATTGCACCAGCATCTTCACATGATTCAACATGACAAAGATCAACGTGTTTATTTAATAACTGATTTCACCATAATGCGGTATACACTAACACGAATAAAATTTAGAAGTTCGATATAAAACCACATTGGCCCACATGAGGTGACATCCTAAGCGGAGGAGTTGTAGTTTGTAAAAAGGGGATGTGAGTTTGACAGCACTTTTCCTAATCTTTATGTCCATCGAGACAGATTATCACATGGCCATGGCTCTCTTGCATAGTGACTCCATCAAAGTCCTGCATGCATGAGAATTTGTGAAGCGAGCGGGGAAAATCGAGCTAGACCAAACAGCCGAGCTCCAACAAGTCCGCTCCCACTGTTATTCTGTGGTTAGTTTCATGGTCAGAAAATAAACAAAAGTGGTTTAAACTGTGGAGCCAGAAACAGTTTAACCCCAGGCTTTTTAGAAATTACAGAAATAACAAAAATAAGACATTTGGATGTTGTTCTTTTTTTTTTTTTCACCACCGCAGTGGAGGAACCCCAAGAATCCCGTCTGGAGCCTTCTGAGTCACATGTCCGTGTTACGGTGCTTACATTTTGCTCTCAGAGGAAAAACCTCGTCATTTGCATCAAAGAAAGAGCTCCCATATTTTTCTCAAACTCGGAGAGAAAGGGAAAGAGGAAAAGAGCGGGGGAGAGATGGAAATGGGAGACATGCTTTCATCTGCAGACTTCCTTTAAAATGGACAGTGAGCATTACTGTGGAAGAACATATGCTATATATTATACTCTCATTTGAATACAAAAGCACTTGGTGAGAGGCCTGTGAGCTGGGACCTTCAGAAAGATTGGACACAGTCAACTGAATATAGTCAGGGTCAAAGCCAATGCTACATAAAAAACAGAATTTGGCTTGTTATGTCAAAACAAGCATAACAAACTGAGCCCTACACCTTTGAAGTGGATCACAGTATCCCAATACTGTTGTAGATTTCAGATAATTGAGATAAAAGCATGACTGTATGACATCTGGTGGAAATGGATAAACACGACTACATTTTCAGTGGATTTTGTCTATCTAGGTCTAGAACAACAATGTAGTACTAGCTTTTAGCCCGTTTTAGAACGTAAGATTTTCTTTTCTGTCTTTAGCTTGCTCCAGTGCTTTGTACTGGACATTTTTTTGTTAGCAAAATGGCAAGAGGGACGGCAATGAAAGTTTCTTGGTCCCAAACGTTGGTCCAGACTGAAATATCTCAGCAACTGTTGGATGAATATCCATGAAAATCCATGGTGTTGTGAGGACGCATCCAAATTACTTTGATAAGCGCCTGATTTTTCATCCATTGTCTTTAGCAGGTCAGAAATTTCATTTATCTGGTGAAATCTCTCAATACCTACTTCATGATTGTCCTCGTCTAGCACAGCTGTGAGGTTGACATTAGTGGTCTTCAGTGAAAAGTCTCAAAAAGTATTGGATGGATTGCCATCAAATTTGCTGGAAATATTCCTGTCCTCTTCAGGATAAATTGTAATAACTTTGACGATCCTCTGACTTTTTTTTTTTATCTAGTTCTATCATCTGGTCATATTTGCCCAATACTTTAGTTTATGGCCAAATACCTCCAAAACTAATGATAATCCCATCAGCCTCAGCTGTACTTTGGGTTTAGTGCTAATGAGCAAATGTCAGCATGCTAACACGCTTTATGAAGGCGGTTAACAAGGTTAACATTATACTGGCTAAACATCGATATGCAAGAATTGTTATGGTGATCCTTCTGATATAAACATTCACCTCAAAGCACCAGTGTGCATAGAGCCTCACAGAGCTGCTGTAGACTCTTGGTCTTTTTGGAATAATAGTGCAATGGAGGACGAGGTGCTCCTTGTTAACAATAAATTCATCGTCATCATTTCAACAGCCCACTTAGTAAACACCATGCTGTGTAGGGTTATTTGATTGCCTAATAGGAGTGAGGGTGTGATACAAAGGGAGATTTGGCCAAGCAGGCAACAGGGTTGTTCTAATCTCCCTGTCAAGAGAAAAAAAACCTTGGTATTAGAAGGGGAAAAGCAGACTGACACTGGAAAAATAAAGGAGAACGGGAACCAGGGAAAAAATTTTAAACAGCAGAGATAAGGGCAAATATATGACAAAAACATGCCATAATGTCAAAAGTACTAAGTGAAAGGGTTTGGTGCTGAACAAGTCCGTTTTATCCCAGCCCCGCAGGCATCCAGTTCTGTTCTCTGCAGACAATTTAACAGGCTGTGTGACAGGTACACTTTCGGCCATCCTGAATCTTCCTTTGAGGCAGAACAAGACATACTCTGTTTTAGTGGCTAGAGATCAAGATAAACGACAGAGCTACCAAGTGCAGTCGTAATCCGTCAAAGCAGATAGGGAGACCTGAAATAGCCAAGAGTTATTCAATACACCCTGGAAGAAACACATGTCCCTATGGAAACGACACTGAGTGAACCCTTGTGTGCATACATCAACCAGAAAACAGCTAGAAACAGATTTGGAAATGTGTCTGCAGACGTAGAAGACGTACATCTTTCTGATTGACGAGCTGCTTCACATGCTCTCACACCACAGAGGAATTTTCAGATTAGGTGTACAAATACCATTACTATTATTTGCTTTTTGCATTTTACCTCCTTGTATGATGCCAACACAGATTAGAAAACCATATGTTTATAGAGACTGAGCATTAACTGTTTCAATATTTTTAAAAAGCTGGCAATTTTCTCCATTCTTTTGTTATTGTTATCAAATCAGGAGAAAAACACAACTTACAATTTATTGGTCTGATTATCAGTACTTTCCTATCCTTTAGTTTAGTTTTCAGCAAATGTCATTATAACAGCCATTAATAGTGATATTTGTTGATACGTATAGCAGCAGAACAGTGTATACGGGAATCAATAGAAGCTACTGGGCCTATTGCCCTGGGTGATGAAGGAACATGTCAGCCAGTGCAGCAGTGCAGCTCACTGATGTGTCTTCAGTAGTTTTTGGACCATAGTGGAACTCTATGGCAGAGAGCAATTAAGATATACACTGTCAGGCTTTGGCTACACAGACAACACTTGTTGGGAGGATCAGGTCATTGTTGGTTTTGGTCTTTTAATGGGATATGTTGACAGGAAGAAAAATGCAGAATATCTCCCTTTAATGTGACCGTTGAAAGTATAATCAATCATCGGTTTCAATTGATTTGGAAAATATGCTCACCTTGGCAAAGAAATTCGTCCATCTTGTCCTTAAAGGGTTGCAGGTTTTCTTCAGAGGAAAATTTGCAAACTTTCTCCGTCTCGGCTGAGCATGCTGAAACAACATGAGAACATCATGATGACAGGGAAAACGATTGTCTTTCAGAGCAATTGTGCAATAATAACTTATCCAGCATTCATGTTGTAATTACAAACTCTACAGTACATTTCACCCTGGTTGAGCTTGCTTTGATAAATCTCTGCTGAGTTTCTTCTGAATAAGTGTCAGCAAAGACATAATGACCCATAATGACTAATAAGTATAGGCACCCCAAGGAACCAGGAAGGGCCTGCGCTCTGATCCCGGGAGAAGCTTATCGTCACGCTCTATCTGCAAGCATAACGGATACACAAACTCAGCTCAAGGCCTTAGAGGTGGAGAGGCCATGTGACGCTTGAGGGAACGGGAAGGTCGGGACCAGGCAAATGGTAATTCATAGACCATATGGTGCCTCAACGTAAGAGGTACACGGTGAGCTCTCTCTCCACTGTGCTGCTTGCTGATGTCCTTCAGGCCAGCCAAGGCCATTGCTACCTATCGGAACCTCCCTCAGGGAACTGTCATCGAAGCCCATGTCTGGTAGAGCACTCAGCTGGCGCTGCTAAGTAATGAAGAGGTCTGCAGGTATAGCATGTGATGATGTATTTATGTAGGGACAACATGTGCCACCGCTACAGGGGTCGAAGCAGACGCAAGTCCGTTTCCCCTGTGAGCAACTCCATCTTTATGAATTGCAAATAATGAACAGCCTAAAGAATCATTATGGTGGAGGAAAAACAATATTTGGCAACACAGATCAGGCACCTAATTGGTTTAGCAGCGAAGATGCATAAAACATGATAGAGAACAGACCAAGTTTGGGGAATTGTCGATCAAGTTGCAAGCTCAAGAACTTGCACATACACATGTACATACACGTGTGCACACACGTTTGTACGAAAACACATCGCCGTTTTTTTTACCGCTTGTTGGCACTTCAGCCCTTGGAAAGTGTTGTGAGTGCTGAGTGAATTGAGACAGAGTAATGAAAGGGAGTATTTCCCACAAGTCTCATTCATTAGGACTCTTTTTCAGTCATCCGATCAGTTTGGCTTTTCAAGCATAATGCAATTGCCACACTTTAATCCTGAGGTCTTCCTATGCAGTAACATTGCATTCCTTCTTGTGCATTTTTTATATAAGCCTCTTTTAACAATTAACAATTTTTAGATAATTTATATGCTAACTATCTGTTTAATACATGAAGTGTAACACATTAAGTCCCTACATGAGGTAATACTGTCATCATGTAACTCATTTTATTGTTTCTTGACTTAACTGAGAAATTACATACATGTAATCATAGTTGAACAGAAATTCTGGCTCCAAACTCCTTGGCTTGTGCAACTTGCAGGGTCAATGAGGTGATTCGGAGCCTCCTCCAGCTCGAAGATTAGCTGATGAACCTTTGATAGTGTACACAGGTAGTGGAAGTTCCCTGAACTTGCCCCTCTATATTTTGATCTCTATTTCATGAGGACAGTAAAAGGCACGCCAGGTCCAACAGGAGTCTACATCTGACAAGTCACATCTGCTTCTGGTTAGCTCATCTGTATGACAAACAGATGGTATCTCTCTCGCTTTTGACCTGCTCCTACCATCCACACATGACCATAGCTGGTCAGGTAGGGGAAATTATTTTTCCATTGTACTAGGAGACATGTGAATGGATTAATACATATTTATTGCCTCACAAATTTCCGTGTGATGGTATTTGAAACATAATATGACACGTGCCATTATTTGCTTAGAGGGTTAAGGAATGGCCAATCTACCACCTGAATAGGCTTGTTGAGGGTATGCTGTTTCCAGGTCTTAGGTGAACAGAAGGAAAATTGTGGAATGTAATTTGTAGACCTTACCATTGAGGTCTTTCCTCAGCTTGCGCAAATCTCTTTGAAAGTCCTCAAACTTCATCTGGGAGGCCTGGAATAGGTCCTGGGGCTCGGGCAGAGGGTAGACACACGTCTCTCTGCCAGCATCCTGATAAAGCACCATATACATTCATGCATCATAACTTCACACAGCAGTTTCAAAGTCAGGCTTTCTCAAATGGGGTAGGACCCCTTCGGTATATACTATACACACCAAGCTAGATTGAAATAAATGTCTCCAGAGACCTACGTGCACTTATTACAAGTCCAAACATCTAAGAGAAGATATGGCTGAGACTACAGCAGATAACTACCATTAAGCTCAGTGCAAAAAGTACGAGGCAAATCTCTTCGTCAGAGTTGCTACAAGGCCATTATGAGTGCTAGAGTCATGTCATGCCGGTTGATTTTGGCAGGCAGCACTCTACTGAGTTCATCTCATCTGGAGAACCTAATTATTTACACTAGCCCTTCTTTGGAAGCCATGCCAATGAACAGGCTGCAGGTTTGAATGAATCCAGACCAAAGCAGAGCAAGAGCGGGAGATGAAGAGTGAAAGGCGGAAAGAGAATTATAAGAGAGCCAGACAAGGAGAGAGATTTGTTTCTGCCGTAAATGAGGAAAGGGAAAATAAATAATTTGATAAAGGATAAGCCATGGTATCCTCTGGCAAGAAAGGAGATGAAAAGAGAGCTCTGGAAGGATTTCTAAGCAAATCAGACTAAAACAGAAAAGTGATTCAAATAAACAGGAACCAAAACATACCTCATCAAAGTGCCTTAGATAGTAAGCAACAATGTAGGACAAAAGACTCCGGGAGTTATCCTGAAAGAAAGAAAAAAAGATCCAAATAAATAAACCAAAAACCCCTTTATTTATTAATTTAATCATTTTGGAGCAGGACGTTTTAATTTGCATGGGGCAAACACGAATAAGGACAGCAGCCTTAGAAGTTGGGAATAAATCATGACAGTGGAGGAGTGATACAACAAAACACAACTTTGCTGGGCTGGCCATCATAACTAAGAGTTGGTGGAAAGTTTGATGTCGATAACTTACACGGTCCACCACCACAAAAACACAAACCGCTGTGTCCTTATATGGCAGTGCCAAGGGTACGCTGAGCCCGATGTGATATTGAATAAGAACAGCAAACAGAATGGCCTCTCCCTCTAAATCTCATCTTTGGTGCCAATGAAGGTCCCTTTCAGCTCCTGGACCCACGGTTTACCACCTATTTTCTAGTATTGCGCTTTATTAGAGAATAAAATGCAGAATGTGTGGTGCACATAAAATACATAGGCCTGTCTCCTTTACTCATTATACACAAATGAATATATACACTTTTGCTTGTGACATAAGCCCTCAATTGAGGGATGTTTGCTTTTATTCCTGTAGCACACAGACTCACACTGTAACACTCACACTGCTCTTAACGTCCTTCAGTTTTGGCAGGATGTCCAAGGTGAAGCCGTCAGCCTGCCCTCGAGACCGATTACCTCCGTTCATGAAGTTGCCAAAAGCCAGCACCAGTCCAAGCACCTGCAATACGCACTCACCGCTCTGGAGAGTCTGGTGCACACACACACACACACACACACACACACACACACACACACACACACACACATACATACACACAAGAAAAATTAGATGAAGCTGTAGAAGGTTAAATTGAGTGACAGAAAAGAAAATGAAACGAGAAAGGCCAGCAGCTCACCTTGCATACTCTCTGAAGGATTTCTACTTTGCGGAGGACTGAGGTGATACATTCATGGAAAGTTGACTGAAACAGGATGCAGAACACTCGTTCAGTGAAGTTGGGGATTTGGGATAACTGGAACAGAAACCTGATGAAGGGGCAAGATCATTCACCATTACCACATCAGTTTAATGACACAGCTCTCACGTAATTAATTTGGTTCAGAAGGTAGGTTTGGTTCTTACTGTTCAGGCTTGTCCAGTGGTTTTGCATCCTCCTTGTCTTTCGATGCTTTGATGTGCTTTTTAATGCCATCCATCTCATCATCTTGAGCTCTCTGTCAAATAAAAGGCAGATTTATCCAAGCAGGAAGAATACTGTATATAGTCGGATGAAAGGCAAGTACTTAAGAAAACTTTATCCAATATCTTGTTACTGTTTTTTTTAATTTAGATTTTATCTAGAAGACATTCTAAATTTAAAAATTGCTCACCAGAATATGATCATTTATCCAAGCACTGGTATTATGGTAATTGTGTAAATAAGAGTAATAGTAAAATAGAGTATACCGGGTGTTACTTTTACCATTAAGACCTCTGAGTCACTAGTCTTGCACAAAGCAAAATCAAACAGATAAATACATAATCTAGATAAACCTTAGTTTCTTGTGATGAAGATCTTGCGATAAGCTCAAAGGCTCCAGAGCCCCTACTGAAAGTGGCTATGAATTTTCAAATTGTGCCACTCTGTACTTAAACTTGTACTGTATGTCAGCCTATACAGTACAAGTTTCATAAATGCTAAGGAGTTGGTCTCAGCCAGACTACATTCCTGACCATTATCCTGCTTGCAGGCTCTGGACCACAGTTTTACACAAGGTGGTTTAAAAAGCAGGCCAGAAATGCCCCTTCATTTCACAAGAGGCAAAGACAATAGATGTTAATGTGTCCACAAACGGGCAAAACAATAAAACATTCCCCAGGAAGAGAATGTAAACTCTGTCTCAGTCCCCTCAGAGCCCATAGACCTCCTAAGTCTGAGTCTCAGCAGCCTGGTTGCTCCCTCTGTTTCTCTCCATCTTTCTCTCTGGGGTTTAGCCTCGGCATGGATCCTTGGAAAACATTAAACACCAGCATCAAACGCACTGAGGGCCCGATTAGTATTCTACACACTGCCGCTTTCTGTCGACGGGGGCAAGCTCTCCTTTGCCTTCTCTCGAGATGTTTTCAAGTGTAAATATATTTAACACAAAGCAGATCCTTTTCAAAGGGCAGCGGCGGAGCCCAGCAGTGTTTGGTGTAATTGGGGACAAGTAGGCATTAGCGTGTGATCTTTGAATTGCTAGGGCATGTTGCAGCAGTTGTTAGCATGAGAAATACAGTCCCATGTGGAATATCAAATGCAAAGGAAAGGAGGATGATATTTGTGATGCCAGAGCACTAGTGGTAGCCGAGTGGTATTCATTAGCCAGGTTTCTAGAACAGGGCTTAACAGATCCTGCCAGGGCCTAATCACTATTTATGTCACTCAGTTTTCAGTGAAACACCATTTATGAGATTCTTTATACATTGAACTGCCAAAGTGTAGTCCCTAAATGACAAATTGTATCATGCAGTAAACATGTGAAATACATTTAAACTTCACAAGGCCTTGCCATGTACAAAAAAAAAAAAAAATGTAGTCATATGTAGTGTTAGAATATGTAGGATAGGCTATGGCTTAAATGACCCCCATGACATTTAGCTACTGTCAGCTGAAAGGACTCTGAACTTCAACTTCAGACAACCAGTCTGGGTCCAGATTATGGCCTGTGATATTAGAGGGGAGGGAGCGGTGTCCCACTATCACTGTGACCCCTTTAATGGTAGTGGCTTATTGTTCAAAGAACAGGAGTGGCTATAATCCGCAGCTCATAGACAGAGCGACTCTGGCCCTGCTTGTGTGCGAGTTTCTGTCTCTGTGCACATACAGGACAATATGTGCGCTTTTGTGTGGGCCAGCATGTTTGTTTGTTAGCATGTTTGTGTGTGTGAAAAGGAAAAAGAGTGAGGCAGAGCAGTGTGTGATCTAGCTCCTAGCCCAGGGAGTGAGGGTGTAACCATTAGAAGCCCCTCACATTCCTCAAGAAAGGCTGACTGTGCTGCCAACTGTGGTTTAGGGGGCTGGAGACCCACAGACAGGATGGAGTCTCGCAATACAAAAGAGAAACAATTTGGCTCCTCAGCCCAATAACATAGCCTCAGGCCATAAGGGGGAGAAGGAGAGAGAGGGAGAGGGAGAGGGCTTGAAGTCTTGGGGTGAGTGGAGAGGTTAGAAGACTTTTGATCCTCAGTTATGACACATTGGTTCATAACTACAGCTTGTCTCAAGCCTCAGTCTCATTCCCATGATCAACATTATTAATATGCCTCTGGCAGCCAAAGGTCCAGGCCTCTCCTGTGTAGTTGTGCCAAAAAGCAATTCACAGGAATTTCACAGCATCTTAAAACTGTATCACAGTTGAAATGTGGAAAACATGCCCGTTTTCATGTTCCATTATTTACTGACCTGCTCCTCGAAAGGTTTCTGAACCTTTTCCACTGGGCGGGGGAGATTTTCTATCCGTGAGGGCTGATGAATATGTATTTACTACTTACAAGGACCCCTTCATAGCCAAAATGCCGACATATTGGAAAATAGTGATGACAGCTCCATAATTCTTTTTATGCGAATCTTTTTTTCATGGTCTTTGTAGTCTCTCTTGAAAAAAAAAAAATACGCATGCACTTTAAAGAGGTGCTGTGTGACAAAAACAATGGTGTTTCTCAACTACCATTTCCTTTGCACGGGAGCATTTCAAAAATGAAGTCAATCAGATCCAGTGTGAAAAAAACATGTTTACCACCTAAAAATGTTGGTCCCTGTCCAGGCTAGCAGACAGACAGACCTATACAGGACTGACTCTGCTGCCAAACAGCACACATACCAGATACCAGTACGGTTTATGGCTTGCCTGTTTGTTTTAGTATATAATGTACACTTCCTTTAGTTCACCCCTTTTAAGCGGAACATGGAATAAGAACTCTAAATAGAGAAATATGTCCACAATGAAGAGGAATCTCTGACTGACAGCGCAAAAACACACCAATTTAATTAAAGAGTGGATTTTCTCCCACTGACACTATTTACAACAGTTCAGCTTTTGATAATCTTGGAAAGGTACCTACTGATTGATGGCAGTTGGTGTTTTGTGTTTTACCTTTAGTCAAGTGCCAAGTAAAACAACACTAACAGCTGATGAATGATATTTTTTTTGCCAATTTGTTGATATCAAAGCTTGGAGGGTCTTGTTAGGGTTCATTCTATTATAAAATAATTGCCTGTTAAACATATATGGCGTGATATGTGTAAGCATAAATCAGTCTATTTCTCACAAGCAAACTGCTCCAAAATAATACTTTTACTGCTAACCACAGAGGAAAAGAAAAAAAAGACCAAGGTTTTCCCAGACTGAATGCAGCAGTCAAGATCAGCCTGAGCTGTCAGTGGTGTTACTTTGCACTGGGTTTGTTGCTCAACACTGTGTATTTATATGATTCAGCATTGGCAGGAAAGTGTAGAAATGAATTTCAGTTTGGGATATTGTCTTTTTACCAGTCTATTGACTTTACTGAAACCACTGTTCACATGAGACTTCATCATGCCCCTGTCAGTGTCAAAAATTTGCAAGATTTAAAAAATGTTTATTACTCTTGTAACCCTAAAGACATAGCTCCACTTCCAAGTGGGGCTACAGCCTATTGTTATACTCACATTTTCATAAAGGGCGTGTAGCGTCTCCAGATCAACAACACTGTTGTCCATATTTAGGACGGCTGAGGACGGAAGGAGAGGAAGACATGGTTAATGTTAATGTTAGCACTAAAGCATGTCATGACGTTTCTCCGCTACCTTTGAGGAACACAGCTGACAAGTCAGAAACCAAACCATCACAAACAGGCCTTCACCTTCATAACCCCCACATTAAAACATTTTTTGTTGGCTGCAACAGCATCCACAGAAACTGACAGAAGACCTTTTCAAATCTGAGTTTTTTGCTAGAGCTGAAGACTTATTAAAACATGGGTAAAATTCTCCCTGCATGGCCCAAATAAAGCATCATGTGCTGTATGCTGCGAGTTACATAGTTATCAGCTCTCATCACGATAACACGCAAGGGGCCACAAACTAAAACATAAATAAGGAGGTTTTAGAAATCTGTCAAAGGTACAAAGATCTGTGTTTGAACTCCTGTGTTTGAATTCCTGGTGTCGCCTTTTTGTCTCGGCGCGAGGACCTGGCGCCCGCGAGCATTAATCCTTTGAAAGTAAATGTTTAAAGACAAACAGAGCCCGGGGGTCTGCGGTGTTGAGGCTGAGGTGTTGCTGTATGCACAGTCGCCCAGTGAAGCACTCGACACCTATATATGTATTCCACTGTGCTGTGTGTGTCGAAATTACTCACATTGTTTTGATCTGCTGAATTTGCTGTTGATGTACAGGGAGAAAAGCTAGCGTCTGAGTGGATACAGGAGCTTGGAGTAATTGACTCAGTGCACAATGTTCACTTTGCATTACATTTTTTTCTTGACATTAAATATGACTGGACTTCTCATAAGCTTTTCAACAACACAAACTTAAGAGACAAGAATAAAGAGGACCAAGAGAAAAACAAAACTGGAAAAAAAGGAAAAAATTCTTTAGTGACTTTTGTTCTGATCCGGACATTTCTGTGTCATGTTTTTAGCTCTGATATTGCTTTCTGTCTTTATGTAATCCTGTAGCCTTTTTAATCTCTTTGCTTTTGAGCCACAAGGGCAAATCCACTGCTTCTTTCCAAGTTCTTTGCTGTCACTCTTTAAACTCTTCTCACTATTTCCTCTCTCAAAGCAACCACAGGAAAAACTTCCTTCTCTCCGACTCTCCCTTTTTCTGTTTCTCGCACTCTTCTCTTGTAACCATTTGGTTTTCATTACTATCTGAACCAGAGTCTGGCTGGCTGGTTTGATTGGAGACGGGTCTAAACAGACATGGGAGAAAGCCGTGTCATCCCTCTGACACAGACCCCTTATGACCAAAAGCCAGACCCAACTGCCCGGGTCTACCCCGACTACCACATTCAACCCCAGCATGGCACCAGCAACCACCATCTAATACTGTGACTGGCGCTCCAAACCCTCATGGAAGCAGACACCGCACGGAAGTGTCCGATGAAACATGCGGAGTGTCGGCCAAGTCTGAGAACAAACAACAACAGCTGTGAAGAAAAGAAAAATGTGTTGACTTCTCACTGAGAATTTGGGCTGTCATAAAACAGACACAATGTAAATCAGTGATTCAGAATTTTTTTTTTTCTTTTCCCAGTCAGAGATATGTAAGTTATGTCTGCTTTGCTAGATATTGTATTCATCATGGAATCGACAGGAAATAAAACAATGATTCACTACACTGAAAAGGACAATTATAAAGTTTTGATGAATGAATATTCTTCCTTTGTACACAAATTGTACTTGAATTCTTTGATCATCTTAAACCGCTGAGGCACAAGGGAACATTATATCATCTCAGGAATGGGAAAACAATTTAATTCAAGTAAAGTGCATGACAAAGTAAATAAAAAAACACTTTCTAGGGGTATTTTGTTTGTGCAAGGAAGGAGAAATCCTGCTGTTTTGAGGAATAAAAAAGAACACAACACTGAGAAGTATTTCACCAAACCACTGAGATACAGTATCTTTTCTCCGATCTCAGTCTCCATGATATACTGAAGTTTCCAATCAGGGTTAATTATGTACTATGGCAAAAACTGTCCTAACATAAGAGACGAATGACAGTCCTGATGAGAGTGGCCCTTGCCTGCCCTCTGACTCTGACCTGAGATGGATGTGCCACGGACCGAAACATAGGAGTTAAAATTCAGTCCACAAGATGCTTTGAAGATACTGAAGATGAAACAGCCCAACACATTAATGGTTTATTGCTACAAGTATATGATATGTACCAGTCGTGGTTTCTTTGGCACACATTTATTTTGATGTAACCTACTCAGCTGCCATATGCACTGAAATAAAAGATTTGAAGCTGTTGTAAAGCCTCGACTTTAGGACTATTGAATAGGATGGAAGAAAAAGCAGGAGTGTTTAGACACGGATGAGTAAAAGACTGGGGAGCAATCAGAGAGTAATTAAAACAGGAAGACAGTTTGTTCCCATCAACGACTCCTTAATGACTTTGCTTTAACAAAGACGGTTAGACAAGATGGTGACAACTCATCAGAGAAAGACAGAGCCACTGAGAAACATGATGTGGATGTTCAATGGGGAGAGATTATATAAAACGAGAGAAAAGTAAAAGGCTGGAGGAGAGTAACAAAGGAAAAACATTTCCAATGCCTTGCAACACTATGACGTGATAAAGCTAACTACTAGAGGGGGTTTAAGCTTTGGCAACGAGCTCAGCCAGTACTCAATCTTACGCTTTTCTCAGTAGACTGAGAACATGATGTATTTTATGAACTTGGACGGCAGCACTCTAAGAACAAACAAAAATATCTCATCACTGTGGCCCTACGTTCTGTGTACAGACACTGTTGTGCTTTTAGAGCAGGATTTGATGTCAGTGCTCAGTGTGTGTGTATTCATGCTTTTAATGAAAAATGTCATTGTTTATTCTAAGATTAAGCCTACTCTACACACCTGGGGATGGCTGCTCATTCTTTATTTAAAGAAGGGGATACCACCCTTGTGGCGCACTGAAGAAGGCATGGTTGCTGAGACACATCAGCAAGAGACATTAAATGGTAAACTAGTAGTTAAGTTTAGAACTGACTATTAAGTTTAGTACATTGTTCTTTTGTGTGCGTGTGTGTTTGTGCATATGTGTCTGGTTTTTTTTTTTGTGCTTGGAGTGCCGCTCCCAAAGTTCATATGTAGTTGTCACTTTAACAAAGCACCCAATTCATTAAGAGGTGACCATGAATGAATTGGGCTAAGAATCTGCTGCTTTGCTTGCAGCTCTGTGAGGCTGTTTCAGTGGCATTTTTACCTAAATGCTAACATCAGCATGCTAACATGTTCATGATGAAAGCTCGAACATGCTGATGTATAGTAGGTATAATGTTTACCATTGTCACAATCTTAATTTAGCAATGTCAGCATGCGAACAGTTGCAGAAAAACAGTATATACAGCTGAGGATGATGGGATAGTCATAAGCCTGATGATGGTTCTAGGTGAAATGATAGCAGACCACCAAATTATAACAAGTAATCTTGAGGGGGACATGAACGTCTGCACCAAATTTCAGGGCAAACTATTCAATAGCTGTCAAGATATTTCACACAAAACCACAAATGTCAACCTCATGGTGGCGTAAAGGGGATCACCAAAGTGATTAGAATTCATCCACTGAGAACCAGGAATATCTGTACGGAGCTTCATTACCATCTACCCGACCATAGCTGAGATATTGACGTCTGGACCAAAGTGGTTTGCGAGACTGACATTGCCATTCCCAGAGCCATGCAACTAATGTGGCTAAAAAAAACTATAACCAAAGTATATTTAGTTTAATATACCACTCTTAAGTTAAATAACAAAGCAGATATGCAACAGAAACAAGCCTCTTTTTCACATGACATATAGGTTCAATGAATGTCAGAATACATTGACTATCATAGTAATGCTTTTAAAACTGCCCACATAGGAACACGCAGGCCAAAACAGCAACACCTGCTACAGCGTGCAGATTGTTTTCACAATTTTGTCATTCATCCACTCTCCTGCATCCCTTGTCAGAGTACTAGTTTAGATATTTGACCTCATGATAACACTTACCATTCTGGATGTCCTTCATGTCAAGATGAATACTGGACATCAGAATGCCCACAGCCTGCGAACGCTTGTTGCTCAAAAGCTTCAGAACCTGAGAGTTAATGATACAGAGAGATGTCAGGAGTAGGGTTGTAACTCGCCAGAGAAAAATTAGATATTATTTCACATACCATGACGTACACATGCACGCACGCACGCACACACACACACACAAACCACTGGAATCAAAAGACAGCAACATTACTCCATTTGGTCTGTTCCCTTCTGTGGGCAGAAAACTTAGGACTGTTCACCCACAAACAGGAAAATTACAATGCTGTCTAGATGAATTACATCAATTAATAATTTTGTCCTCCTCCGCCAACTCTCTACATACATCATCGTTTAGTCTGGTGTTAAAAACTTACAAATCATTTAGACGTCAAGAGGATTATTTGCTAAGCAGAGCATGATGACATGGGAAGACTGATTAAACATACTGAGAATCTGCAAGGTTTTGTTTACATTATAGTTTATGGACTTGCACTGTGCAGATACAGTATTTTTTTTTTGAAAGGAAAGAAGTTTTCTGAATAATAAGAACTTCCACTAGTCCAACTGCCAGGAGATGAAAATCAAGCCGGTGTTGTTATAATGCATGAAAAACTAGATCCAAGCGGGTCATTCTGAACCACAGCTCTTCTCAGTAAGCAGAAGTGTGCGCTGGGTAGCAAAGTGTCGAAGGGACAGGACAGGAAACCCATAGCCTACCGCTATCCAGACAGAACGCTTCCATCTAAACCA
Organism: Istiophorus platypterus; assembly: GCA_016859345.1. Classification (NCBI taxonomy): domain Eukaryota; kingdom Metazoa; phylum Chordata; class Actinopteri; order Istiophoriformes; family Istiophoridae; genus Istiophorus; species Istiophorus platypterus. The sequence goes on along the minus strand of CM029124.1, from coordinate 9,160,291 downwards.
GATCACACAGACCACAGACCTCTCAAACACACAGGAAGTTATATCACCAGGCCCCAACTGTCTGTGTTTTCCTGGCTAAACCACAGCTTCAGGGGACAGGCCGACCGAGATATGATGCCGTGTGGCTTCCAAAGTGAGCCTCCGATAGCTAGCGTTTGTTAACTGTCCAATGGGCATTCAGAAAATAAGTCATTAGTTAGGTTTTATCTGCTGGCCTGAGTCTACCAAATGTACAAACAGGTTTAAGTTACATTAAACGGAGTTCAGCAGTTTAGTCCCTGGCAGAGCTGCCTGATATTACAGAGGATCACTTTACTTTTTTATTATTTTATAATGAAACACAGCTGGATCCATGAACTGCCATAGTTATTGAAATTATTTTCGTGACAAACATTTTCAACAATAACCTTTTAGGACAACAAAACAACCCTAAAAATTTGATCTAATACAATGTTGTTGTTTTTTTTTGGACTATCTCATGAGAGCCATATGTTTGAGTTATTGGTTTAAAGAAATCCTTTAGTTACATTAATTATATGTTGATCCGGTGATCCATTTATCATTTCAGGGTTGGCAAATACGGACTTTCATCGAACCCATACAGCTCTGCATTACATGTGTGAAACAAATCCCTGAGGTACAACCTGTACTCTGAAATGACGCTGAAAGAAAACTGAAATTAAAGTAGTTTTTAAATGGTACTAAAAGTAATAATTATTTTGCCCTATAATCTTCATCACTCAACTTTTGGATAAAACTGTGGGTTTAACTTAAACTAATTAAAATCAGACTCATTTTGTTGTACAGTTCTCTTATCGTTTTAGAGCATTACCCTCAACGTTGGAAAAAAACACATTACTATATATGTATACGAGATGGACCCAAAATTTAGCATTTTATTAACTTCTATTGAAACTGTTGAGTAAATTTTAAATATACTGTATGTATATCTTATTACCCGGCAGTCTGAAATAAGTATTGGAGGTGTAGGAAACAGACTTCTGACCACTCATGATTGACCATCATGAGTCAGAGAATGACTTATGTCTGAGATAATAGGTACAGCTTAGGGAGACAGTGAGAAATGTGTCAAAGATACTGTGTTGATCAGACACCAGGGCATTTTATGCTATTTACTAACATTTTAAAAACCACATGACTGAGGGATTAACCAAGAAAGTGATCAGCGGGATAATCAATACTGTCATTCATATATCCTCTTTTGAACCTGCTTATAAGAATTCTCCATTCTTGCAGGATGGAAACTGAGTGTTGAGAAGATGTAAACTGTGTACTGGCATTCATTCAGTGAAAAAAACAAAAAAATTGTGCATCTAAAAAAGAAACAAACAAAAAAAACAAAACAAAACCCCCCAAGAAATAGTGAATATAATGCCAATTGAACTCGAGTGCCATGAAACAAAAGCCAAAATCTTCAATTTCAAACAGATGTACGTCACATAATCCAACTTCATATTCTCTGTGCTCTTGTTCACATCTGATACTGATGTCAGCAGAGGCCTTTATACTGCCAGTTGACATCAAAGCTGCTCTCTAGTGGTAGCTCTGGAGCAGGGGCGTGGGGTGGCACGGGGTGGCATGGTGGTATGGGGTGACCCCCCCCCCCCAAAGTCACTCTGATGATGTTCAATACCATTAGATGTGTAGCCGCCTGATTTGTGATGAAGAATAACAGTACAACATTTTTCAATCAGTAAGAGAAACTTGACTCGAACACAAAAAGTCTCTGTTCATGGGCTGTACACTCTCATTTAGATATTTTGAAATATGTGGATCGGGTTTTTGTCATTCTCTGCTGCAATAATATGCACAAGTGACTCCAAATAACAGCAACAGTAGTGAGCGATGCAACCAACCAACAATGGAAGGCTACTGCAGCCTTGATTGCCCTTGTTAAGATGACAAGGGTGTAACCTCTTTCAAAGCTCCCAAGAGTCCCATTATATATTACATAGCTAGTTAGTTAGCTACACTGACGTAACTTCGGCAAACTAGTTATTAGTGATGACTTTCTCATGTCTTCATCAGTGGCGTATGACCACAGTGTGGTGCTCCGGGTTATGGTTACGCCCCACTCTACTGGTTCTTGGCCTTCCGTGCCACCTCATTATAAAAAAGTACAAGAGGGAATCATCTCATGCTATGGAGAGGACGCTCGGCCCCTCTCATCAGCAAAACAGTGGAACTCACAACAAACGGGGGGATGGGAAGATATGCAAACAGCAGGAGATGTTATCGATCGTCTTGTGGCCTGGGGCCGGTGCTCGTGAGCCTGAAATGTCAAAGGTTGGCTCCAAATTGGGGTCAGTCACAGGTCTACTTATGGGTTTTTTTTTTTTCCCCCGTTAGTGACTTCACTATCTTCAGCCCAATTGTTGTGTTGGAGAACATTCACATCACTTTGATGCAGTGATGCCCAAGGGAATTTAACCCACAGCCATCTCAATTTGTCTCTTGTCTCTGACAGTTTAACGATACAAGCACAACATGAGCTGCCTCATAATGTGGTAGCCTACTTTTTCAGCGCTCTTGCAATCAGAACATCACAGCGAGGAAAGTCAGTTGTAATAGAGAAGAGGACACTCATTCTGGTTGTTCTCGATCTCCCTGCCCCGTGTCATCTCCTTGATCAAAGCAGCAGCACCACAGCTAAGCTTACAGGTGTAGTGCTGCTCTCCATAAAGATGAATTCCCTCCACTGCATCCCTCGGGTGCCGAAGTAATCATCTTACAGATCCTGGAGTGTCAACATGCTTAATGACGGCTTTTTTAAAGTATGTTTGAAAAGGAACTCCTGTATGAAAGTGTTTTATTTCTCGTGAAGGGCAAACTCGCTTAGCTTATCTACTGTTTCCGATTCACTGTTGACTTTTTGTGCACTATTGGATCAAAGCTACAAGGTGAGGGTTTTTTTTTTTTTCTCCCCCCTCTGGGTTTTTGTGGTAAAATTTATCCTGTACTGTGTGTGTTCAGCTTTAGCTAGTCAGAGCAACATTCATGGCTATATTTTATGATAGTCTTAATATATACTGAATTATAAGTAACAATAGATTAACAAAAAATCAAATACACAGGAGCTTTAATTTAGCAACCGCAGTTACAGATTGCTTCCTGCTATGCGCATATTCCTCATAAAACATAGAACCAGCATACCTGTGGCTGTTCTTAAACAGGACTCTCAGGACTCCTCAAAGCTTAAGGATCACATAACTCTCCAAAGGACTGAGCATTGCAAATGTGTTATACTCAGGTGAACCCATGAACAGATGAAACCAATAAACATAGAGGCCGGTGCTCAAATATGATTTTTCATCCCTATCTTTCTGACAAACCTTTGTGTTTGTAAATTTACCTTGACAGTTTCCAGCTGCTAACCACCTGGTGGACTATACACCTGTCTTGCTGGAAGTGACAACTCACTCATTCCTCATATTGTCTGACAGCATTTAAATGCCAGCCACCCAGGTGGGGAAAATTTAGTAAGGATCCTTCATCCTTTTTAGAGCCCAACGAGCTGTTTTCAGATTTATGTTGCCTCCTGAAAGTGACAGGTTTCAAAGCTAGAGGCAAAAAAAATGAAAAAAATGGGCCCAGTAGACATCAGGTGTTTACCACATGGGATAGAACATGTTTTATGGGCAAATATAGCACTGGAAATTTGCAAATTTTTAAAGGAGTTGTGTAATGTGGCTTCAGAAACCACTCAACTGGAGCTACTTTATTATCATCATTGTTTTTATTATGGTAAGAGTAGAGGAATTCAACCGTTTTTCTCATGTCAAACTTTCATTCAACTGTAGCCTTTTAATATGTTGGTGTAAGATTTCATTTCATCACTTTCCATCAGCTAAGATGATTTCCCACCAATGTCCACACCTGAGACCAACATTTCATCTCAGTAAAAACTGACAGACTGTTCTACTGGGTCTCAATTAGGAGGGGGTGAAATGAGGGGGGGGTGAAATGGTCTTCCCTGGTGCAACATCATTTGTGATTTAGATGTGTAATTTGGGCGAACAGTACATTAACATAAAAATCTTGACTAGGGCAGCTTCGAATTGTAGATCATATGTTTGACTTGCAGATTGATGGAGTGACATAAAGGGCAATGGAGAGGGAAACAGTCCAACCATTAAACTAAGTCATACAGAAAGCACATTGGGAGGAACCACATCACGAAATACGGCTCCCAGGCTCTTCCCTCCCTCCCTTTTTTCCTTCTCACCCCCTCTCTCCCTCTCTCAACAGCCATCACCGTCGTGAGGTTTCCTCACCGCACGCGAGACATTGGCTTGGTGCCACTGGATGGTCACGGGGGAGTCGGGTGGGAGCCAGAGCTCACACCACATAATAACTGTCTGGCTGTAGCTTTTCCTCCTGTCACTCAAAGTGACTCAGACACTGACAGTAAGGGGAAAAAAAGGAAAGGAACCGGGCAACGGGGAAGTGAGAGGAAAGATGGGAAAAGCCCTGTCACATTAGTTAGTGTACATTAGTGTCACATTAGTGACCGAGGGAGATATGCAGACACATAAGCACACTTTTGTATACATAAACAAGACAGCACAGATCTAGTATACTGTATGCATACTATATATAGAGACAAAACACACAAATACACAATCGTACTGTACCTGCTTGGCCTTGGACTTGCTGATTGTGTCTGAAATTGGCTTTTTCTTCTCCTTGACAGCACCCTTAGAGAATAGTTCCACAAATTCCTCAAAGTCCACAGTTGGTTCCTCGATTTTCTCCCACACCAGCAAACCAGTTTGTCTAAAGATAGGAAGAAAGAGGAATTAGTTCCGAGCGAGTAGGCAAGCTTTAACCTGCCATGTGTTATTTGAAAGAGTATATCATAAAGTACACTTTTAAAAGCTTAATTGATGTTATTCCTCCATGACAGGCATCTTTGACATTTCTGGATTATCTCCTGTTGCTTTATGAGCACTCATTTGTCATCTTTTGCAGAGTAAAAATCCATAAGTTATACACTAGTCAAAACTGCCAGCCCACATATTACACTCAAAATTCAGTATCAAGTTCCTTACTCAGTAGTAAATCAAGAGGTCTATTTCTAGACATTTATTCAACTACAATTTTCCAAGCCCTATTAAGGAAAGAGAACCCGGTTCAAGTCACTTCACTGCTGACCACAATGCCTGGACTGCATCACTTTCATTTTCCACAAGGTTAGCATCTCTATTGCCGTCACAGCATGTGGCCGATCCTAATCTTAAGTGGACAGGCTTCCTCTCAATTCTCTACTGTTAGGAGCATACCTTAGTTCAAATGATCCATGTCTATCTTCACTTTATACAGCATATCCTTACTTTTTAGCATGCAGCTGTATGCGTGTCCAGTAGAGTGGCTTCATTGGCTTCGGGGGCTCTATCACAGCCTTGGCAGGGGCAGCTTCCTGGACCATCATGGAGGGCATGGGGCCTGGTGGAGGTGGAGGCCCAAACCCTGGGGGTGGGGGCGGAGGTGGGGGTCCCATTCCGGGTGGAGGGGGTGGTGGAGGGGGGCCCATACCAGGCGGTGGAGGAGGTGGGGGCGGAGGTCCGAGTCCAGGTAGGGGAGGAGGTGGTGGAGGTCCGAAACCTGGTGCTGGTGGTGGTGGTGGAGGAGGAGGGGGAGGCTGTGGTGGACATGGTCCAAAACCAGGTAACGGTGGCGGAGGTGGTGGTGGGGGAGGAACGACAACCCCTGGTAAAGGTGGTGGTGGAGGTGGGGGCATACCTCCAGAGACTGGAGGGGGAGGTGGGGGTGGGGGAGCTGGATGGGTACTGATCTGTTGCTTCTGTTGGCATGTGCAAACAAAGCTCCCTGTAGATTTTGGGATGGAGGAGGAAACAGAGGACAACAAGCCGCCTGATCCTCCGTTCAAAGGCACATCAAACTTAAATCCCTCCTCCACAGGCGAGGTCTGGACAGACACCTCCTGGCTCATCTTTCCCAGTCTACCCCCTCTTATCTGTGAGGCCTTTTGGTGGGCAGCGCCCAGAGCCCCCATATCACCGCTGCCCTTTGCCAAAACGGCCTGCTGGCCCTGCAACACAGCAATCTTAACCCGCAGGTCATCGATGGTCTTCTCCAGCTGAGGGATGAGACAGCTTTCATCCTCTGAGGATGACTGACCTGACTTCAACCTGCTGGATTCTGTCTGTCAGCGAACAAGAAAAATGATTTTCACTGAATATGAAACTAAATCAGGATTCACAGACGTACTTTTTGTTTTCCCTACATGAAATCTTCCATAAAAGTAGGTAATCAAGCCTGTCGTGTAAAATTCACTGTTAAATCTTGGACACATTATCATTCAATAAATTACACTCTATAAATAATAGAAACACCCAAAAGTGAAGGAGCTCAGTGACAGAGCTATGAGCTAAAGAAGGGTCAAGAAAGTCCATTATGTCTAGACTCCATCAGACCCCTGGCTCCAGACTGGTTAGAGCAGGGATGAGGGGATACTGAGAGATTTGACCCCAGAGACAGTGAGTCTCGTCGGGCCTCACATGGGGAGGGTCTGTGTCTGCTAGTACACATTCCCCAGTTGTGGTCACATTGTTGAATCATAAGGAGAATGCTGAGTCCATATGGCCTTCCTAATTTATTAACTCATCTAAGAAAGAGGGAGGGCCACTGCAAAAATCTTACAAGTCTTTCAAGACAAGTCTGACCTCTTGTGGACAAAGTAGAAATTCGCAGTTGCGGCATTTAGCTGATGCAGCTCATCCAGAACAACTAACGAGGGATGTGACCGAGGTTTACTGTATTCATCAACACTTCAGAATGGACTCGCAGGTCATGTTGTTTCAAATTTAATAATAAGATCAAATGTGCATCAAAGTAACAATTGCATCCTTCAAAGCTCAGTAATCTTGTATGGACAGAATGGACTTTATTTCAAAATATGCATTTCTCAACTTACCCTTTTTTGTTCCTCTCTTAAACTACAAATCTCACAGTTTTTTTTTATCTAGACACGTTTTGAATCTCTCCAGAAAATTCTGCACAATATTTGTAAATTATTAATTTAATGAGGAAGAAAAGTCTTACGGAATCCAGTTTACCTATTCTGTACAGTTATTGAAACACCACACGTAATTGTTTGTGCTTAAAATTTCAGCATTTTATAGCCATTTTTGTGTGTTGAATTTATGTTTGTGAATTCTGTTGAAATGGTAATTTTTTTAAAAAGGTTTTAATCAAATAAGTGCCAACCCTCTGAGATATACATATATATATATACATATATATATATATATATATATATATATATATATATATAAAACATTTACAATAGCACTGCATGCAGTAACTATGGTCATCAGCAAGGGATTCTTGCAGAAAGATATATTTCTGTAATGGTACTGAATGTTTCTTTTCAACACACGATTTTGTTTAGCAGGATAACAGATAACATTTTTGTTTAAAAAGATAACAATTTGTAACAGTCTACTTTGCAAGAGATCTATGACGGGTCAAATTTAAATTCATTTTTATGTGGGAAAGTTAAAAAATAGGAGGTACATAAAAATGTCTAGAATAATAAAAACAGACTGAAACAGACTGAAAGGATGATTCTGTCTGATGTTAGAAACAAAACAAAAGGCTCTACCATGAATCAAAGCAAGTATTATGCAATGCAGACAGGGAAAACGCACTATAAAATATTTATAGATGAAGAGAGGATGTAGCCAACCTGAGAGTGTAGAGCTCCTGGTGTCTTGGCTGATGATTGATTCAAAGGGGATCTCAAGCTCTGTACTCTGCCTGTGCTTCGCCCCCCATAGAGTTCCCACAGGTGGGAAGACACTGGCAAGCCGACAGATGCCCAGGTGTATAGCTGCTCCTCCTGCATACAGTATAGAAAACAAGAAAGTGCATACACTGTAAATGGGATCAGATCCGAGGTCAGATGAATGTGCTTAAAACTGTTTGCTCCTTCCAAGGACTGGTACCCACTGTATATGGCATAAAGCGTGAACACATGGTGCAATGCATCATGATTAAAGGTAAATAACATCCACCTGGGATGTGATGTGGTAGCTCTTTCTGCAAGCTTCCAGTGTGGAAACACTTAAGGATAATAAGCAGTAGTAAAATCAAAGTAATTTCCCTTTGCATAGCCTTTGTAGAAACTACTCCAAAAAAATGAAAGCTAATTCTTGGCCCCTAGCTCATTGTCTCATATCATTATGTTGTTCGAACAAATCTAAAAAGAACACAATAATTAATGGCTACCACTTTGATCATTTTGGGCTTAAAAATTAACTTTCCTGCCTCTGTTTTTCTTCAGCGAACACTCCCCTGTTCCATCATGAAACATGACTTCACCACTTGACATTACTAAATGATCTAGGGGTACTGTTGGACCACAAAGGGTTGAGCGTCAGTGGTAAGAGATACAAACACAATGAAAGAATTATTACTGCATTCCTTCTCCAGCCTCCCTTTTTCTTAAAACGGCTTAATTCATAACCACTTGGATGTTTGTACAAAAAACTGCCTTCAAGATGCCTCAATACAGTATGAGAGCTTCTTTGGCAGCAGCTTATTTGGCATCAGAGCTTATTTGGCAGCAAGTTCCTTAATGTTCCCATTAAGCGACAAAAAGGTACCATTCCATGGTCACATCTGCACGTAGTTTATTTGTGTCCATCAGCCTCTAGCTCATTCTCTCTTATGCCAAGATAGAACTGCTTGTTATCCGGTCTTATTGTGATACGGTCCTTGGTCAGGGAGAAAATTGCTTAATCCTTTTAGTGTACAGTAAGGCATGTTTCTCAAATAGTACCTTCTTAATCGCCTCAAACGACCAACTAATTGTAATCTGAGAATTAGTGCATTTATATTCACGTTATGTTACAGTATTTGTTTTGAAGACTCCAAAGAAACAGACACCCAAGGCCAAAGACTGAGACTTATTCAGAGGACCCAGTTATGAGCGTGGTCTGCCCAGTACAAAGGTGAAAATATGTGTTTGATCTAAATGTTTCTGTCTGTTTATCATAAGTATAGAAATCAAGTTATTCCAAAAACTGTTTTGTACTCTTCTTGGTTTCCCCAAAAAATACTTTGATGTTTTTCATTTTCCTTATGCAAGTATTTTCTTACATGGAAAGTCGAGTGTAGCCTATTGCCGCATAATGATATAAATGATAATGTGCCACAGTGAAATGGAAACCCTTGAACAGTTAGATCAGATAAATTTGCTTAATGTGTGTTAAGTCTTAATTTGCACGTGAATCATGTTTGAGCACAAATATCTAATCTTTTACAGAGACTTGGTTCCTACATTACCCAGTGAATTGGCTACTGATGTTTTCTGAACGTTGCTCTTGCGACAAAAACCCTCTCGCTGAACTTTAGTAACCTGACCTACAGCCATAGGCAGTCACACTCACAAGGTACAAAAAGCATGCCAGACTGATGTAAGCCAATGCCATTCATTCGTATTTATCCACTCAGCCATGTTTTGCAATGTGTAAAAGGGATGAGACTTGATTTATACAGAGTTCCTCGACACTCATCCTCCCTAAACCCCATATTTGGTCTGAATTGAGCTGATGGAGTATATAATTTCAGGGAGTATGCTGAACAAGAAACAAACTGCTCATACATTTGGTCTCTCCAGAACATGCAGAGTGGAAATTGGAAACAATGCCATATTTAGGTAGCAAACTGGGGGCCAAATAAGAGATGAGAGATACCGACGGAAAGTAAGGGAAACGAAAATGGAGAAAGTGCATCCCCTCTGTCTTCTCTGATTATGTTGAAGATAGAATTTAACTGTAAAAGGAAATGAGTATAAAGCTTTGAGATAGCAAAGGGGTTTAAGTGAAAATGTTGCAGAGAATCAAAGACAGACTAATGATTTACTTTAAAAGGAAGATTAGCTGTAAGACAGCGAGTGATAACTATGAGATCTGTACTTGCACTGGCAAAAGCAAAGGTTGTTCTTGGTCAAGCTGAATAATGCAGGACTCCAGGCCAAGCTAAAAGAGAGTGAGGAGCTTTTTGCTGGGGAAGAGCAGCCTCAGCCCAGGGCACGTGGAGATGTTACATAACATGGTCAGCAGATGGTCTACGCAAGCACAGATGTGTGTTTGTGTGCATTTGTGTGCATTTGTGTGTGTGTGTGTGTGTGTGTGTGTGTGTGTGAGTGACTAAGTGAGTGTCAGAGGGACGGTGATTAATCCAGCCAAGCGTGGAAATGTCTGAACATGTATGGGTGTCTCGGGCTGTCCTTTTGTATATATGAATGCACATGTGTCTTTAACATACTCATGCAGTTGTGGATCATTGACAGAGTTGTGCATAAAAAGAAAGGGCTCTGCATTTGAGGCCTATTCTGAGTGAACACTACACAAGCAGAATGTGACTGAATTTAAGAGGTTTATAATTATGTGAGCATAACAGCTTTATAGCATGCATGTAATCTTGCTTTTGTCTGTATGCGTTTGGTTGTCTGTGTTTATGTATGCATATGAGCAGGTTTAGTATATGTCCATGAATTTGTACATCTGTGAAGGAGGTATATTGAGCAGCTAGAGACCAGCACTAATCTGTTGACATTCCTTGGTAGTCAAGAGACCAAATAACAAGACCTACAGCCAAACTAGCAGCAGTACTTTGAGACAAATACAAAGAGCAGCAAGCTTAATCTAGTGTGTTATCATGCTAAAATTTGCTAATTAGCACATTATGGGAATGCCATTAGTTTCACAGGTATCTGGATATAAACCACAGTATTGGACATGTGTAAATTTCGATGGCTCTAGATAAAAAGTCAAGGGGATCACAAAATGAGTACATTTAGCCCTCGGGGGAACATGAATGCGTGTACAAACATTCATGGAAATCCATCCATACTTATTGAGACATTTCACTCAAAACCACACGTCAACTTCCTGCTGATGCAAGAGGAAAAGTCAGGGGAAATCACCAAGGTTAGAAGAATTCATCCTCTGGGGGTCATGAATGTCTGTATAATATTTCATACCCTCAAACAGTTGTTGAGATATTTCAGTCTAGACAAAAGTGCTGTTCCAACCAGCACTGACGTCTGTACAGCCACACTGCTAGAGAGATTAATAACAACACAGGAAATGAAACAACATGTTCCTTACATTTATGAGACAAAGACCTGCACACACACATTTTATGTGAAACGGGGTTACACTTACACACACACTGCAAGTGGTGTAGTTCTAGCAACTTTGTGGCAAAAGAATTTGTGCATAATTTTTCCATGGCTATAATTCCTTAAATCAAACCACCAGTATACCAACATGAAGTTCAGTTATATGGACCCAGCAAGAAAGGGGAACTTGACAGAAATGGTTTTAACAGTGGCCTGGGGGGGGACTGTGAAAGGCAATATGATGACATGAGATTACTTCTGAGCAAAGCATTACTGGAATGAAGAATTAAAGATTTATGAAATCATCTTTCACATGGTCACCCTGACTACATGCACCACTGCTCCTCAGATAATGAAATATCTTTGGGATGAATCACAGTAACATCGCAATATATATGGGGACACACATCGGATAAGCTTTGCACAACTCTATAATACATATATGTTAATGACGACTGTATTCTTTGAGTGGTTCATCTGATAGGCACATGCTCTCTTTTGCATACCAGCCAGTGTTATACTATCTTCAGGCAATTAATTGTTGTGAAAGGGTAATATGACAAAAATGTAAGTGTTCTCAAGCCCTTGGTACAACTACTGACAAGATACATTACAACTTCCTAAGTTAAAGTTACAGTAAATTTAAGATAAACATCAAAGCCATCTGAAAATGTCACCTACCTGCTCCTTTATCCTATATTTGACTGTAAGAGAAAGCTTGGGACATTTTTGTAAAACAACAGTGACGAAAGACAGTGAAGAGAAAGGTCTTACATTAAAGACTGCTGAGGCCATGCCGTCACCATGGCCCTCCGCAGAGCCACCACTGAAAGGGTGCAGCACACCCTGGACCAACATTCGTTGACACATTTCCTTTGCCTCCTCTTCTGTGGACCCACTTCCATGGTGCATACACAGCCTGTCCAACAGAGTGCGACCTGAGAACAGAAGAGAGGTGGAAGTGCAAGAATGAAAACTGGCCTGGAGAATACAAAAATCCATTATCTATGAAGAGAAGGATGCTCAGATAAATTAATCCAGAGTCTGGATTCTAATATTTCTACACTACTTATTTTTAAATATCTTACCAAAGAGTTGAAAAGAGAGGTCTCAGTTTCAGATGTGATAATTAAACACCTAACTCAGTTTGCACCATTTACATTCTTTCTTGGGTGACAAGAAAGATGGTGTTAATTGTGCAGCACAAAGAATTAACAAATGCTAAATGATATTCAAGATGAAATTTACCACATAGTAAATTAATATAATCAATCCTAGTTTTTAACTTTTTTTTATTTTTTAACTGTGATGGATGAACTTAATGTGACTGAAAAATGTGTTTTGGCTGTGAAAGAGAAAGCACACATGGCTTAACCTTGTGGTGTAGTTGTAGGGTTTTTTCTGTATTTGAACATAATAAAGACTGATACTCTCCATCATAATAAGCATGCATGCAAACATAAAAGACTTTTTGTCACGGAACCAGTGTAAGAAAGAGAAGTGAGTTTGAACAAGGAGAAATAATATATAAATTAGTCCTAATTCTCAAAATCCCAGAGCAGTTCTGGATCCCAGATAAAGAAGATTCTGGTTTCTTGATGGCAGGAGCAGAAGTAATCAATGGGGGCTGGAAAAAGTTACTGAAATCAACAAAGGATGTGGAGCATGAAAGAAAACACAGCTCTATTACTTCAGAGAGACCAACTCTGTCACACTGTGCAGTTCATTGGTAATGTTGTTAGAGTAGTTTCATATTTTTTTTTAATCATGTGATTCAAAGGATAGTACTAAATCAATTCACAGAGTCCCATGACTCATTGACCTGTGGACATTCATTTGAGGACTTTGGAGTTATATTTGACAAACAATAATGAAAGCTAATGCTGTCCAAATGGATTGCATTTCATGAAATGTGTGAGAATAGTTTTACATAAGATTCAAATCCAGAGTCGAATCATTTCAGGTTCAAGCGCTTAAATCCAAAACTCGTGTTATCAAGGGAAAGTGTCTTCAGCTTTTTTTTTTTCTATTGCCCGTCTTTCCTCTTGGTCTCGGCATCACATGAAGGGCTGAATCAGTGAATGATGGAGTGGTGACATATCCAGAGTCTTTGCGAATAAAAAAAAACAAAACACAACAGCATATATCCTACAAATATGAAATGCCAGTGAGCCCAAATGTTGACGTTAATGGGGGTTTGTGATCTGCAATCTATCTCCATTGTGACTTTACCTGACGAAATGCGAACAGATCTGATATCACAATTTATTTTTGTCATGCGGATAAACTGTCACTTGGGTTTAGCCTCCACAAGTCAGCACTATGTGTGTGTGTGTGTTTTTTTGTCTAGGCCAGTAGATTCAGAGGACGGCATCGCCGTGGGTGGGTGGTAGTGTTGTCATTCAGTCCTCATAATTATGAGCACAGTTTCAGACAGTGGAGAGCAGCTGAGCTTTTGAAAGGCACCACAACAGAAAGGACAACGGGGTGGCATTGTTTTATTAGAAGGCAGAATTTGTTCTGAAAACACTTCTCAATGAAGAACCCCCACTGATTCATAATGGTTCTCATGAGCTATTGAGCTTTTAAATAATAACTTAAGTATTCCCAGTGTGACAGTTTGTATAATGTGATAATTTGTAAGTCATTAGAATTTAAATCAGTACACATCATAATCATTTCACAATACCATTGCATAATCTGAAATGAGGATGGGGCTTGGAGCAGAACTAATTCGAGTCCCATCCGGCTCATTGGGGTTTCCCAGCAACAATAGGTATAAAAGATAAAATACAGCATCTAAAATATTTTAAGAGAAGGATTCTTTGTTTTCTCCTGCTTGGTCAGAAAAGTTTGCTTTTGTTAGAGCTGAGGAGTCAATGAAATGAATGATAGTCTACGACATTAAAGGGCAAGTTTGGTGATATTCTATATTTCTCTCATTGTTAACAAATCCAATGAAAAGATCGAAACAAATAATCTATTGTTCCCACTATCTTAATATGGCATGAATTAACTAAAGCCCAGTATGGGTCACTCCTTCAAGCCATATATTTCCATAGTTGTCAAAACACTATGAAAAAACACATTACAAATGGAACATTCATAATGAATGGAACATTCATAATGTCCAGAGAGGGCCGAAAGCACTGCTGGTTTTGGAATTATTATAGGATTTGATGACAATCAGAAAATTATGTTATATCACCATTCTTATTCTTTAGGTCTGATCTATATCTGAGTTAATGGAAATGGGTGAGGGCGCATAACACATGGGCACAAATGAGAGCACCTGGATCAACAACTGTCTGACTGGAGTGTTACCCTCTACTCTCTCGCCAAGTGTTTCCTGTCTATATCCACATTTGCTATCTAATAAAGAAATAAAAATGCCCCCCAAAAATATTGATAATAAATTAATGCAAATAATAAGGAATAATACGCACTTTACCTGACAGTATATTAATGTACTTTTGTTCTGTATATTAGGGCTGTGACATTAACCCACCAGAGGTCTTAAGTCTGGAAGATTGTTTATTTTTTAATCCTTTCTTCTCTACTTCCTCTGAGAAAGGTATGGTATTGCTAATGGATTATGGGATTATTTTACATAATCAGGCACTAATTACTGAAGATTCCATACCAAAAGTCCATTAAATTAAAAGTCCTTGATACCTGTCCTGACTGAGCTTTATGTGTGGCAACAGTTAAGTTACCTGTTTCACGTGTGACTCACCAGAGAAGATATCTAGGTAGGGTACTGTAGTAGTGGAGGTCTGCCTTCCATAATGTGCTCTCCTGGAGCCCAGTGTCCAGTAATTCCCACCTAAGTGACTCTTCTCTGATGTCTCCTGCTCTGGATATCTGGCCCCAAGTTCCCGCCTTTCTCTTTGCTCATCCAGCTCTGGGGACCAGTCTGCAAACACATCAAGAGGCCCACCAATGGAGGAGGACCTCTGCTTGCGCTTCCTAAATCCCTGGGCACTGCTGGATTCCACTGAGGCAAGATCTTCATCTGTTTTCCTGGGCACATTGGGGCTGGTAATAGGGGAGCCAATCGGAGAGGTGAGCTGCCTGGTGGTGGTCTTAACATAGGAGGGGTGGACTGGAGGGTAGAGTTTGACAGTGGAGGAGGAGCTGGAGGACGTCCGTCCAGGTTGAGAAGCAGCGGGACTGTCTGTTGTTAACTGGCTAATAGACATACTACTCTTCCTCCTTTGCAGGGACAGGAAGTACTGTCTCCTGGTTTCATCCTCCTCCTCCCTCTCCATAGACAGGTCCATACTGCTGACACTTTTGTGAGCCCCTATTGGCAGTGCCCCTGCCACCATGGGATCCAAACGAACACATGGCATGCGTGTGTTTTTGCTCTGTGCACCCTGGATACCTTGACACTGCTGCGGGTGAGGTACTGGGCTGTCCAGGTCTTCCTGGGGCTCCTCAGCACTCTCATACGAAGTGGTGGTGGCTGTAGTGTCAGGGAAGCTATATGTGCTATTAGTTTTCAGGATAAGGCTGCCACTGCTTCTCTCTGTGTCTGCAGTTGAAGATGGTGGACCGCTCTCACTCTGAGACCCTGGACCAGATGAATTTCTTGATATGGGTATACCACAGCTTTCATTGTCTAATTTATTAAGCTCAGTGATTACCTTTTTAACGGCTTTGTTCCCCTCTTCAGGTATCTGGCCAGTTACCATTTCCAGTTCCCTGTCACTGGCCACACATCTTATTGCCTGCTGGATATTAGACAGCAGGTCTTCATTTTCAGCTTCTGCTGAGTGAAAACTGTAGAGGTCAGCATCTGATGCCGAACTAGTCTTCCGGCCAGTCTCATCCACCATAGGTTGGTGACCCTCCATGGACAAATACCTTAGATCCCCCTCGATATCTGACGGTATCCCCATCTCATCAGCTGACAGGCTTGCCTCTGCACCCGGATTGAGCCCTGCTTTGCCGAAGTGTGCTGACTTCCCATCTTCTATCATGTCATCCTTAGCCAACCCTTTCACCTTGGATAAACTCTTCCTGATCTTCATGCTGGAAAACACAGAACCCTTTGACTCTGACTTGGATTTCTTCTTACCACTATGTTCTCCTCCTCCTTTACTTATCTTGCCGTGGGACTTTTTAGATTTTTTGTCCACTTCCCTCTCGTCGGCATCACCGTCACAGTAGACATCCCCTGCTGCTCCACCACTTCCTCCTCCTTTTTTATGCTTAGTCTCCTGGTTCCCCATGTTCCTGAGCAGGCGGACACCCCTGGCTAACAGGCCATGCTGCTGAGGTCGGGGCTGGGCATGCTGGGTCGCCTGAGCTGCTACTGATGCTGGTCCTCTGTTGGTCAGTGCCCTTTGAGAGCTGCCTAATCCCTGCTGTCTGCCCACCACAGTTGAAGGCAGCTGTGAGGATGATGCTGCCTCCCCCAGCGCCACTGATGCTGATGATGAAAGGAGGAGGAGACTGGCACTGACAGCCGCGGGCTCGCAGCCACTCACTGCTCGCTCTCCCTCCCTCCCCTGCACAGCCTCTCTCACTCTCTGATCCTTCCTCTCTTTTTGCCCCTCCTCTCTATCTCCATCTGCTCCTGTATGCTCAGCTGTCTTGCATAACGGGCTGCTGGTTGAGCGAGCAAGCTGGTGATGCTCCGGAGTGTACTGCCCCTGTCCATTTCCGACTGACGGGGGAAGAAATTGCTTTGGATGCTGCTGGTGATCCTCTAAAATGCACTGTTGTTGCTGGTGTTGACTGAGGAGTGAGTGCTGTTGTTTACGGAGGATGGCAGTAACGCTGCTCTTCCTCCTTCCTTTGAAAGTGGTAGTAAAGAAACTCTCCTTTAGAAAGGGCACTTGGGTCTCCACTGTCTTGATAGTCTGCATCCTGACCACTGTGGCGTCATCCAGAATGGAGAAGACCTAGACAGGCTGAATTAAAGAGAAAGAGCAAGTTAAATCACACTGGCTCATCTTAGTAGTGGACAGGCATTCTGTTCTTAATGGAGTCATGAGGTAAAAGTTGAAGATAACTGCGAGCTGACATAAGAAGTCTTATGCCTCTTGTTGCTATGCAGTGTGCACACTTTCTGTGTAAACTGATCATGAAGTTTTTTTGTCTCAATTGTTCCTTTTGTACTTAGTTAGAATTTACGTGTCCATTACTTATATAAATGATTTAACTTCTCAGACACAGATTTCTGGATTGATTCAGGAAAACCTAGATTAAGATTGATTTGAATCTGCAACAACAGAACAGCAAAAGAAAAGAAGTGAAACTACCATTGTGACATATTTAAAAAAACATAAAAGATGAAATGATTAGTTATTTAATCAATTACTTGAGCCAAGGAAAAGCTGATCTACACACAATTTATCAGAAACAATTTTGATAATCACTTAAAAAGTTTGTCTTTTCTTATACACAAAAATTTCATAGTTTCAGCTTTCTAAATGTGAATATTTGCTGGCTTTCTCCCTCTTTTATGAAAAGTGAACTGATCATCTTAGGGCTTTGTAAAGCAGATGGACTCTGGGAAATTGTGATGGTCATTTTTACTATTTTCTATCAAATCTACCAATTGATTTATCAAGAAAACAATTGTCAGACTTTTCAGAATGAAAATAATTATGATTTTTAGGCCCAATATATTTATATAGCAAATTAAATTAAAATCATAACATACAAAATTGGTCTCATGACAAAATCGATGTTTTTCGACAAGTTACAAATTGTTCATCTGCACTTATATTGCACATATTGTATCTACAGTCAATCACATATGATAGTATTACTGCCAAACCTTTTAATTTACAACCATCTCTTAGTGCTAATAGTGGACATTTATTTAACTGTGTATCAAGGCCGATATGACAACAGATTATTGCCCACGGGTGTGGTACAGTCAAAGTCAAGGCTTCTAACACTAATTATAATCATTGCTACCCTTTTCTAATCTGGACAAAAAATAAAGTGGTTTAAAATAATAATGCAATTTCAGTTCTTTTAAACAAATTACAGATGCACAGACACACACACACACACACACACACACACACACACACACACACATAAATAGAAAAATGACATGCAATCCTGAAATAAGGATCCTAATGAAAAGAAAAAAAAACTATCATAAATTAACAGCTAAAACTTTAGTTTGTTTTTGTCTCGTAAGTGATTAAAGTTTCCTCCTTTTGAGTACTTAAGAACATGTCATCCGTTCTTAATAAAACCAACACGTTATGTAATCACCTTGCAGCATGGGACAAATGTGTTCAAATTTGAAGACATATCAGAGAAGAAACAGTAAAAAAAAAAAAAGATTCTTGTATTGTTCTTAAAACTTTCTATCATAAATGACTCCACTTGCCTGAATGGTGGATCCTCCTCAGCAGTTCAGCATTGACTGGGGAAAACAACACAAATGGGCGTTTGTCTTCGCCTATGAGATGCTTCTTAGCCATGGGTCACATGAAGTTGATATTTTCCTCATCACATGTCTGGTCTGCTTGGCCATCTCCCATTAGCACTGCCTGACGCTCCCCTCACTAACTTCATCATTGGAACATGCAGAACTGTGCAACAGTCAAAGACCACTCTTGTGTTTATTCAGTTTCTGGTTAAAATCAGTCACCGCGAGCTAATGTCACTGTAGTGTCAGACAATGAGGGTAATACATAACAAGAAAATTAGACAAACGACTCCACCCCCACATGTAGTATTTAGTGTATCAGTATTTTCTGCTTTTGGTCGGGCGCACCCTGGTGCCACTTTTAAATGCATCCCTCCAATCAACAAATGAGTTTCAGCTGTGTCCTCCTAACAAAAGCCAATTACCATAAATGTCTGTAATGTTAATCTTAACAGATTCTTGATCAGAGTAGGTACACTATTAGAATATTCTGATTCAATTACAAACAGTAACAAAAAAAAATCAACCATCTAACCTTTTGCATTTGTCTTTACCCAAATGTGAGCAGGTTCCAGGTGTAGCCCAAAAAAACGTATCCAGGAAACTCAGTAAGCCGTCTTTTTGGAACAGGTTGTAAGACACTTGGTACGTGGAGTAGTGGTTGAAGAGAAAAGACTAGACACTCAAACCCATAACTATCGGTGATGCATAGTGGAGAATCACTGAACATTGTATAATAAAACCGTTTGGATTGTTGATATTGGTTTTGAATGAAGGTATCATGAAGGCTCATAAATATGCTTGAATTTCAATAAATAATGCAATACCCTCTGTTTGAATGCCAGGAAATGAATTCTATGGTTTTATAATGACCTTGCTATGAACTAAGGTTATATTTATCAGAGTTGCTGCTGGTAGACTCAAGCAATTGAACAACAACCACAGGGTCTAGACTTCAATATGTATAATTTAGTCTTTTTTTTGGCGAACATATTTATATTAAAAAAAAAAAGAAATCTTTGGAGGCTCTTGCAGGCAGCATGTAACAATTTCTTGTAGCAATTTCTTCAAAACAAAGTCTCCAAATACAATGAAGGCCAAAATAACAGCAGTTGACATATTCAAATACAGCCTTAGAGACCTAAAATTACACAGTGTAAAATATAATAAAACATGGAAGCATTCACCCAGCCCTCATCATCCACTGCTGAAGTACCTTAAACTGATCTAGCTGACTGTTCCGGGGCTGCAGTAAAACATAATTTTTTCATCATTCTGTGTGAATCTAATATGGGGAAATAAAGGTAAAAATGAATGAAAACATTCATCACATGACTTTTGACACAAAAAATAGATAATTTCTTTCAAAAAGTTTTTCGTTTGTTTATTGACTTAAAATATGAGTATGATTGGCATACTTGAAATGTAACAAAATGTTTGTGTTCACCATTTTTGTAGTTTACATTCCCAATATTTAAGGACAAAAATCTCATATTTTAATCAAGAGTGTATTGTGACACTGGAGCACATTGTGTTGAAAGCAGACAAAGTTTCCACTGTTGACAGGCATGGGATATTTTAACATATATTTTGTCATACTATATCCAACCACTGTATCCCACATAATTCAATCTACTCATTCTTCAGTATGCCATTTGTCATGATACAGCTTATCCTTTGCCTCCAATACCTTTTGCACAAAATTAATTGTGAAAGATTTGGGTGCAGCAACAATGTAAAACACCTACTTAAAATATGAATAACATAATGTGCATAACAATTAAAAATTTAAACAAATCCTTGCATTAGCTGGCATCTTTATGTTGACTTTTGTTGGTATGAAAAACCTGATGTACTGTAGACCAAGACAGGAATAGGTTCTATTTACAAATCAATTGCTCTAAGTCTTAATTTTAAAGTCTTATATTTTTAAAAAAAGAAAATATTTCACTCTTTTGAAATTTGGAAAAAAGAGATAATGACAGGAAGTTAGATACTATACCTTCAATGACTACGGTGATTCTTTTTACATGCCAAATAGGTACTTTAAATCTCAATTTAATAACTATAAGCTAATTCATGAAACCAAACAGCTTAAAGTGTGCATAACTGTGCAGCTCTCCAGGCACTGTGCCTGGACAACAGGTCTTTCTCAAGCCACTAGAGGCTGCCATTGCTCTACTATATCAAATATGGGTGGCCTTTTACAAAGAGTTTCTTTAATGTTTCAGTTTGTAGAAATTTCAAATATAGTGTAAAATCAAAACACACATCTTTATAATGGACATCTTTGTGTGTGCAATCAATCATTGTGTATCAAGTCAGAAACATCCAAATGTACACAAACCGAATATTGTCATTGTATAATCAATAATCAATACTAACAGAAAACTGCAAGTACATAAAACACAATTAATGTACTTATTGTCTCCACCATAAAACCACAATAATCACATTGAACACAACAGCAGTTGACTGACTGTGGTGCCACACAAAATATTCACAACTCAGTTCATCAGAAGAGTCATTATCAGACTGGCTCAAAATCTCAGGAATATCTAGAAAACCAAAAATGAATATCACAAAAATAACATGTCTCTGTTGACGAAAAAGTAAGGACACAATTTAAGTACATTTTTATACTCCATCAGACACAGGGAAGTTATATCCATGTAGAAAGGCAATGTACACAGGTTCTGATAAAAACACATGCCAGACAAGAGGATGGCAGGTCAAATCAGTACAATGTAGAGGCCCATGAACGCATAATCGTTTTTGTCTTGGCTTTCACTGATGTATTACAGATACATAGTTTTGTTTGAAATCTAAAACCACTCCGCACATTATAGATCTAGCTACCCACAGAGAGAAATTATAAGAAATGTGAATCCCAACCCTGTTACAAAGATATCCTTTCCCCTTGTGTCAATTGCACTTCAATAATTCTCCTGCAATGCATTTTAAAGCCCTTTTCTATAATTTCCACTTAGTTCATTGTCTCTCAGTCATACAAGGTTCTTCAAGGACAGAGGGAAAGGTTTCATTTCTGGACCTCACCTTATACAAACCTTAATGCAAACACACAGCTTTGCTAAATGGATGCACCGACAAAAACACACACCTGAAGACCACCACATAGGATTGCTGCGTTTGTCATACCAGCAGAGGAACACATTAAGGATCTCTAAGTAAAGAAACTCCACAGAAACAAATACATGGATGCTTCTTCCTTTTCCTTTTCCTGTGTTATATCTTTCAATTCTCTGTTAACAATCATCCAAATTCATGTCCTTTACGTAGAAGCCCTAGGAATCCTCCTGTGGAAGACCACCGACTGCCTCTGCTGAAACTGCTGCTTCCTCCTTTTTCTCTGGTCCCAACGACATAACAGTATCATCTTAAAGGTTGTACGGAAAGTCTTGTTGCAAAGGGCGTAGCACATAGGATTTACTGTGCTATTGACATAGCACAGCCAGTACCCTACTGCCCACAGAGTCGGCGGAATGCAATCTTTACAGAAGGCATTGATCAACACCATAATGTTGTAAGGTGTCCATGTGATGATGAAAGCAAAGAGGATGGCACTAAGAGTTTGAGCTGCCTTCTTCTCCTTCACTAAGGACATGCGCTTCCTCTTAGTGATCTGAGTTCTAGCTCGGGATGCAAATCGCTTTGCCAGAGCTGCCTCTTTGAAAGACATTGGGACAGAGGGGGATTTGGTGGCTGTGCTGGTGGTAGTACTGTCGGTGGCAGTGGTAGTGGTTGTTGAGCGACTGTCAAGAGAGCCTTGGTTAGACGTAGCATGAATGATAGGCATTGACTGAATCTTACGTGAGCAGAAGCGTTGGTGATAGCTATATTCTGAACTGTTTGCTCCATCAGGAGTAGTGGTGTTAGTGGTGTCGGTGGCGACTGTTGAGAGACTGTCTCGGTTATACTCCGCTCCCCTGAGGGGATCCTCTTCTGAGGCCACATCCAGATCCTCACATGAGGTGAGTTGGGAGTGTACAGCAGCCTTTATACCAGGCAGGCTGAGAACAATGGAGAAAATAGTATGACTCTGGGAAATCATCTCTCTGCCCCCACAGTCCTCATCCTCTGAAGACCCAGAGTGGTCCAATGAGACTGCAGCATCATTATTGTTCCAGCTGTCACTGCTGCTCTGATCTGGATCACCCTCCCCGTGCCGTGTACTACCTGGTCTCCAGGAACGAACCCCAGGCCAGCAGCGGAAACGACCAACCAGTTCCCGACATGCGCTCTTCCTCTTGGACAACCTGGTCAGCTCGTAGCTACTGCAACTTCTAGAACTTCCCGTCTGATGAACAAAACTGGTTCTCTCATCCCCGCCATTACCATCTCTTCCTCCTGTCCCTCCACGACCTCCCGAACCCTGCAATCCAGCTAATTCTTTTGAACGGTTCTGGGTCTCCTTGTAAATGCGCCAGTAGAGAAAACTCATTATTGTTACAGGCAGATAGAAAGCTGCAATGGCTGTGCAGAAAGTTATAATGGGCTCTGAGAAGAATTGAATGTAGCATTCCCCTGGGGGTACTGTCCTTTTACCCTCAATATACTGCCATAACAGGATGGCTGGGGCCCATAGAACTAGAGATACAAACCAGGCAAGGCCGATCATGATCCCAGCTCGCTTTGTGGTACGTTTCGCCCGGTAGGTCAAAGGCCTGGTGACTGAAAAGTAGCGGTCAAAGCTGATGACCAATAGATTCATAACTGATGCATTGCTGGCAACATAGTCTATGGCCAGCCATAGGTCACAAGCCCAGTTGCCAATTGGCCAGTACCCCATCACAAGATAAACTGTGTAGAGGTTCATGGAGATGACCCCTATAATGAGGTCAGCCACAGCCAAGCTCAGCAGGAAGTAGTTATTGACTGTCTTTAGCTGACGATTAACCTTGAAGGATACCACTACCAGGATGTTGCCAATGATGGTGACCAGTGACAGCATACCTGTCAGCAAGACAATGAGGACAACCTGCCACACCTGGTGGCCACCCAAGGGATCGAGGGCGGCACTTCTGTTCCCATTTTGGGATTCAGAGGTGAGGTTTAAGAGTTTGCTGGTGGAAGAGGAATTATCATCCAGGGTATTCACATGAAAGACCAACCAGGGGGCTCCTCCGTTTCCTCCTTGGTGGAGAGCATTGGACTGTGGGTAGGCTCCAGCCGCTGGTGGTGAGGTGTTGGCAGTCAGGAAGAGACCAGGGTCTGTGCTGTTGGAGCTCATTGTTATGTCCTGGCATATTCTAAAGAGAGAGAGACAGGAAGACAGAAAAGGGGGGGTTGGAAAGTCGCGAGAGAGGGAGGGGGGAGAGACTTGGCACAAAAAGAGAAGTAGAAAGGGGGAGGACAGAATGACAGAGGGAGTAAAATGAGTAAGGACACATGAGTAGTTGATATTCCCAGTCATATCCAGTAGGTGAGGCTAGAAACCTATTCTACAAAGCTGGGTGTCTGAGAAGGCTGGGTGATATTTTGGTCTCGTCTTTCTCGTTAACCAATCAGTCAGAACTTTATTGGTAGACGATTTGTTTGCACACTGTAAATTACAACTTGACATCTAATTTAAGCAAGGTTGGACAGCCAACACTTCCAGTGAGCCTGGATTGCTATCAGCACCTATTTCTTATGACACCAAGCAGTTTGCAAAGACATTTCACTTACACCCGATAATATATATTTTCCCCACATGGCTGCATAGTCTGTAAAGATGACTGTGTTGGGATTGCACCTTGCATACCCTTAGGCCTCAGATGGGGTGGTTTCCTCCTATCAGATCAGGTGTAGAGTTAACACGCTGGTGATCCTTATTCAAAATTTGTGTCTTGTGTCAGCTCTGGTGTCAGTCTCTCAGTCAAACACATACACAGTCAAACAGTTCACTGGTTAAATGTTTTGTAGTTACAGCACTTAAACTTTGTTGACTGATTTATGTAAATTATGAACATGACAGACAACAGCCAGAAATCAGCAGGTATATTATTTGTATGCACACAAAGTCAAAGGCTGAAAGAAATGACTACATTAGTAGGGCATAGCATAATGTAGAAAACATGTATGGGCTTGCAGCATGCAGAAAGAATGGTGGAAAAAGGAAATAGATGAATGGAGAAAGCGCTATAAAAACCTCAGGAGATATTGGGCATTTCTTCCTATCTGAATACATAGGTTTTTGTTGTTAATTTGATCATGCAAATTTATGGTACTAGTTATAGATGTTTGAGGGCATATTTTAGACAGAGAAATCTATGCCAAGAAAAACCTGAGCGGAGAGAAAATAGCACTGCAAGAGCTAATAGCAACTTTATCCTAGGGAGTATGAAGTACTGTTTGTTGTTTGATCTGGGATCACTTCATGATAGAAAAGCAAACAATAAACAGAAGCTCATTCTGTTTTTGTCAAAGCTGTTACTGATAATTGCATAATATGCTGAGGAACTGCCATTTTGTAAGGAAACATCCATTTCATTTCAAGTTTTGCTGTGAAATCATTAATCATCACTGTGGTGTTTTGCATTCAGATGTTGGCATGTATATATGTGTTTGTGTGTCACAAGTAACAAACGAGATGTGTGAGGAGATAGAAAGTTTTCTGATAAAAATGTGCAGTATCAGTGAAAGTTTTGTAAATGTCCCTAGCATTTTCACCACACAGTCATTTAGAAAGCAGAGCTGTATAAAGCTGACAAAATTTCTTTGTGTATTTTTTTGATATTATCAAACTTACGGGGACATCAGTACAGCTTAATTGATTATATTTCATTACCTCAAAAAAAGTGTTTATTAGGGTGCACCATTTCCTTAAGATCTGTTTAGAACAATTATGATATGCTTGTACAAATATGTGCAGTATTTCTCTCAAGTAAGTCTTAAGTAACACTTTCAAATATGATAGATTGCTGCTTTTGTGATCTGGATTCATTTCAAATCAGCTGTTGGTTATTATACACACTGCAGAACACTATTCTGTGGATGTGTTCTTTTTATTGTGAAAGCCATCAATGCGGTATTTTTCTGCTGACGTTTATGACAATAGTTAATTTTACACCTGAAACTCACCAGAGCCATCCTTTGTTAAGGGAACAAGCGACCTGCTACCATGGGGAACAAATACGAACATCTAACGCCTCCTCTAACCCACCCTAACTGCTGCACGTCCATGTGCACGCATGGACCATTTACACAGATATCCTGACAAATACATGTGCTGACAAACAGATGTAAGCACAGCCATAGCAGTCCTATACTATTTCATCCCACAGAGACAGGTATTTGAAGCTGAGTGCTGCACCTGTGCCTTGACAGAATCTCAGACCTCCCACAGAGCTGTTAAAGAACCCCAGTAGCCAAGAGCAATTCACAGCTGTTTGTGACACTGAGCACACACTGATACCACTATTATCAGGAGGCTCCTTGCTATCTCCTCTGCGGACACACTGCATCCACACGCATACACGGATAGCATGCTCTCACATTTCACACTTACAGTATGTGCAGTTTACGTTGCATGAGCATGCACAGTCACATACAGTATATGCACCACGCATGATGCATGCACACAAGTATGCGGGAAAAAACCTTGTATCGAATTATAGAATGTGAAAAACAAAACCAGATGTAGATAATCAAAAAAGAAAAATTATGCAACTCCAGATAGAAAATAAAACAACAATGCCTGCGAGAACAAATGTAAAGAACTGCAACATTTATGATAGACAGCAAACTTAAAAGCCTCTTAAGAAAACAAAGCCTACTTTTAACTTTTCATGAAGCAAATTCTTCTGAGCATATGAGAGAGAAATGTGTTCCTAATGAGTGTTAAACATCTTTTAATTGGCTTACGAGGGCAAAATGTGTCTGTGTGAAGATAAGGGCTTAGACAGTAGGGAAATCAAACTCCAATCTGCTACCTCAGCTTGCTGTAAACACGGGAGACAGGAAAATGAAATAAAAAAAACAAATAACAGGGTTTTAAAAAGGGGATATCAGACAAATAAAATCAAACTGAACTGCTTAATATCCTGACTGGGGAAAAGAGTCAGGCCTGAACAGGGGAGGAAAGACTCGATCCTATGGGAAAAGGCCAAATGTCGGACTCCCTGTACCTGCTCTTGTCTCATTTTTTAGAGTCACAGGATAATTCAGTGTAGGCACAGGTTGGTCAGGATTCCCTCACATGCAAGGATTTACAAGAAACAACACACTGGCATGACAATGAGAAGATTATTTCAGTTACTGAAAGTGGGAAATGACCAAAAAAAAAAAAAAACATTATATACACTTTCTGTGTCTATGTATATGTATACTGTTCATTCATGCTCTGTTTTTATGCAAAACATTGACTTGACCACAGGAAAAATATTTATACATTGAACAATTAAGCCTTGCTGTTGCCTCAGATTGCAATGTTTAACTACCATATATTTATATCTGTGGTCCCCCAGGAGCAGAAACTGGCTGCAAAATAGAGGGAGAGTGGTTTTGTATTGTTTGTTTTTCCCTAAAATTGAACTGATCAAGGCTTTTCAGATAACAACATCCTTTTCCAACATGGGTGGGCTAGCTAAACCTTTGACAACCAGCTGCTATTACAGTGAAGCCATTATAGCGGCTATCTCTCTAAGCACAAGTTAAGCCCTATATCTTAAATTTGACTCCAAGGCACGTAGGTGTGATAGTTTCTGGTACATAGAAATCGATACTCGTTTACTGTGTAGCGACACAACGTGTTCCCTGACATTTTGAAGCATTTGTCCCAGCAGGGTTGGACATTGCAATCCAAGCTGGGTCCAAGGATCCATTTAAATGATTGGGTGATTAATATGTGGCCATTTCAGATTTCTATTTTCAGCAAGCAAACTAGCAGAGAAGTAATGTGGACTGATGATGTCCATCAAGGATGAGTCATGTTGACAAATACCTTTTTTTTTTTTTTTTTTTTTTTAAAAAGGGGATATCAGACAAATAAAATCAAACTGAACTGCTTAATATCCTGACTGGGGAAAAGAGTCAGGCCTGAACAGGGGAGGAAAGACTCGATCCTATGGGAAAAGGCCAAATGTCGGACTCCCTGTACCTGCTCTTGTCTCATTTTTTAGAGTCACAGGATAATTCAGTGTAGGCACAGGTTGGTCAGGATTCCCTCACATGCAAGGATTTACAAGAAACAACACACTGGCATGACAATGAGAAGATTATTTCAGTTACTGAAAGTGGGAAATGACCAAAAAAAAAAAAAAACATTATATACACTTTCTGTGTCTATGTATATGTATACTGTTCATTCATGCTCTGTTTTTATGCAAAACATTGACTTGACCACAGGAAAAATATTTATACATTGAACAATTAAGCCTTGCTGTTGCCTCAGATTGCAATGTTTAACTACCATATATTTATATCTGTGGTCCCCCAGGAGCAGAAACTGGCTGCAAAATAGAGGGAGAGTGGTTTTGTATTGTTTGTTTTTCCCTAAAATTGAACTGATCAAGGCTTTTCAGATAACAACATCCTTTTCCAACATGGGTGGGCTAGCTAAACCTTTGACAACCAGCTGCTATTACAGTGAAGCCATTATAGCGGCTATCTCTCTAAGCACAAGTTAAGCCCTATATCTTAAATTTGACTCCAAGGCACGTAGGTGTGATAGTTTCTGGTACATAGAAATCGATACTCGTTTACTGTGTAGCGACACAACGTGTTCCCTGACATTTTGAAGCATTTGTCCCAGCAGGGTTGGACATTGCAATCCAAGCTGGGTCCAAGGATCCATTTAAATGATTGGTTGATTAATATGTGGCCATTTCAGATTTCTATTTTCAGCAAGCAAACTAGCAGAGAAGTAATGTGGACTGATGATGTCCATCAAGGATGAGTCATGTTGACAAATACCTTTTTTTTTTTTTTTTTTTTAAAAAAGGGCAATAACTGCTGTAATTTGCATCTTGGTTACTTTGGCAATTCCTTGAGCACCACAGCACACCTTCAGTTACAGGGATTCTTTTCTACAAATTATATTTTCCCCATTATTTACATGGTCAAGGAGGTTCAATCGGTAATGTCTATAAAAAAAAATTCATTATAAAATGAATATTAAAAAAAAGAATACATTTATTCTTATGCGGCCTTGTCAAAAAGTTCAAATTTGGTTTCCCATTGCTCATGCATGTAGCATCTTATGTAACGTGACCTTCTATGGGGGAGGCCGAATGTGGAAAGACATCTGGGAGCAGACAGGGTTTTTAGGAGTTTATAAAAACTGAATTATTTTAGAAACAGGCATAAGCAGCTTGAACACAAACAAGGGTTACTGCCAGACAAAGCTGAACTAGACGCAACCACAAACTCAAAACAAAAAACACCCTGGCTCTACAGGCTGAGAAAAACTAATCAACAATGGGAGAGCCAGATTGGACTGACAACACTAGAGGTGTGGCGCGGGGGCAATTCCGAGAGAGCAGTCACTGACTGAATGCATATATATGTAGGTGATCCAGCAGGGGTTCTGTGATTGCTATCACTGGCAGGGCAGTGCTGCATTGTCACACAATACACTGATTGCTGGCAGTGGCAGGAGGACTGACAGCAAGTGGAGGAGAGAGTAAGGACTTCACACAGTGATTCACTGAACACATTTTAAAAGCAACACTGCCCTCTAATTAATCTCATAAAGATGTGTTATTAAAAAAGAAAAAACAACAATCCACTAGATCATGTCAGTAGAGTCTCTGCTACCCCTCAAAGCTTGATGATTTGTTGCACAGTGCCCGATAAAGGTTGTAGTGAGTGATAAAAGGTGGCGAGGGTGCTTGTTTCAGGATGAAATGTGATCTTGCAATTTGTACCACAATGCAGACGGCTGCTGCAGTTATCAGTTTCCATCTGTTGAGCGATGCAGCCTTCCTGGTAAGCAAAACTTGTAGTTGCACAACCCTTACCACAAAGTTTTATCTTACACTTCCAAATACCACACCGGGAGATAACGTAACCCACAACTGCCTGTGGCATTTGCTAAAAAGAGACTTAAAGGAAGGTATAGTCATCTCTAGAGTAATAGAAACACAGTGCAGTGTTCCCTTTTGGATAAAGGGGCTATATGTAGAATCTATTATCTATATAACAGTAACTAAATTTAAGTTAGGAAAAGGGAATGATGCCACAACAGCTAATAACTTGGGAGCCATAGAACTAACAGCTTTGTCTTGAGTATAGACCAAATTTACCTTAAGTATAGACCAAAATTATGTATAGAAGAAGAGAAGATGGGAGATATTACAAAAGTAAATTAGTATGTACAGCATTATCACCCCCTCAACATACTAAATCCATCTGACATAAGAGTCAGTGGTGATACTACAGAAATGAGCTAATGTTAAGACACCTTATATATCTGCCTGGTAACTGCAAAATTAAAATAGTGATATAATGTATAACTATGAATGACTCTGAACTGGATCAGGATTCTAGGTAGCCTATGAAAAACCACATACCTTTGGGATTTGTTCACTTGCAGTTGAGAATGAGCACTTCAAGAAGCTTATATAGGTTCTTAACCTTTGTGCAGCTCCTTGTTTGAAAGATTTTTTTTTCATAGACTATCCTTCCTACAGCTGATGGTAGAAGAGCAACTAGAGCCTTTTGCCATTTCTGCACCAACTCTAACATGTGGTGCAGTGGAAAAACAGAGGCACTCCGACAATGCATTTTATAGATTCATAAATGTCTCCGATTTCCCAGGACCATAAGGGGAAGTGGCTGTTCAAAAGCAGTAGAATATACTACTATGTTATTCTAATTTAACACAAAAATCTATACTATTATAGTGTTTGGTGAAAAGTGTTACGAAAAGGCCTAATTAAAGCTAAATTGATACCTAAAGATATGAGAAATGGATATGATAGATATATAAAATAGAAATATGATGTTAAATCATAGTGATCCATTTCGTTAATATTTTCTAGCAGTTACATCAGAGAGAGGCCATAAGGGGGAGGCACGTAGTCAAGTAGTGTTGGACCTTCATAAAAGAAACAGACTTTATAGTTGCACAGGATGAGCTAAAGTTATCACAAGCTATTAATGATGGGGCTGCTGCCAGAAGATGGCAGGAAGGGTTGCGAAATAGCACAAGGCCATCTGTCAGATACTCATTGCTGAAAAGAATAAGCATTTCTTGCCTACCTGGCAAGAGATGGACTTGCTGGAAGCCTTGAGCAATGGCCTAAGTCAACTCCAAAAGTTCACAGATTTTCAGAGAGGCATATCTCATCTGATTGTGTTGTTATGTGAATCCTTTAAAAACACCTCATCTGAACAAAGGCTGCAAAACCTATAGATGACGACACAGCTCACAGAGGACGTGTAGCATCATAGTCTGCCTCAGAATGAAAATACAACAAAACAAAAGATAGTTTGCTGGACCACTAATTGCTGGTGGAGCCACGCTGCAAGGCACACAATGGTAACAAGACTGATGCCATCAAAATGAGGGCGGGTGTCTGATGGTGGTGGGCGACCATGACCCATAAACTTCAAAAGCAGTTAGAGGAGAAGCTGTGGAGGAGGAGGTTGAGCCAGCTGCTGCAGCTCCAACTGCCAGGTGGTACAGATAGTTACAAGCTCAACTCATCTTATTTTAAAAGCAATCTTCTTTAAGTGCTTTCAATCTGTGCATTTCTGTGACCAATTCAATCTCTGACAGGAATTCAGAGATGAAAGAAACATTGTGATGTATTAGATAACAACTGTAAACAGCTTTACTCAGTTTGTTTAACTTGAATATCTTGGGTGAAGCAAGTATATAATCTATAATCCTTTCCTGAAATCAAATGTAATATATGGTTTGTATTTCTTCCTGTGTTCCTGTGTTCTTCCTGTATTTCTTCATCAGTGTAGTTAAATGTAATAATTACCTCACTATATAGTAGTTTTCATTATAAGCGTTGAAGTCTGGCGTTCTCCCCAGATTCAAATTGCCATGACAGAATTACATGCAACGTATGTATGTAATCAGCCTCACTACTCACTTTCCTACAGCTGTACAATTATATTAAACTACTCTCAATGCAAAAGAAACATTAACTGCTGTTGCTGCCTAACATTAAAAACAATGAAGTAGGGAAAAATGGGCTGGCCTTTGTTGTGAAGCAGTCACAGCGCTGGCAGCAATTGTTTGGCTAAAATACATCTGCAAAACAAGAAATGGTCATTTTCAGCATTTCTGACAGCAGCTCGATCTAAACATTGCAGGAGGTAATGGAACAAGAAGGTGCAGTCACAGTGAGCTGATCAATGAAGACTTGCAGGCAACAGGCTCCACAGCTCCTTCTTTTCAGCAAGATAACCAACTCCTTATTTTGCCATCATTACTCATGGCATGATGGAAAAAGGCTGATTATTTCCTGACCTCTTTATTGAAACAAGTGTTAAAAACAGTTGGTCCAATTTCATAAATGTAAATTACTGCAAATATTAAAATAAATGGCTTTATGCAAGTTCACATAAAGTCCACCCAGATATTATATATCTGTAGACCCCCTTTCACTTTATTACCCCCAAAAAGTGCCATTTTATTAATATATTATAATAACTTGAAAATAAGTTAATATCATGCATGCACTATTTAAATAACGTAACACCAGCAAATTAATAAGTATTTCTCTGAAGGAAAGAAAAAGCAAAACAACAAAGCCTGCAAAAGCAAAACTAAACCAAAACCTCTTCTGTGTAAAATAATGTGAGCCCATGAAGCATTACTCCTTGGTTACTTGAATCATATGTCCAATGATACTGGAAAAAATTATGCAACAAAATTGTTTTTCCTGACACATTTGATTTGTTCTCAATGGTAACATAGCATATAGACTATTAAGCAATTCTATTTGCTGACATCGTGCTTGTATTTCAGACATATTGATCCCTATAGCTGCCTCTAAACCGCACCAATTTAAATATGGATTTCAGTAAAAACACAGTATTACCAAGTAATGCTTCATGGGCTGACATCAGTTAACTCAGAAGAAGTTGGGGTTAAGTTTTTTCAAAAAAAAAAAAAAAGAAAAGAAAACATACAGAAAGAAAGACTCTTTACAATGACTATGTGCCTCTTTCTGGAGCCAAGAAGATAGGGACACATTCACACATGTGTCTGTAATTTATGTGAGTCATCTTTTATACTGTAAGTTCAACTGACAAGAAATGTCCCTCCCAAGAGCAGCCAACTACTCATCCCTTATCACAGACAGTGCATGAGTTGTTCTCTGCACCCAAGTAGCAAACATAAGCGGATGCACTGAGGAGATACTGTGGATTTAAAAAGCCAGAAAAAGAGTGGTAAGTTCATTTTACTGGATGACAAGACCCTCTCCATGGTGTTTAATATTTTAGCTGAATGTGCCATCATGGTCTTTCAGCTAATGTGTGTCAAGTCAAGTCAGTGAATAGCTGTCTCTTCTTATCAATATGTCTGATGCCAAATGTGGGTGTTACTTGGCATTGGGTTGATTTTGTGCGGAATATTTTAGCATTGGTTTTACAATAATAATTGAGGTTATACAGTATTTGTTTATGGTAATGTAATTTACTATGATTTTTGCAAATATATTAAAAAATAAAGGTACTACACTATTCTGCTCTTAATTTGCACAAAAAAATTACTTATGTCAGCAAGTGACTTTACATCAGCCATTGCTCTGCTCTCTGGTGCTTCTTGTCTCCCAGCATTCAAAGGAATTGAATGACAACTAATAACTTTCTTTGTTATCGCTGCTAATGTGAGTGCATGGTTACATGGATTTAACATTTCTACTGCTTCAGCAATTCAGAGACAATCCCAGTTTTCTAATCTTAGCTGATCTTGAATTAGTTAAAGGTTGCAGGTTCTTAAGTTGGGTTAATATATGGGCAAGAATAAAGTTAAAAATCAGCAAGACCCTCAAGTGTGCAATTAACAAGACTAAGAATAAGCCTTACAACACTGTTACTTACAGTATGCACAGTAGAGCTTTGAGCTAAATAAGGACATCAGCGTGCTAACTTGATAACAGGGACAATGCTTGCATGCTGAAGTTTAGAAGATATAATGTTAACATGCATACAACATAAAATGGCACTAGACGAGCACTTGGGATCACCATAGTTACTACGAATCATCCTGAAGGGAACAGAAATATTTGTACAAATCTATGGGAGTCCATCCAATTGTTGTTGAATTTTCAGTGTGGACCAAAGTGGTTGACTGACAGACCAACATTGCAAGGACTACAACCATAAAAAAAAGACTGTCAAAAAAAAAGCACATCTGAGGCAACGTGAAAGAGATCACATTCTAGTCGAACCGACCACTATAGTCTTGTTATCGATTTATTTGTTATAAATGTTCACACTTAACCTCAAAGAAGGTTACATCTAAGATCTGTTTTCACACTTTTGGATATTGTAGTCAGAATAGATGTGTGTTCACATTTAACACTGGAACACCACAGGGGTGTGTTTTGAGCCCATTCTTCTTCACCCTTTACAACACCAGCGACTGCAACAGCCCGTCACCCATCACAACTTACTTCAAATACCAAGACAACATGGCCATTATTGCCCTTTTCACAGACAGCCATTCTGTTCTGGACTATCAAAATATGGTCACACGCTTCACGAAGTGGTGTTTTGACAGTTATTTGCGCTTCACTTCATCTTTAATATTGGTAAGACAAAAGAGATAACAATTGGCGCCCCCTCACCTTAGCACCCCATACTTATCAATAAGCAAACTGTTGAAATAGTGGAGAGTATTAAATACCTTGGAGTCCCTCTTGACACTAAACTCAGTTTTGACCGTAATACGAAAAAGAAGTGACCAAAGACTAGCAGCTATCTGTAAACTCAAAGGACTCTATGTTGCGCCCCCATCTACTTCTACCACAGTACCAAACTATCATTCAGCCCATACTATTGTACTGTTCCAACTGCTTCTTCAACATGTTACCTGTCACTACCTGGACAAAACTCACCCACACCTCCAACACGGCTGCCAAGATAATTGGTCTCCGCACACCCAAACTCACTTAGTTAAACCGCAGGTCCATTATACGCATTGCAACCTCAATAGAACAGGATACCACACACCCGCTCAATCAACATCCCATCCCACTACCCTCAGGGCACAGATACAGAACTTTAAGGTTGATGTTTTTGATGTTGTTGTTGTTACATGCATTGTTCATCTTGAAAAGTTAAAGAAAAGTTAAAGGAAAATAAACTCTAAAAGTGAAAGTCTTTATATAGGGTAAAGGACAGAAGGAATCTTGCAGCGAAAAGCCAAATATTTACATTCAATAACACTGATTTTTTTCAGGCATGTATATACATCAGCAGAAACACCAAGTGAGATTCTTGCTCTTCAAATGGTAAGTGTAAATATGATCAGTGTAAACTCTTCTGCCTGGAGAGCCAGAAAAACAGGTCTTGTGTCTGTGCAATGGAAGAAGCCCCGTCAGTTCCATAATACCAGGAAGCAGCTCAGCATAATTATTCTGCCCTAATCTTGTTTATGCTCCTTTATGACCGCGGTCAGCCAGGAGATCTGCTTTTATTGAGGTGTCTTCTTTTGCTGCAATCCAGATTACTGCAGCAGAGTGTTTGAGTCCAGTTTAGACTGGCACCACAAGCCATAAACAGACAGCAGTTTGACGGGAGCTTAGTCTGATAAAATAACAATGTGAGGAAGTGAAAGAATAATCAGTGTGAGAGGTTATGTTGGGTGCCAAGGATGGTTGTGCATGGGATCCAGGAAAGATCTCTGTTGTATCAAGAGCAGGTGGAGGATGGACAGTTCAACTATTTACAAGATCCAAAATTTAAGCTAAGTAGTATACCTCTCTTCTGGGTTTGTCTCTGTTGTTTTAATCCGAACAGTTACATTTTGTTCTTCTAAATCTGAACATGAGACAGGCTGCATATCTTGCCTCCCTATCTCCATTGTTCATACACAGCTAATTTGCAATCATTATTTACATTCACTGGAACATTTAGTTCCATTGCAGGAAGTAGTTTAACATTCTCAGAATGCAGCAACAGCACAGAGAGGAGGCTGAGGTGGAGGGATGTTTAGAAAGTGCTCGACTTCAACACAAGAGACCCGGGATCGTGTCCTGCCTTTTGCCTCAGGTTAAGTTTGAGTTTTTTCAGTATTTAACCATGATCTCTTGTAGACCTTAACCAAGTGCTTTTAGTTATCCAAAGATAACCATAAATACCTGAATCATTTTTCCGATATGTTCAGTATGAAAGTATCATTAAAACAAACTCTTCTTCCACGAAACCAACCGTGTCGCTTGATTCAGAAGATGCCCAGAATAACTACATATGTTAATGTTAAAGTAACAAAGCCCTCTGGCATCTACAGAGCAAAGTAGGAAATATTCTGATGTTGTTACAGAGCAACAGAGTAAGCTGAAGGACGTTGGGTTGGCCTGATGGGGCAACAAAACATTGGAGTCTGATTTAGGAAAGGACACTTTCCCAATCTTCTTCAACATCATTTTTTTTTTAATCATTAGCGCAATTGTTTCCAATTAACGATGCAGTAATTCTAACCCAAACTATGATCTTTCCCTAACCCTAACCAAGTCATTTATGTGCCTAAAACTAACTGAACTTTAACCATAGTAAAAACATTTATTTTTCCAACAGTATTTTGTAAAAGCTTTCAAGGGCACTGCTGTTCTGCTGAAAAATTCATCAGATCAGAAAATACTTTATATATTACTGTTTTTAACAGATGTATCAGTGAACATTTTTAACATTTTATTAATATGTTAAAAAACATATTAAAAAACACAACATAGGCAGCCTTATATTTCCACAAAATTGTATTGAATAAATGCAACAGAGTTGGATGCATGATTCTTCTTGTTGCAGGCTTCAGCTGTTGAATTATAGAAGCTAGATGTGAGGAGAAAACCCTACACATGGAAAGTGAAATGGGATGTTGTTATGCATCTGACCAATGCTACAGCCTCATGGGATTTCACACACATCCTCACCTCGGCGGTGGGTCTCTGCGCTTTTTGACAGCCTCAGTAACAAGCTGCTGGAACTCTTTAGACATGGCACTCTTAAGACACTTAGACATGCCTGTGTAGTATGTGTGTATGTGAAAGCAAGAGACAGGAAGAAAAATAGAGAGGCAAAATAGAGACAGTGGAAGAATGGCTCAGGGATATGTCAAACCAAAAGACGGCGGCCACTTGAGATGACGGCACAGCGAAGGCTCAAGTTAACCTCTCTTTCATTCTCATAGTAAATCTAAACCTGGATGAGATCCAGTGCATACCTTTTGTGTCTTTTAAAACAAAAGCAAAGTTACTGTCACTGAAATTAGGCTCAAGTGTTTTATGGTGGATGTCAGAGTAGAACACGGGTAAAAAAAAAAATAAAAAAAATTAACTTGTGCATTAAATTTGCCACCGTGACAGCTAGTTCCTAACAATTCCCGCAATCCAAACTATGAAATACCGCGCCTTGAGAAACAATGTCGTTTCATGTGAGGCTAATTCCAGGCCTGACCCTTTGCCTCGCTCCTCATGCCTGCACTTCAATACAACCCTACACAGATGCTATACACATGTAAGTGATAGGCTATTGCGATCAATCCTTAAAAGGAAGTGCAACCATCTGCCTATTGAACAGGCACTCGAAAGAGACGGAGAGGAAGAAAAAACACACACTCACTCCTATGTAAACATGCTTCAGCAGGAGGAGATGGGTCTTTAAAATGCTGGAGGCAGCGATGTGGGGTTGTGCAGGGGGTACAGAAGGGCGAGGGACGAGGGTGAAAGCATATTATAGGGGCGCTAGGAAAGTATGAGTAGTAAATAGTCACACCTCCTGCTCGGGGAGTGTAAGTTATCCAGCAGTGAAATATTATGTGTTTATGTGAGAGAGGTGGAAGAAAACAGGCTTCTCATCTCAGGACAGAGGGCTGTCAGATGATGGGGAACATGTCTACCACCGCGCTGTAACCTTCTACACAACATGCATACATGTGTTACATTAGACTGACACACTTAAAAAAATGAGTGAAGCACATTCATACAAACCACGACTCTATCACAGTCTCTGTCTTCTTTTCAATAACACACTTACAGGAGCGCAAACACACACACACACATCAAATGTGGCCAGAGCTCAAACACTTATGGGGGCAATAAGTCAACAAGGTGATTACAAGGGAGTCTTGAAAATGATCAAAGTACCAAATCACCATAAAGAGATGTGGCGCTGACAGGACTGGTTATAATACGGTCCAAACACTTCTCCTGGCAAATGTAGACCGGCTTACACAGACAGTTAACAAAGTGATAACCTT
Source organism: Istiophorus platypterus (assembly GCA_016859345.1). Taxonomy (NCBI): domain Eukaryota; kingdom Metazoa; phylum Chordata; class Actinopteri; order Istiophoriformes; family Istiophoridae; genus Istiophorus; species Istiophorus platypterus. The sequence continues at coordinate 9,122,323 of CM029124.1, read as the reverse complement.
ATTACAAACAGGAATACTTGCAGAAACACACACACACACGCACATGCACACGCAAGCACACACACACACACACACACACACACACACACACACACACACACATATATACACACACTATATCTCATGTCTGGCTGCCCCTCTGTCTCATTCACTCAAACATTGCTGCCATACCACCTCCAACCCCCCAGCCCCCTCCACCACTACCACCCACCAACTTGGCAGAGGGTGTATCCTATTTCATCCAATAATTTCTAACCAGGGGATGTCACTGTACCTGGCACTGTAGCCTAAAATAGCTTTTGAATTTGATTCTCTAATCTCTGGAAGTCATCGCAGTGTCATCTGTTCTTCTCAGTATCAAAAGCCCATTCTCTGTTAATCAGCTCCAGATGAAACTGACCCCGCATGCACGCACAGAACTTAAACTGGGCAGAACATACAGGTAAACAGAATGCCATTTCTTTCAAATACTACAGTCTGAGCCGTCTGAGCTGTGCATAGTATCATAATATTCGAGATTTCCTTGTATAAAGTCATTGTGTACTTGCAAAACTGGACTCTGATTGCATCTCAGTTTCCTTTGATCAATATTTAATGTCCATGCCAACACAGCATCTTATACAAACTATTTGGCTCACCGGATTACTTTGTTTGTGTTCACATCTCTTGTATTATTAATTGGCAGTCCTCTGACCTTTAGAAAATAACTGTGTTATATTTAATTCATTGAGTTCAAAACAATATTATATTGGGTAGTGATTACAGGGTCATATTTTATACAGAAGTTATGTCTGATCCAGAGTTTTATTTTTGGAAGTTATTTACTAAACAAAAATGATGATGAGTGTAGGGAAGATGAAGTCTTAGGTTTGTACATGAAAGGGAAAGGCCTTTTAGAAACAGTGGGATTCCATTTAAAGTCATTCCCAAAATGGTTAGTGGGCACTAAGAGAAGCAAATTCGCTCTAGGTGGCAGATGTCTCCATGTGAGTTGAAACTGTTTTTTGTTTCCTGAGGCCTCAAGACAGCAATAAAGGAACATGCAGAGAAAAGGAAAAGTCAGGGTCTGGAGGACAATAACAGAAAGAACTGGAGTTTTTGGTAAGTTCTAACAGAAGTTGGAGTCTGAGCTGTCACCATAGCCCACACACAGGTACAGCAGATACATTTGCCATTTGAGCTGGATAAACAGACAATACAAACAGTCCACCAAGGCAGATATTTGCTTTTCTTTCAATGTGACACAACAAAACAAAAGTGAGTATTGTGTGACTGTCGGGAAAGTGCATTCTTAAGAAACACTTTCTTTATTTATCTCAGGGAAATACAGATTTTTGCCAAAAGGTTTAGTTTCATTTGCAGTAACTTTGCATGTTGATGTTACACATTAGAAGAAAACAAAGCATGAAAAAAAAGACAAAAAATTATTAAATGGTCAAATACAATATCGAAAACCTAGAAACCACATATCGAGAACACAAGCACCTTTAGAACCCTTTCTCTGAAACACACTAAATGGGTGCTTGAGGCTGAGTGACACAACAAAGTTTATAGCCCACAATTATATTTTATATCCGGTGCTTACTGGCTAATGAAGCTTGAATGCTAATGGCGACAGACGAGTGATGGATCAGCCACAGTGACAATTGGCTTTTGCTGGCGAGGAATGTTGTTATTAGTCTGTCAGAAAACATCCAACATAGGAGGGAGACATGAAAAAGATCCCATTCATAGCCAAGGGCTTTACATGAGTGGGATTACAATGGGGCTGATCTGAGAAGAAGCCAGAGATCAAAAACTGACAAACTGTAAAATAAATCTGAATAGTGGAGAAGTGTAATCCATTTGAGAGAGCTTCTTGTCCTCTCCAGAGCTAAGAGCTAACGAGAAAGCACATGAGACACATTCAGAAATTAGCATAACGAGGCAAACCACTGAGCTTATACACAAATGGACTGATATCTTGCACAATAAAACATTTATGGGGGACCCTGCATCTAGTGAATGATGATCTGTGGCATGTAATAGTTCCCATCCGGCACACTGACAGGAACATTATAAGGATGGAGAGTGATGAGATTCTCATAAGCCTTGGATACTGCATGGAGCCATGCTGAGTGGAAAAAGACTTTCTTTGACTCCTATTGTACTTATAACAGCTAATATGACTGGGAACACTCACTGCATGAGACAACACAGACCAGAACAGGCTCCCTGATTATTACGTGGGTGGTTTAGCCATAAAAATCATTCTCAGGCTATAAAGGAATCATATGACCAAATTATATTCAGGCTGCAAAGGCTCTATTCATGTTCACCTGTTGTTGATTTTCTTCCTCAGGTATCATCAGTTTTAAGGGTTTTGATATTGTTTTCCGTAACCTATTAAGACTTGAAAGTACACACAGTGTATAATACCACTTACACTCTAAGGGTAACACAGGCACAGCATGGATGCGCCCTTTTCACTGGATCCAAACCAAAATTTAATGGGTTCTTCTTTGGCCCATGCCTAATCCCTGCACCAAGTTTGGTGTAAATCAGTTCAGTACTTTTTTGCGTAATCCTTCTGATGAATAAACACACACGGGTGAAAACATAACCTCCTTGGCGGAGGTAATCACACGTATGCCTATCAGTAATCCCATGCTATTTGTCAAAAATAAGCCACAACTTGAGAACTTTCATTTGTCATAATCACATTACACCTGCAGTATTGTGTAATTTAGAATGCTTCGTGCCGGAGAGCTTGCTGTGGAAAATCAGTGTTTATTGATACTTTACTGTTGGACTCCCATAATAATATGTGCTAAAAGCAGAAAAAATATCAGTAACTGTGTCGGCTTTCTGCAGAAAGCAGCATAGAAGAGTGAAGGTTTTAAATTTCCATTAAATTAGTCTATTACTCCTGTGGGGAAGAAAAAATCACACATCCCCCTGTTCAAGCACTTGTATCTGTTGCCAGAAAATAATAATCTATCATTGTTTGCCTCCTGCAATACCAGGAATTAAGTTCTCTTCTCTCTCAGCTTTGAACTGCCTTGCTCTTAATCAACTGGACCCTTTTTTCTCACCCTAGAGGCTCTTGTGTGTCTCTCTCTTCTGATGTCAACACCGAACGAGGAGGCTCTAAGGCCCTTAAACTTATTTTAAACAGTGCTGAGAGTGAGTATATTACTCAGTGTTGAGGTGGGTGGATGAAGATAAACATCATAACCACCCAAGTGTCTCAGTCATTCCTTGAGACTATGGTCCAGAGTTCGCAGCCACGGTGTAGTCTTAAAACCCTAATGTAAAATCATACCAATCAAAAAAGCTCTACTGGGATACGGTTCTTCCCTTTATCTCATCCTCTGTGCAGAATTTCATCCTATGGGCTAATGGTTTTATCTCCTACAGTTGAATGGGCTCATAAGTGTTTAGAGGGAGAGAAGTTGACAGACAGGAAGACATGTTGAGAAGCAGCTAGACAGAGGAAAGCAGAAACTCTGAAAGATAAAGGAGGGAAGGAATATGTCTAAGTGGCCTGGATTTTACTGTCTTATTCCATTATCTCTTTCCATTTTGTTTTTTTTCCCTGGGTGACCTCAACCTTTACTATATGGGAATTAAGTTTCACTTGGTTGTCATTTATGAACAAGACACCTGAGGCAACTGCCACTGTATGTATAGTAATACGTACTTTATTTCATAGTGTCTGTCCAACATTTATTTCTAACAAACATTTCTTCTATTGGCTGACTAGAACTCCTGCAGTTTATTAGCATTTAATATGAAAGGACCCAACTGTGATGGGGAAAGGTTATCTTGTTGAAATACCCAAGTCATTGAGCTCCGTAAATATTGAGCAAATGCCTACGTTAAAGATCATCTTGATGACGCACGGAAAGCGTCCGCTGAGTCCACTGTACATAGAGCTGTCATTAATCTGGTGTCATAATCAAAAGGTCGGATACCAGTTAGAATTTTTCAAATAAGTTCTCAGAAAGTGATATCAGAGCATTTTATTGGCATTTTAAAATTTCAACACTCCTCAAAAATTGCCAGAAAGAACATCTATAACTATGATATTAATAATTCTGTAAAGGCAATGCACAATATTCCTGATAAATTTTTAATTTTGTGTGGAGGAAAAATTGTTTTTCTGCATGTATTTAGGTGTAATTATCAACAAATTATTAAGTAAAATGTGTTTTCTATTACCTAGGGGATGTGAACCGGTAGGAATGAAGGGCTAACAACATGGACAGACGCTCTGTGGGAATCATTGAATGTGATTGATGCTTATTGGATCAGCTGATGATCATCTGCTGGCTGCACATGACTTACAGTACACATCCTGCCTGAAGTTATCCATAGCGATTTTATCTATTCTTCCAATTCCCAAAATGGCCAGATTCATTTACTCAAAGTCACATTGAATTGCTGTACTCCCTGATGTCAAATATTTTCATCTGTTTCACATAACAATGTAGAAGACATTGTGGAAAGGGCCACTTTTGGAAAACTGGTCATCAAAGGTTATTTTGGGGAGGATAACGTGCAAATAACAGTTTTCTAACTCCTGTAAAAACTTGAAACTCATTTTCCTAACTATTCTACTAACATTACATGTTCCTCTGTTTTTAGGTGAATAAATTACTGTACATCAAGACCAACAAAAGATTTAGCTGTTAGCAAACACAGTACTCTTTCTTGCTCGGTTTTCAGGGGATACAAGTTTAAACCAGGAATTTAAAGGAAAACCCACGTCCGGGACCTGTCATATTAACAGATAGATATTGGCCCCATGTCTTGTTTGTCTATGTCACACATTGCTTCTCTGCTTTTCATGCCTCATGTAGAAAGAGAGCAACCCTCTCTGTAAACATGGCAAAACTCAAACAGGCAATACGATGAGAATCATGTTTCCCAATCACATGGACTTGCTGCATAACAAATGGCCCCTTTTTTTCGGCTAAAAAAACATCTCCCACTCTCCTATCCTGATCTGGAAAAAGTAATCCACGCCTTTACTTCATCACGCTTGGATTACTGCAGCTCTTTATTCTCCTGTCTGAGCACAAGCTCTGTCAACCCAAGAGGCAGAAGCGCACGGAATACCAGTAGCTTCGCTGCAAAAGCTTCCCCCTTCGTTTTTTGATTTGATTTTAATATTAGTTAGTTTTGTAAAGCTCAGTAAGGCCCGGTGTCAAGTTAGATCACTGACCTTATGACCTTCTACATAAATGAGAAGCAAATTTGTTCATAGAGCCATTATGTAACTTAAAAAAAGACCAGGCTCTAACTGTCAGCCTTTTTGCTGCCAGATTGTATCAATTATCTTTTAAATCTCTGCATTTAAAAATGTCTTTTATAGAGTAAGTTTTCACCTAGGCTTATCATTTATTCTGTGTTGTACTGTCTCTGTTTTTATCTCTTCTAACACCCTTTGAGAAACTTTTCTCTTGATAAACAGAACCAAGCAGAAACTTTGGTTGCAAGAATCAACTATTTTTACTGTTTGTACAGAATGATAGTTTTCCTCAAGGCATTAATGAAACCGCAGCTAAGCTGTTTTTTATTTTGGTGAGAGGGATTCATAGAGTAGTATGCATGCATGACTTTAAATCAATCAGAAACTATCTTTCTATTGTTACCATCAAATTAAACCTTTAACTTGAACTAAACCTAAACTGCTTCTTCTTGGTGTTAAGCACAAAGGCAAATAGATATATCAGCCAAATGGCTATAGAGTGGGTTATATTGATATTATGCCTCAAATTCTATGAAATTAATGTTTTCCAATCTAATGGTAATGGTAATTTTAGAGCCTGTCAATGTACACTTACCAAAAATACCACATTAGGGTCCTTATGACATTTAATGAATACTTTTTCAGAGGCGCATTCTCTTGGGACAGACAGACTGAGGAGATATTAGAAATGCAATCTACTTGTTGGTGTTGCTCCCTGGATCCACATTTGAATTAATGCTATGGTTTACCACCCGTATGCATACAGTGTGCGATGATCCCAAGAGGTTCTCAGACAGTGGCTGCTTGCTGAACAGCCCAAATTTATTATTCCATGTGCACACGCTGTCAACAGATGCTGCAGATCACACAATACTTGTTCCCACCGCAATGAAGATATTGTCATAAATTGAAAGTGACAGCTATGCTGACACATCCACTGGTCTTTCAACCATACCATGATAACTGAATGTAAGGTTATACGTTGGGCTTATGTGCATAGTTAGACAAACAATCCACTTATTCTACCCTGGATTTATTGTTGCTCTACTAATGTGTATCAACCAGGCAAGTCCAGGATCATACACCAAACATTATACCAGTAGATGCAGGACAGAGACAAAAGTTTGATCACAGGTGTATCCTGTTTTTTTTTGTTGGATTTTTTTGACAGAGTGATCACTCATTGCCTCTGAGGGTACAGTTTTTTGTCTTTGAAGTTTCATTTCATCAATCCCTGTGGGTGGAGGAGACTTGACCCCAGAATTAATATGAGCAGGAGAGCAAAACTGCAGGATATCCAAAAATGCAATTGGCTAAAGTTTAGCCCTTATCATTTCAAGGGGGTTGGAGGAGGTATTTGTTCAACAAAATCTTAATTCTGCATCTCTGAGATCTGAAATATCTCCACCACCTTCTTAATTCATTTAACTGACATTAAGGCAGCTGAGCAGTCTGTGTTGAGTGTCTGGAATAAAGACAGGAATAGTGACAGGATGCTTTGATGGACAACAAGAGAAACATGGGATGGCGTGAAATGAAAACATTACTGTTATTTACACTTTCTCACTTCTCACCTTCTCACGCATATTATCATTATTAGACTAAATATATGGTAAGTGCCTTGTTCTGTCTATTTGTTGTTAGTTTTGAAGTCTAACATCTGAAATATGCCTATTATAAACACAGTAGGCAATTTCTGTCCTCAAAAGCAAATTCTTGCAGCTAAGCAAGCCGATAGAGCAACAAGAACTAGCATAAGGCAACCTTGCTAAGAAAAAGCTGCTGTGAAAGCTTTCTCTAGCTGAGCACCTTGTATTTCCCTATGGTTTTAAAATATATACATAATAATAAAAGCTTCCAAGCTGCCCTCAAGGACTTTCTACAGAATAATAACCCCAGAGATAATTAACCACTTTGATACAGTGCAGGGTTTTTTTCTTTGTTATACTTGGAAGCCGTCACCTCTGCACACAGCTTCCACTGACATTTAAGGAAAAGACTTTTAGACTATTGTAGTTAACATTTTTCTTACTTCACAACTCCCCCTCCCCTTTTTTTATACATTTTCGACTTAATTCGTAAAAAAAAATCTGATGGATTTTAATGTTAGTGGCTGCTGTCAACAGAATAACATAATTTGTATGCTCAAATCGTCTTCATAAGAGATCATTTCACTAATTGCAGTCAGAAGTATAACAAAAACCATCACTGGCTCAAATCATGTTTTTTTATATGAATTATGAATCACCATAAAGTATATACACAATACACTATCGACAAACTTGAAGATCTATTAATGGTACAATGTCAGCTTTTGACTTCAGTTGCATGGGAGGCATTGCTGCTCTTTTAATGCATCTTACAAAGATTCATTACGTAAAGTCCATTGGTACTTAATAGTGATCCATTCATGATACTGCTGTTCAGTTTAAAGTCTAATTTTTTCTGCACACAGACTCCAGTATGATGATTTTAATGGAGTATTCAGACATACTGCAACCTAAATTTTCTTGGAGTATTTCCAGAGTAATGTGGAGCACTACAAAAGAGTCTTTGGTCCCCAGAGGATGAGGGCTCGTCCATCAAACAGACATTAGATTAACTCATGGGTGACATACATCACAGCCGATGTAGAAGTTACCAAAAAAAAATCAACAACACACATAGGGAGTTGATGGACCCCAGTAGACTCGTAGTATGTTGTGTAATCAGAGGTCAAACAAAAAAACTAACGTAGCGTTTAAGTGGTCTCCTGCCATGCGTACTTTTAGGCCTCACTGGCTCATTGGAGAGATAAAACTAGAGAAATTCATTAGTGAACTCTAATCTATCCTTTGTGCTTTGCCAAGCGTGACTTAGCCTGATGTCGGTTAACTTATGCTTATGCTCTGTTTATGTGTGTTTGCCAGAGATGATTCTGTTTCCCTGCCAGTGGAATTTGATGGGGTATTTTCCTGAGAGGGAGCAAATTACAAAAGATTACAAATACAGGTATTGAATTTTGAATATACGTACTTCATCTTCTTAATCTTATTTCCTCTTCTGGCAGGTACAACGTCTTTCAGTGCTTTTGGTGCTTGCTTGTGTGAGTATCAGTTTGCACATTTGCAGGGAGACAAATCTAGTAATTACAGCACTAATTAAAAAGGTATACTAGAAAATTACATCCAAATTACTTGACACAAGGAATTTTAGCTTTCTAATGACCTGAAATTATTATTCCAATATATTAAACATAAGCAATTGTACTAATGACTACATTATTTAATGAAGTTCATTTCTTAATTAGCAAATATTGCTATGTAAACATACTAGTCCCCAAATACGATGCTGTCTTTGTGTTTGTTATATTTAACTTATAATTTGCTTAAAATTATGTTGTTATATTAATATCAACAAAATCTAAATTTCCCCTCTTTAGAATGTACATTTAAACAGCAATGTTTCCCTAATTCAATGAGAATATCTATTTTATCAGAGGAGTCAGCATGGATGGATTACAGAGACTCTGTAAGAAGGGTCTTAACATTTTCTGTTGAGGCATCAAAGGGCTCTCCCCCTAAAGAAATAGTTCTCCAAAAACCTGAAGAAACAGGCTCCAACTTCGCTTCCAAAGATAACACAACAAAGAGACCATTATGACAGCTCCACAGGGAGTGTCTGTCCCCTCAGGTTTTCTGGAGGACTTAAAGGCTCTGGTTCTGACGCCATACAATATGGGAGAGGAGCTGCTAGGTAGGAGGGCAGGTCCCTGCGGCACCTGTGCCCAGGGGCCAATCATCTCATACTCCATCATCGGAGTCTGTGATGGTATGTCATTGTATGCTGGTAAACCAGGGAATTTAGGTAACACTGCCTATGGTGATAATCTACTACTCACCAGTTTCAGAAAAAATCAAGTTGGAACTGAGTGTAAGAATTGCATAAAATAAAAATTTGTTTCCATCGAACTGTGACAAGTACAGTAATAATGACCATGAAGAAGCATGGAAAAATTTTATCTATCTCTTAGTTAATAAGCACAGAATTTTGGTACTTTAACATTAAAACATCCATAATTACCTAGTGAGCTGTAATGGGAGGCATCATCTCTATTTTTATTGTCTTTTTATATTCTTTTTACATCTGCTGTAATTAGTTATTTAGCAAAAATACTAAAATGCAATCTAATAAAAACAATAAGTAACTTCAAACTTGCTCTTTAGAGACAAAATGACATTTCATTTGTTTTTGTATTCAAAATAACAAAATACACTAAATATCGCTAACAAAATATAATAGTAAATGTAAGTTAGTCTGCAATTAGAAATGAGAAATTTAACTTACTAAGCTGATGTTAAACAGTATCTATCAAGTGCATAGAGTTATTATTTTTGAAAAATGTATCATATCTAAAACTACAGTGGGTACATTTTTTAGAAAACAGCAGATGCTTCCTAATACCTGAGCATCGACCTGGGACCCACAGTATAGCTATTAGCACTGGTTATAGTATTTTATTCTTGATCTCCTTATCTTACGATTGCCCTACCCAGTTCTTTTTCATTTTATGGATCTTTCACAAAGACATTGTAAACCGTTTATTTAATCCTTTTGCAGCTTCTCTTTCGCCTGCCCCTCAATAACCCTCTTCCTGTCTCTTTGTGCTGCTCTGACTCTGACATTTTGTCTCTCTGCTGCTCTCAGTTTAGGGATTTGTGGAGCTATATCGCTCCTCTTGCACGAGGAGGGACAAGGTTGGATGAGATTTCGCTGATCATATGCGAGCCACTATCATGGATTCCTTTGTTCGGGTATGTGCATCGGTCGATGGCGGTGTCAGCCCATCTCATACTTGTGTATCACATTCCCAATTACATTTTTAAAGCATTTCCCGTACAGCTCTCCCTCGCCTCCTCTATTATCAAAGGCTGTCTGCACAGTGCTTATTTTGAGTCACACGTTGGGACACAGTCAGGAAAAGACTAATCTTAAAAGGTGCTTGTGCACATAGTTTTGCACATTGCTTCACATTCCGAGAATGTATATTTTCCAAGGATGTTTCATTTATTTATTTATTTGTTTGTTTATTTATTTATTTATTTGATGCTTTTCAAAGTGTGAAGGACAACTTCAGTGTCCAAGTGTCAGTCTTCCTGTCTGTTTGGCTTGTATAAATAATAGTTCCTGTCTTGGGGATGAATGATGGGACTTCCTAGTAAACATAGAGCAAACAGGTCACTTTTATACTTGTAGCGGTTGTGGCTTTAGCTTCAAAACAGACTCAAGACAGCTTAGTAGAGCTGAGACAATTCTTACTCCTGCAACAAACGTTTAAAACCAATCTAAATGAGTTTATTTATTGGTCCTTAAGGTTACACTCTTTCACCAGAAGCTCTGGCATTTACTCTGTAATCTCTAGTATTACTACTATAGATGTTATTACAATGAGCAATGCATTTCTCTTTCGATGAATGACACTCAAAGCTATTCCAAGGTTGTTTTTTTTTAAAAAGCGATATCTGCAAAAAGCACCCCTAAGATGTGCCCGTTTCACGTCGATATAATCATGTGAAGGGAAATTAATTAACTTCCTGTGACCCCACCAGATATTTGAATGACAAACGGGAAGTAAGACAAATGCTCAGTGGACCAAAGCTCCAATGTTTGTTCAGTGTTCAGTCTCTCTCATCATCCACATCATCTTGTTTATCTGGCCAATCAATCCATGTTGCTGGGGTTTCTTGTACAGGATTTTGCCACGGATGATGGAGCGCATTCTGTTGACCTCACCCCTCCTCTGGGAGAAGTCAATGGACCCCAGCAGCTCTCTCCTGGATACTGCTACAAGAAATTTCATCCCTTAATGCAATCTCAGACGTCTTTTGTCCACCTTTAGCCGATGACACTTCTTATGTGTTCCTCGCTCAGTTCTTCCGAAGAAAAGAAGTTGGGTAAAAGTTTCCTATTTCTTCTGATGAATTTTACAGTGCTTTTGTTCATGACATAAGAAAATCTTCACGTGTTTATCAGGAAAATTATGTTTTAAAGATACACATAATAAATCAATCAGTCAAGGAATTGTTTGCTATTGATTTCTTACACAATAGGTGGAATTTTTCACTTTTAGACAGCTAATTCATTACTGTACACTATGTCTCAACTAAAAACTGCTTCGTAATACCCTCTTTGTGTTGGCCCTCAGGTATGTAGCAACAAATTCAAATAGGGTCTGCTGTAACTCTGATGATACACTTCAAGCTGGAGTTATTTCAAACTGCACCTTTGAGAGAGAAATATGAATGCCACACGCCAAATTGAATAATACCAGCCAAGTTTTGTCCAAAACCAGTCTCTCACTCTTCTCTTCATTTGTCACCATCCAACAGACACAGACAGGACCCAGCTTGCCAAAAAGTCTTAGTCGGATGAAACATCCAACTCTACGTGCCAAAATCAACAAATGTCAGGTGTAGTTTGTTAACCAGTGTTAATCAAGTTAAATAACTGCTACGCACTACCCCAGTACGTGCTATTCTGAGTCACTTAGAAAGTTCGTCAAGTAATATTCTGTTTCTTTGATACCGCTTTCCTTATCAACAACACTTTATCCGTGACTGCATAACCTTTTAGAAATCATTAATGTGACAGGAATTTTAAGCAGAGACTATACACAGATGCATTGAGTTAAATGCTAACGTCAGCATCCTACTATGCCACTTAAACCACTAAAGCAATGGACAGAATACAAGTTGTCCTAATGAAAGCGCTAGGTGAGAAATCAAGGGATCATCAAAGGCACTAAAGTTCAGGATAGAAACTGTTTGAGCTGCCTGAGTCAGAGATGGAGCTACCGTTGAGGACAATGCATCCTCAGTATGTCCTCAGTAATTTTCCTGGATTTTAGAAAAACCGAACTTCAGCTTATGCTCAATAGAAACCTACACAGAGTGGGTACACGGTGGAAACAAATTATTAACTTTTAAAAGGTGACACGCATTTACAGTGTGAGTGCAATAGGTTTGTCATTCAATGTGTGCAAATATCATTAACCTTCACTGGTGGAGAAAACACCATCAATACTCACTTAAGGACATTAAAGTCAGTTCTATATTGACTTTTTCTCCTCTCAAAACACAATAATGTGGTTGTGAGATGAATTCCAATGTTTTTTATTTTTCTTATCACAGGCAATTTACAAGAAACATTTGTTTCTTACTCCACCTAGAATTGTTCTTTTATTTCTGTGCTAGTGTATTTTTATTGCTTAGCTACTTAGGGCTATTTAACAACATTTTCAACTCCTGCAAAATATTAGTTATCCCATAATTTAGGTGGTTGCCCGTTGACACATTACTGAGTGAAAGCAGCGAGGCCTGTCTTCTTTAATATTCATCTGCAAATAAATGCCAATGCTGAAACTAAATGTGGAAATGGAAGTGAAGAAGTGAAGAAATGAAGTGAAATCAGCTTTGATGATGCCATTTGGATACAATTCATTATTTGGTTTTAGCAAATTATGTGGGGTTGATTGGAGAGTACAACCAATACAGAGAGGAAATTTGCCAATATTTCTTTGATTTGGTCTCTTTCGGTCATTCAAGAAATAGTCCTTATTAAATAACTGCCTTAATTTGTGCAGACTACTAAGAAGAATAGAAAAATACAGTTTAGTCTCCATTTCTCTTCCCAGAATTTCAGAGTTGGGGTGTTTTCTTTTTAACCAAACGACAGCAGCATCAGCACAGTAATTTCCAGTGGGATAACAAATCACCTCTACCCTGGAGACAGACAAACACAGCATGTGTGATGGATAGCCAGGCTGTTAAAATGTGAAAAAGCAAAGTTTTGAGGGAGGCAATACAGTGCTACAGTCTATGCCAAGAGGCACTTTGCCAATATGAAACTAACCATTATTATGAAAAATAATCTTTAGGGAAAAAGGTGATTTAAAACTATGTTGCTCAGGGTGACGACAATGATAGCACCATGAGTAAAAAAATTACTGCAGATATGTCAGAGCACACGGTGTGTGGCATAAACACATGCATTTAATGGGTAAACTGTGACAGAACAATCTATTTAACTGACTGCTAAGAGGAAAGACAAATGGAAAAGAACAAAGTGGGAAAATGCACACAGGTTGCAGCTGCCGAAGAGAGAAATATGATGCCAGAGAAAATACTGGTTGGTAACAAGGCATGACATTATGGTGTGAGGGCGGAAAAGGCAGGTCAAGGTAAGCTGGAAAATATAAGCACATAAAAACAGGTTATGGCCTATGAGGGAGTGAGGCGATTATGTGCGTTTAACGTCCGACGGAGCTGGAGTTGTGGGAGACTATAGGGAAGGATGGGGGTGTTGCGGAGGAAAAGGCAGAGAATGTATCTTCTTTTCTGAGGTAAGTTGTGTGTGACTGCTTTGTGTGCACATCATTTCTCTATGGTCTAATTACAGCTGGTTCCACCTGGCTACACCGCTCTGTCCTCCTTGGTGCAGAGAGATAGCAATGTACGACCACACTGAGATCCAGAGGTGGGGAGTTAAAGCTAGAGATAATTGCCGTTTACGATGTAGCGACATTTTGTTGTTTTTATTTTTTCTGAACATCAGTAAAATAACATGGAAGTGTTAGAATTTGCACCTTCTATGAATGGAGTGTTGTATTTTACCTTTAATGGGCAGAGGCAAGACAAATCAAAGAGGGTTTACAGGAATAGGTCTTATAGGCTGACAGGTCTTTGTTACTATGCCAGACACTAGCTCACAAAGCCGGTAAGTGTGAGGAAGAAAATTGATATGTGCAGATTTTTTTTTACCAGTAAAGGGGTTAGAGCTGAAGCTCAAACATCCTCTCATGCTGAGTCAGGAAAACAAAGTGTGTAAATGTCCATGTGAGTTACAAGTTACGTGAACAGCTGAAGTTGTATAAAGTTATATACAACTAACGTACTTTTCAGTGCACTCTAGCCAGCTAAACTACTAGCAATGATAGTTTAGCTGTGACTATCTTTGCCCAGCAACACCAAACTAACCAAGTCTTGTGTTAGATAGACAAAAAGTTTTATATTCTGGTGGTCCTAAAAGCAGTGATAACACCCAAGGCAAGTTTTAGGACCAATCCAACTTTTCTTTTCTTTCTTATCAGGCCATGATCAGAAATTGACAGCTACCACAGCTTCCATAAAACAAAATTTTGGGCTATTAGCTGAGCTTATGACATTAATTCAAAACGCTGGCCCACTCATGAGAGATGTCAGATTAAACTAGGAAATATACACTGATTCTAAATGATTTCGATGCGTCACACTAGGTCAGTGTCAGGTGTCAGTGATAACGATCATGGACAATCATGAACATATCGGGACCCTTCAGACGGTGGACTAACATTCGCCTGCCAAAAACTGCCTCACCAGTTTCCACTTTATCTAAAATGTAAGAGAATTTGCCATTGCTATTATTCTGTCCGCCTCACACTCTAATGTAACCCGATGGATAGCTAAACACCTTCCCAAACCATGGTTTGTAACCTTCAAATGCAACTAAAAATGAATGGAAACATTTTTTTTTTCTTTTCATTTTTACAAGCTTTTTGATGAAGGAGAATCTTGGCTCCATCAATGATGGTTAATAGTCTAGACAGTGTCTCTGGCATTGGGTGAAGGTATTTAAAGAGTCTGGAAGAGTTTTCTTTTTTTCAATGTCTTACCAAAACCAAGGTTGAGATGCAGGTTTCATAAAAAATGTCACATTTGTACTTGCACATCCACTGTGACGTATTTCACCACTGTAGGCGACATTTAGCAGCTCAGTCCTGCTCTTTATTGGATTTCGGGACATTTACACTCCAGCAACTCCTGCCAGAGTTGTTATCCCGGACAGTGTTGCAAAACACAGGTCTGTCCTCATCCTAAAGGCCTTTTCTTTTGCAGAATAAGGCCTATGTCTGACCTCCTTCTTGCTTGTTCGAGTGCGTACTCAAAGCAGCCAAATAGGGTTTTGTTAGTACAAAATAACAATCCGGTCTGATCAGTCTGGAAAGGAAAAACTAGCTCTGCACTCCATTACAGGAGAGGTTCTTTTTCCTCTGTGTCTACGACATGGATCATCAACTAGTGAGGATGCTGACTGTTTGCCTAGAACGCGTAACTTCAGTCTCAGTCTTTTACCTCAGTCTCATGTATGCATAAACCCATCAAGTGCCTACAGTATAGTAGGAACAGCTTGACAGGTGTTGCAGTGGGGCTTACCAAACTCAATCTATGCTCCAAACTAAAAAATCTCTAAACTTCCAGTAGCTTTGGTAATTTTTTTTTCACTGTGTATCATTATCTCAGTTCAAAAGAATTATCCGAATCTAGATCTCTTTTCAAATGTCAACAGCTCCTTTGAAAACATCTTGAGATCTAATAGAACTTAGTCATTAAATGCATTACAATGATAAGTCTCTGCTTCTATCAAAACAATGATTGAGACAGAACCTGAATAATAACGCTATGAGACTCGGTTCATCTGAGAAAAGCTCCTTCCTTCAAATCCTACTTTCTGTTTCTGTTAGAGCTGGCATTTAAATTAATTCAAAAATAATTCAGCAAAATAGAGAAATTAAGATATGGTACATGGGGCTGAAAAGCGACAAAAAAAATGTAATTAAATTTCAAAAATTTTAAATTGCTTTCCTTCAGGTGTTAATGATCAGCATGGCAGACATATCGAGAGAGGCTGAAATGAAAAAAATACACAGACCTATGGAGCCATTCAGACAGCAATTGAGAAAGACTGGCACACATTTTCAAATACAAATACTGTGGCAGATGATTTGTCACTACAATAGCTTATAATTTTCAGACTCTAAACCTAATTGTGCAACAGGAGACAGTCAGAATTATCCTGTCTTTTGGGGACTAATTAGTAAGAAAAGGCACTCAATTTACCCCTGCTACCTCAGTTGAATGACAAGTGTTCCACATCAAAATCCATGGTGAGCATTTGTGTGACATTACAGAGGATTTTGCAGTCAACCTTCAAAATAATAATCAACTTATTACAGATACTTACGATTGTGACTGAGTGTACAAATTAAACAAGTGACAGCTGGTTGCCTTCTAATATTAAGTAATAGCAGTAATTCAACAAGACAAGTACAACTTGTATATGATATGCTCAATAATTAATCTAAATCACTTTGTCAGTTGTCATGTGCTGCAGAAAAACAGGCAGAAACCAAAATTCATTTTGCAGTGCAACGACAATACAGTGCAACAGGTAGAAGGTAGGAGATAAAGGGAGAACGAAGCCTTCCAACTTTAGCTTCCACCGGCATCTATCAGAGGAGGTATGTGCCAATAAATTTAACAGCATCCTCTTCAAAGTCACTGGCATCTGTTCAATGAGGAGACAGAATTACAAGCAGCTCCATCAGCCATCTACCTACAGACGCTTTTGTGGCAAGAAACTTTTTAGCTTTATCTCCGAGAGTTTGACTGAGCGATGGCTCAGCACTGAACACCACGGTGCTCAGCAATCCCGGACACCCAAAGAGAGAACGGGGGAGGGCTTCCCCAACACAGAGCCAGTCTTAACAACATGGTGTCACTTTAAATTCCGATTGAGACCATTCCAAGGCATGTGATTGAAAGCTACTTTTATATAAGAGAAAATCCATTAAGGAAGCTAGGCTCTTCCTCTGATGCCACATCAGTCATCCCAGGCAGAGCTACAGAGAATCAGAAGACTAGGTGCACAGCAATGAAAAAAAAAAACGGCACTTAATATCACTATACGGTTTATAACATGTCTCTTTTATGCTTTGCTCACAATGCTGACAATCGCAGCCACAGCCAGTCAGTTTCTCATCCGGCGATTGTGGTGTAGCACTCTTTTGGCTGACTCATTATAAAATCAGTGTGAGGTGAACATGCTTTTAAGGTGCTGAGGAGAGACCGAGATAACATTTAATGTGGGGAATGAAATAGCTTTCTAACCGTGGGAGGTGAGACAACAGAATCAAGTAAGCATTTTATAACCTGTGCGCCTCGCATAATGAAATACTGCCACATGAGACATTTATTGCTGTGCACCTTAAATTATCCATGGAGTCATTTGGAAGTCAGATTTCCGGCCTGTATGAGTGAGGACATATTTTACGGCCTTCTCCTTCACTTTCCCACTTAGGAATTGAATTTGGTGATGTTACACAGCACATGTGACCTGTATTAAGTTTGCGAACAAACAAATGATGTGCTATTTTTGGCTACTAGGTCAGGTGTCGGTTACACCACTGTCCTGCTACTGTGATTGTGTTAGCGCATGGAGTGACTTTGCAATGGAACTGAGGACAATCTGTGTAGAGTGCAGAGCCATTTACGGATTTTAGCAAACCTCAGTGTGTTATGAAACTTGTCTTGGCTTAATCATTTCTGAGTTATGCCAAGTACTGGCCGACCAAACACTGAGCAAAAAAATGTGGCTTGTTTTTGAATCTTGCGAGATTGGAAAAAATACCAGACAATAACAAGTGAAATTATGCCTGTAATCACTGTGGAAAACATTAATTTAAGCTTGTGTAGTTTGTAAAAGTACTGAGATACACCAGCTGTATACGCTGTTCAAACAATCATTAATACAAGCTAAAGCAACAGCATAAATAACAAGCTAATGGGTCACGTCGTTGTCCATTTGAATCTCATTTGAATTCTGGCGGTGTTATATAAAATTCCACGCTCTGTGTCTCGGTTCATGCATAGTTTGACAGATTATGTGTGATGTTAAGGATATGACCTCCAAATCCGGGGGGGTGGGGGGGGGTCATTAAAACAAACTGGTACACATTACAATGTCAGTGGCAAAACAGACCTGTCAGGCATTTCATACTACACTAATGTTGAGTTTGAACAACGTGACTACTCAGTCCTCTTCCCAGTCAAGCCCATTAACTCCAGCGAATGTGCAGATACTAAATGCGATTCCATTTTCTGTGTCAATTTTTGCTCTTACCCATCACGTGACAGAGCCTTTGGCAGAGAAAGACAATAACAGGAGACAGATGGCTATAGATTTTATTATCAATGCATTCTTATCAATTAGTCTGACTAAAACAGCCACTAGGAAGGAGGAGAGTTGCAGTTCTGCCAGCCATACTTTCTGCTCACTCTCCTGCTCTTATCTCTTTTTCTGAGGAACCTACAATACCTCTTCCCTTAACTAACTTCCCTTCTTGTCTCGTCTCTGTTCTTATCTTTTACCATCATTATTCTCTCTTGCTCAACTTCAGTCTCAGTCTCTTGATCTGCCCCTGCTTTTCCAAATTCCCATTCTGTCTTCTCCTATTAAATTGCTCCCTTCCATGCAGAAACCGGTCGAAACCCACAGTTTCTCACCAGTTTGACAGTTTTAAATGGCTTGTCATACTTGATTACTATCCATATCATGAGGTTTTTGAGATAAAGGCATTTGATTTTAGACATATTGAAATTATGAATTCAAAATACAGATTGCTTGGGGTTGTCAGGGATTTCTTTTAATATTAGTAACTCATTTCTGCAACCTCTGGCCAGCAGTTTTGATTAGAATGGCTGGAGACAATTCTGTATTACCTTTAAATACTGAAATAATGTTTTTTCATTCACGTTCCTTTCTGTTGCATCTTCACAAGGGCAAATTCATAAGCATGTTTGTGCCCGTGCTCTGAGGTATTACCTTTTGCATTATGTTGTCCTAGTGAAGCCATTAACAGCATGTCACCAGGGCGTTTCGCTGTCAATGGCTACACATGGAGGTGGCAATCAGAATTCCCATCAGATCAAAGCTTATTGTCTTCACTTTTGTCAGAGGCAGGTGCAGCAGCAGAATGAGCTAGATGCTACTCATTGCTGCTGATCTTGCTGAAAAAGAGATTTTCAGTCTTATTTGGTCCACTTTTGTGGAGAGACACATTGCAGCGGAAGTGATTTGAATGCACACACAAGCTGATACAACCTGGAAACTGAGCAAGACAGCAAATCAAGAAAGAAATCCATTAGCTGGACAGTTGTACCGGTTGTTTCAATGATAGTAAGTTGGATTGATTGCAAGTGAATGTGTTTTGCTGTTGTGTGCTTTATAAAGCTGGACATACCTCAATAAGGCAAATTTGTCTTGCTCCTGAGTTATAATCAATTCCTTTTAAAAGGGCTAGAAGGAAATACGTTTCACTTTCATTTATACCCTAGAAGTAGTATCACATTTTCTCATCATTCATTGCAGATAAGTGTGCAAAGGTCATCCAATTAGTTTTTAGGAAACTGAGGAAAACTTTGACCTTCTATTAATGCAGAGCGCAACGTGATCAACGAGGCATTCGTTTCCTAAAGAGCTGAGACACCAGGGACACTCAGTAGATGAGTGGATGCCCAGTAAGTTTGTCATCTGTGAAAAGTGAGTCACTGGTCATTTCAACTACAACTCAGTTTTCCATCCCTCTTAATGTTATATAGACTAGATACTATAAAATACTTAATTGATAGATATCAGGTATACATAATCTCAAAGACAATGCATTTTAAGTATTTATATCTCGTTGTCTATAATTTTACATTTGTAGCTCAGCTGAGCTGAAATCCGATCAAATACAGCTGTGGAAATAAAAGGAGCAATAACAAAATGTAAAAATTCCTTATTTAAAGTGAAAGTCCTGCATTACAAATTGTAGTAAGTGACGGTAAATTGATATTATCAAAAGTGTAAATGCAGCAGAATGCCCCCCATCAGTTCTTTGTCATCATATATAATATTATTTAATAATTAACGCTGATGCCATGCATACTGTATTTTATTGTTGTTGCTGCTTGAGAGGGAGCTCATTTTAACTGAATGTTATATATTTGAGTAGTTTAATCTTTAACAAAGCATTAGATTCTATGAAATGGTCATATATTTTGTATTTGAAATAATCCAAATGTAGTAAAATAAAAAAATAAAAAAAAATAGTACAATATTACAGTGCAATAAATATAAAAATTGTAAAATATTATGAAAGGGAAGAGAGAGAGAGAGACAGCAAGAACTGGTAGAGGATAATGATCATTTTTTTCCTAAGCTACTGCCATTTCTCAAAGTAACAATGGGGAAAAATATCTTGAGATGTCAGAGGAAGTCTGGTTTCAGACTTGATGCTGAAACCCACTGGGAAATCCACACTACTATTTAACTCATGGCTTTCAAATCAAATCAAATGAACACTCCTAAATGAGCTGACATTCGATGGTAAAAATGAATTTTTATCCAATCCCAACAGCATTTTGAAATGATCATGAATATTCAGATCCCAGCCAGCCTGAACTGACCTCAGTCTCACTGGGTGAAGTGAAATGTTGAAAAGCAGACATGTTTGACTGGGCATAAAAATCCACTTTAACACAACATTAGCTTTTGCAAATAAACCAGGAAGCACTCGCCTGCAAATCAAATGTTGAGTGGACTCTTGATTTAGGGTCTGTTAAGGTTAATATTTTTGTGAGGCTCTGCCATATATGTCCCCAGAGAAAAATTTAAACTGAGTACGGCTAAAGAAATCTGTGACTAACGTAAGGATCCCGAGGGAAGATTAACCCTCTAGAGAGCTGTATTTTCCCCTGCCAAAGGGGATTGGGCTGAATCAATGGAGTGTCATTAATTGCAGAACAGGGTGGTATTCTTGGCTCCAATAATTCACGGAGGAAATGGCTGTGAGCATTATTGCACCGCACAAATCACTCTGGCAGTTAGCTTAGCTGATGGACAGGGGGCAGACGGGCTTGAATAGTCCCAAGAAAATGAACAAGAAATCTATAAATTAAAAGTGAAGCTCCGTTAAAGTCACATTGTCTGAATCTGGTCAAAAATCTGAGAAGTATCTCCCTCCCCATATCCGTCCTTCTGCCACTCTCACATGTTCTGGCTAAAAGCAAGAAGGAAGGCACAATGATGTGCAACCTGCCAAGAGGAGAGCAGTGAAAGTATGAAATTAAAAATATGTATGAGAGTAAAAAAATAGCGTTGTGATTAATTTCCACAAGAGGGGGGGAAATATGGATAAAATCCTTTATCAAAATGTATTCTTATTTTGCGTTATTATTATTTATCAATTCTGTCGATTAGGCTGCAACTGCAATTATTATTTCCATTATCGCTTTATCTGCTGATTATTTTCTTGATTAATCGATAAATTGTTTGGTCTCTAAAATGTCAGAAAATAGTGAAAGATATTTTTTTTTTCTATAGCCTACGGGGCCGTCTTCAAATCATTTGTTTCCAACCAATAGTCTAAAACCTAAAGATTTTCGGTTTACTATCATATAAGACAAAGAAAAGCAGCAAGATCCCAATCATGTTATTGGAGAACTACCCACAATGACCTTCTATTTTTTGGCAGCAGTAAAATATTACATATTGTCAAGTCACTCAACCCTAGTTTCCACTACAGCAATACATCAAGTTGTTATTAAAAATCTGTCACTGCCAGATTCTCTGCAATCCCAGCTTTTACAAACTTTAATATAACTATATGTAACTACGTGTTGTGTACAGCAGAACCCAGCCCCTCCATCTCCAATAACCTAAGTTTACATTCCCTCAATGCATTCGCAATTACTGGGATACCAATTTCTTATCATATGTTCTTGTCTAAATTTAGTGTAAATGAAAAGGAAAACAGAGCTTGTGCTGGAGTTTGTTTCTTTTTTGCTCCAGGCTATGGGCAAAAAGGAGAAATTATCCCCCCTGGCGCTTTATCAATATTTGGACACAGAGAGAGAATTACTTAGTTCACGCACCCACTCAAATAGTGGGTACCTCATAAAGTAAGTCAGCTTAAGAGCCTATAGCTACTCAGGCATAACAATTTCCATGCATACAGTTTGGAGAGGAGCTAGGTAATGAGGCAAATTACGTGGCTAAATGGAGGAGCCCGGTGCTCTGGAGTATAACACTGTGGAAAGGTGACCTCAGGAGGTCCTGCACTTTACTCTCTCTCTCTTTGCTAATGGGAAGGATTCAGCTGGGATTTTATCAGCAAGGGTAAATACGGTCTATCAATGACCAATGGATTACAGGTGACAGACTGAAGAGGAAAGCACGAGTCCAAAATATCACTACTGTCATAAATATGCAAGCTATTGAAATATTACAAAGATATATCTATAAATACACTCAGGGTGCAATGTATGAAAAAAATCGCCAAGACACTTATTTTTAAACTAAACAAGAGCGCAACTTACTGCCAGTAAAATATATAGGCTGTTGTCACACCAGCGCGTGCTCTGACAGTGAAAGTCCATTACGCACTCAGAATACACCACATGGGTTACGATTCTCTATACATTATATACAGAAGAAAATCAGTTTCAGTGGACCTTAGGGCATGCATTATGTGAGTAATTAAGAAAAGAGTGCAACAATTACTTATATTAATGTAGCTCATTAATATAATTACCCAGAAAAATTTGAACATTATTTCCATTGATGAGATGATTGAGGAGACAAAAGACAGTCATGGATAAAAGCCGACTGAGGGATAGATAATTGAGAGCATTAACTTTATTGGACCTAAGCTGATGTGAGGGTGGGGAGTAATGTAATCATTGGCTTTCTGTAAAGTCAAATGCTTTGCGGGTCTGATTTAAACAGCCACATTAGGGTTTTAAACACAGCTGGACAAGACGGATGGAATCTCAAACATGCAAGTGAATTGCTGTTAGCCATAAAGACAGATGATTCGTCAGCACAGATGTAGATAACATGACACGGTGGGCAGTAGACTAATGTACCAAGAACAAAAATCAATCACCCTGAGTCTCAAGCATGTTGCAAAATTTCAGAGTAAATTGTGTGTGTGAGAGAAATGGAGAGACCCCTGAACTTAATCATGTCCCTGATTAAAGCTAAACAATGACCAATGGTGAATTACATAAAATGTTAAGCTTTAAAAGGTCGCACATGAGGAAAACTCTTATTATGTTAACAGGAGCACATTTCCTCTCCAAGTGGCTTCAAAGTGATGCCTACAAAGGTGGATTGATATTCCCGCTCAGAGAAAGACAAAGCAAAGACGGCTGCGGGGGGGGTTAGTGTCAGGCCAGCTGCACAGTCGTGAGTATGTGCATATAGTGTGCGTATTCACATGTGCTTATTCGTCCGTCTCTGTGTCTGTGTGTGTCTGTATTTTTTATCAGGGTCTGATGCAAGTGCCTCCAGATGCTGGTGCCATTTTCTCCCCTGCCAATCAAAGGCCACAGCAGAATGCCACTCCCTCAGAGCCCTGGTTTACAGGCAGATTTACCTGTATGTCAGTATTAGTCGGATGCAGACTGTGCTCTACCCTGTAGCAGTAAAGTCACACAAAGGGAAGCTTTTTTTCCCCAGGTAAAGCATTAACAGCTGTGATCAGTGGGCATGAAATAATCCATCTTAAGTGAATTCTGTTTAGTAATAAATATGTATAATCACAACAGTATTTCATAAAAACTGCCAAGAGTAAAATCCTCCAAATCACAAAAGAGTTCAGTCTTTAATGCCTTAATAATACCAATCTCACAGTTATTTTCCAAAAGACACATTTATGGAGCTCTGGGGGCAAAAACATTGGGAAAGGGATGTTTTCATAAGTGTTTCATCAGTGTTTTATAGCTATAGCCGTACCAACAAAAAAAAATATGTTTCCTCCTCAACATGGCGGGGGCAGGCTGCTCCACTCTTACAGATTACATCATTGTGCAACATATGCTCATGCACACAAATTATGTGAAATGCAAATCTCTTATGCATGTGCATGCTATTTGAACACAGTGCGGGAATGGCGGACTTTGCCACTGACACTGTAAACTATCATATTGGGTAAAGAGGTTACTAGTGAGTGTAAATACATTTAATATTAGAATAAGTGTCAATCACAACTATAGTACAGTATCAAAATTGGGTTCAATACGATGAAAAAAGATTATAACTTCAAACTAATTTTTCCAAATCCTTTCAAACCTGACACTGATAGAATGAAGCCTTATCATACTTTTCCCTTAGGGGATATACAGTATTCTCCATATGTGAACAAGACACACATTCTACATTTATTATTGTAGGGTCAAACAAGCTTCTGCAGAGATAATGACTTTATTAAAGGGCTGGCATGCTGTTAAATTGAGTGTCTGCAGCTTAGAGGCCTCTAACATACTAGGTTAATAGAAAAACACACCAAGAGAACATGGTAGAAGCTACTGGGGCCAGTGTTTTCCATACCTTTTCACACCAATGATCCACCTTATCCAACAGCAGAAGTGAAACAAGAAAACAAGTGAGGGATGAGATACAGAAATCATCTTTGAAATTTACACTCACTCTGTTAGCCATCGGATGTCTCAGAAAAGGCCACTTGATTGCAGCACATAAGACATATAGACCAAATGTACGCAATTTTTCTTTCTGATAATCACAAATTACATCATGTCTGCAAACCTTACCCTTGTCAGAAGGCCTTATCAACTTCCATCCATTCCATCCATCTTGAGAGACTATTTTTGTTGCTCCTTTTATATTTCAAAACACTGACTCAAAACCACCAATAAATTAAAAAAAGAAAAGAAAAGAAAAGAAATGTGGCCAATGAAAATAAGGCCTTAATGTACGTCATGGAGAAATGCATCCATCCCAATTGCATTGCTGATTCTGGCACAGATTAGCATAGCCTGTAAAGAATTGCTGATATCACTAAAACAGGCTATACTAATTAAAGCCAGAATCATCAATTCAGATCTTCAGACACCTTGAACCCTAGAAATGAAAGAGAGGTTTGGTTCCAAGTGAAGCTAAAACTGGAAACGAATCAAACGTTAGCATCAGAAGGTGAGCAGATGAATGGAAGATGAAAGAAAAGCACATGAGAAACCGGATGTTTCTTTTTAAACTTTAAATTTGAAAAAAAGAAACACATTCATCACATGCTTTAAAACATTCTTATTTTCCATTTTGTTAAGGGGAACAGGGGAATTACAGTTTTTGTGCTCACTTCACTCAAGCTAGGTGTTGGAAACAATGAGAAACTTTTCCCATTGTGACTGTTCAACACATGGTTCAGGGGCAGAGAAGGAGCCCACAAGACAGATGGCCCCTTGTTCTATAAGCAGTCTTTATCACACAGAAGCCATATCTATCAATTATACTGCACACAATGCATCACACCAGGACAAACCTCACTGTGAAACTGCCTATAATGGTTGGCTGGTGGAGGAGAAATGAAGGGAGCATAAGAAAGAAAAGGAGAAGAGTGGTAAGGGTGCTGGTGTTAGACAATATACAGCCAAGAGAGAGAGTTAGGAAGGTACAGTGTGACAGAAAACAAATGAATAGAGAACTGTGTTCTGAGATAAGGAAAATATACTTTCTGTTTCAGACCTCGGCTCAGCTCAATAAGAATTACCCAGTGTAGACTTAGCAAAAAAACACTGCAGCATTTTCCACACGGCAGAATAATACAAAGTCTACGAAAGAGGAGTCAACAGGTCAAATAATGAAGATGCTTTATTGGTTTTGACTCTCAGACTTATATGTCAAAGATATGACATTCCCTGTGTTTGGTTTGGTTTGCTCTTTCAAACTGTGGTGAATAAAACACCGGTGAGTACGCCTGTTTGTCAGAATTGTCCGGCAAAAAAATTGGCGCTCGAGATGCTCTGCTCAGAAGTCTCCATCCTTTACCGTCCATCTGTGGCTTAGCGAAGGTGGAAGCTGTAATAATTTAACATCCTAGGGATACAGACCCATGATGCAGAGTTCAGTAGATGCAGTTCACCAATTTATCACCAAACCATAATGACGCACGCCTAGATTTCTATCACTGACTTTGAAAAGGAAAAAAATTCCTAAGGGGTTGTGTAAACCAAATAACTAAACTAGTACGACAGACATCAAAAGACAAAAGGAGGAAAGTGTGTTTTGTTCATTTTCAAAGTTTTGTTTCCATGGTTACTAATGGATTTGTGAAGTAATTTGAGAGTTTTGGAAGAAATTCATATCTGGAAAAATTAGGAGCGTGCCTCAACATATTTTCACATTGTTCTTTGCCACTGAATTGAAGATGACGTGTGCATTTTATCGCAACTACAAACTCAAATATATAAAATATTAGTTTCAGGTACAGTGCTCCTTCAGTTGTGGATCCATGGCTTACAAAGTTTGGTTTAGCGCCAGACGATGCAGATAAGAACTGCTGTATACTGTTGTCGTTTACTCCAAGGTCTTTTGATAATACTGTGAAAGTAATTTTTTTGCACCTGCAATTAACAAGCTGCAGCATAGCAGTGTGTAATACCAACCTGTGTTATGTTCCAGTCAATAACTTTTAGTGCTAAAACAACACTGTTAGTGTGATGGAGTCATTCTGAGATAATACAATTCAATTAAGTGTCCTGACTATGCTCCTGCTTTCGAATGGACTACTTCAAAACATTTTTTCTGTGTTTTTTCAGTAGAGTGACGTAAAATTGTATTTTTTCATTAGTCCTGTTGGTACTTTAAAGAGTGTTTGAGGTCCAGTAAGACTATGGAGGTTATGAAATGGGTTTTCACTAAAACTAAATCATGTTGTGTAAAGAACCCAGCTAATATAGGTAGATTCAGATTCTAACTGTAAAAGATTTTTGCACAAACCTAAACAAACAAAGAGTTAATAGCTATAGCCAACAAAAAAACAATGTGTAACATGTATCCATTAAAATTCCTGGAGTGTCTCGAGTGAGGTGATAGTGTATAGGATGTCTTAAATATTGCAAACATGTAGGGACGTGGACTGCAGTGCTGTATCCACCATCGCATTCCACATCTGAGGAATAACATGTCTAACGGTTGACTGAAGAGCTGCACAAATCGAAAGCCACCACTTAAAAATATATTTATGCCACAGGGGAAAAGTTGGAGATACATCTGGACACTGTCTCCAGCAGGTATAGGAAAGTGGGTTCTTGCAAATGAAATAGGAAGGATAAGTAAAACCAGGGAATTTTGAAGGAGGGACAGGAAAAAAGAGAAGGGAGATAGAGGAGAAAAGTAAAGTGATTAAGTTTTGTTCCTCTTGTTTAGATGTCCTCACACTAGATTTTCTTAGTAATTACATAATTTCCACTTTAGCCTTCACTATTGGCATAATATAAAAAAATTGATGTAATAGTCAAAACATAAAGTGTGTGATGGCAACGGAAAAGGCTATTAGGGCAGCTGTGCCTCGCTTCTATGTACTAAAATGTTCCCATACACATACTGGACAACACATAACCTGCAGATGGAAGCTGAAAGCATATTCACAGCTAAGGCTTGGCAAGCAGAAGGCACTCCACCATCATTAGAGCTCAGGAAAAGGCTTAGGAAGGTGTTAGGATGCAGCTGTAAATGACAACGATCACATTCAGGAAATAATACAGAGGACATTTAAGAGTACTGAGGACAAACAGTTTATATAGTGTAGCTCATGATTCCTAACATAAAGATGCGTTGATAAGAGCTGGTATGTTTCCTTGGCTAATGCAGTGGAGATACAAAATATCCAAGTTAAATATGTTGGAGAGGTTAAGAAATGGCTCCGAGTCCCATGGAGTAGTATGGCTTTTTATAGGAAAATATTTTGAACTGCTTTTATCAAGTCCACAGAGTGCGCATAGGCAAGGATACGAGTATAGAGGGGAAAATGAAATTCAAAGCACCTGAAGTACCTGAAAGGCATAATAAGTGCCCAGACATTTATAGCACAGGTACACCGAAAATATAGAAGCTTAATGCTGAGACTGGGGCAAGCTTTTTGCAGCAGGGAAACGCAATCACAGAAAAGAAAGATTACTGTGGAGCAAACATATTGACAGAAAGAGGCAGCAATTTGAGCAAAAGCTGCCTTCAGACAAAGCAGTCAGAGGATGAGCTGGTAAAGTGAAGAAGGGTACTTGGCTAAAGAGTTGTGCAATATGGTGGGATACCAAATTAGACTCATTATGTGTGACATACAAAGTTTCATTATCATCCCGAACCTCAGCGGAGCGAGGGTGAGAAAAGACTAGAGAATACAAGAGATGTGAGAACTGGTTTCAGTTTAGAACTGGTTCCAAATTGACATAGACATCAGATTGGCATATGATTCAACCCATCTGAATCATATGCCTAGGAGTTGTTTTTATTGATGCTGGCTTGTTTTTCTGAGAGTTGCACATTAAAAAACAAAACCGTCTAACTCCTGCATCAACACTGCTGGAAATCAGCACCATGAAGGATTCATGACTGAAGAAACAGTCCAAAGCGTGCCTTCATTTCATGAAGAAAGATGACAACAGTGTCTGTTGTGTTGCGGCGCTCCCCTTACATAGGCTCTACTTGGGCTGCCACTCCGGTAAAATGTAAAATCATTCCGTCTCAACTGAGGTAATTCTTACTTTACAATGTCTTATTTCACTCTTTTCCAACTAGGTTTTGGCCACAGAATTATCTGAGTCGTGTGTGCTGTAGGTGATCTTGCTGAGCAGCTTGGGATGAGGGCAGCCGCCTAGCGTCTCCCCAGGTGTTTAGAGAACATCTGTAAATTCTATTGTCTAGCTATAGTCTGCATGTGAGGTGTTTAGGGGTCATCTGTAAATTTTAGCTGTAGAAAATAACCTGTGTTGCACTCTCCCTCTCTACACTGCATGAGTATCTGTATGCATATCAGTCACATGTTGCACAGCCCAGCACCACAAGTAAATTCTCAATCTGTGGGAAACACTGTAATGTCTGTCAAATGGTAAATTCAAGAAAGGGTGGAAACATCAGCCATATGGAGAAAAACCTTTCTACACAACATGGGCTTTAATTCTGGGAATGCCATGTATTTGAGACTCTGTCCGTTACTGAAGGTAAATTCCCTATATTATAAAACACTAGTGCCATGCAGATAGGTTTAGCAGATTTTTTTCTTGGACTAAGAAAACCCGAAAGCATTTGTTTTTCAAAATGCTGTACAAATACTCTTCCATTTCATCCATTTTTGATGTATGACAGAAAGACTGTTCAGCCCATTGTTCAGGCTCACAGAAAATAAAACTGCCTCATTGATGCTGAAAACCTGTGCAGGCCTACTTTTTTACCACACAGAAAAATTAAGATAACAGCAAAAGTGGAGCACTATATCTTTTTTACCTTTCATAAAATTTTCTTGACATGTGTTACCAGTATAAAACCACAACATTTTATCACAATGTATTGCAAATGCTGACCATGCCCTGTATCTACTCTCTATACTTCAGTGGGAATGGAACAGGATTCAGTCCTGACATGATAGCACCTCTGGTCTCTTATTCCAGGATAAAAAGTCATCAGAAACAACATCACAGCTGTGGAACTGCTGTGTTGGAAGCTGGTCAGTCTTATTCTATGGGTATTCATTGGTCAATCCAAATCTGCAGGTATACCATGCAGAGAGACTTAAACTGCCAGGTAGTCCAAACTCTGGAAATATAATTACTATTGCAATAATCACTGCAGTAATAAATTTAAATCTAAGTGATGTTAAACCTTTAAAATACAGTTCACACTATGCAACAACTGGATGATTTACTCTTCACAAGAATGAAACGTCCCAAGCTGATCAGCAGGATCATGAAATAGTCCAAGAAAGGCATCTTTTTAACCGCTGGCATGAGGGCTGATCTAAACCATATCCTTTATTCATTGTAACCCGCTGTGCTGCAAGTATACCAGCTGTCAAAAGACTACCATTTTCCCTCATTAAAACACTGCAACTATTGCAAAAACACACACTAGTGAAGATATATTCACGCTGACAGCAAAAAGAGTAGAAGTTAAGAAAACTGTATTTGAACGTCAGTGTTAGGGAAAGAGAGAGGCTGATATAAACACTTCACATATTATATGGTATACAAACCAAAGCAATTCAGAAACTATAGGCTAAGTGCAAAATATCTGTTTCAATTCTTATTCAGGTGTTTTGCACAATGACCAAGCATTGAATCAGAGTAAAAATATGCGGGGGTTAGGGTTGGTTCTGGCAGACATATCTAAACAGTTATACTAATTTTAGCATTAACCTAATTTAGTGTTCAATGTGCTGCTGTGTTATATAACTATAAAAATGTCAGATTGGAACTCTGGAATTGACAGGTGCTAAATGTTAAATTACTTTGATTAGGACTTGGCATAGAAAAATCATGATTCCTTCATTCCTAGAAAACACAGATTGTTGACAACTGCTTACACGCTTTAGACTGAAAGACTATTAATGAATAATGATACATGCATTTGGCAAAGTTGGACAGTCTTTAAGGAGACTGAACACAGACATTTGCAGTGTTTTAAAAATCGGTAATCCTACTATACTTTCATAAAAATATTTTGTGGACAGAAAATTTCAGGAGAGGAAACTTAGTGTAAGTATGTGAGTGTATGTGTGCATGTGCGTCCATGTGTGTATTAACAGACTTGTAAGATGAGAGATTTCCTAACTTAGTCAAAGATTGTTCTGTAATTGCAAGTATGAGCCCCTGAGAACTGCGGCTGAATACCGAATAGGTTTTTATAATGTTTGAAGTAATATAAAGCTGCCTAATGAAGTCCCACTGGACTGGTTTTCTTCATTGTAACTCACCTTTTGTTCTCACAGTCACTCCATCAGTTTGACTATGACATAACATGGCTAGGATATCCAGCAAGAAAAAAACTTGACAGATTATGACAGAGACTGACAGAATATTATAGTTTGTGGCTTTAGAACGTGGTGTGAATGCATTCTGTGTGTAGCTGTGATGAAACTGAAACGTTTGAAAAAACTACATGTACAGAAATAGGTAAGAAATAAAGAGTCCTTGCGCTATTGCACAACTTGAGGATTTTCTTTTCAAAGAGTGACGATAAACTGCAGGACAAATTGCTGTTGCAGACTTTCAGATCCCAGCACACACAAGATCTCTAGAAATTAGTCTTAAAATCTGCACAAGAGTTTTCTGGACTGAATAATGCATTTTGCATCCATGCAGGAGGTAAGAGTAGCTTCTATAGATCTGGTGTGCAATGTGATTTTATACTAACTTCTGCTTGAGTTTTCACTAATGAGAAAACTTTATGTCATTTTTGTAACTCCTAACCACAAACTAAACTTCATAGAGTCAAATTGGACTGAACAACATGTCCTATTTTTTCCTATTTTATCAATATATCCTTATGTTGAAAAGATTTCTCCAGGGACCCTTCCGACTGTGGGTTTTGGATGGAGAACATTTCTCAAAGCGTTTCAAACCTTAAATCGCTGATTAAGATCTGCCATGAACATCCTGCACATCCAATAAAACCTAACAATGTAACTAATAGATGACATAGATGAGACAGAGCAAATGTGGGACAAACACATTACTTTAGACAGGTAATCATATTCCCAGAATTGAGGTGACAGAAATGGTTTATCCGTGCCTTCCTACAATCAAGCCAAAATGTGCACATCCATATCTCTTATATAACCACGTCTGTGCCCTCTGTTACCGCAAACCCAAATGAAATGCACACCGACTGAATTCTATCCAGTGCCTGAGTGCTTTTACCCACTCCTGCCATTGTACCCACACTCACAGATTGGCTAGATGACAAACTTTAAACCCACTGAACTTTATATGGAGCAACAACACTTTCCCTGTACACATGCACCATTTCCCTCATGAAAAATGTGCCTCGCCTCTGGCCAATTAATGAAAATTATTATCATTATTGTTATTATTTTTTATGTTTACTTAAATTTAATGTGTTTTTTTGTGTGTGCTAGTTTCACTTACAGATTTTGCATTGATTATAGCCCAAGGTTTTCTACCATCAAACGAATGTAAGTCTGCTATCAATCATCACTTCGGTGCAAGACTTGATTTCCAATAAGAGGCACTCTCCCCAAAGGCTACTTCATTTAATGGTAACTTTTAAGGAGAGTCTAAGGTACGTTTTATCAAAGAACAAGTTTTGCAGCATGATGCAACATGTAGATGGTACTATGAAACAAAATCAGTCCCATGTCAGTTACACTCAGGGGATGGATTTTATTACCTTCAAACGAGGATACGGTTTCATAATTCTTTGTTTTCATCTCAACAAAGACTAATGTGAATACAAAAACGTTTAATGTGTTGTCAGGACAACTTGAAAACCAACTGATCCTCCCTCCAGATGTGCTGAAAGGTTACCATTTTTGACACACTACAGAGTAAATCTAAAAAAATGGATGCACGTCTGCTGCTAGATCACAGGCAGCAATTCAACCCGTGCATGCAAAATCCTTGCTTCTCCTTTTCTGGAACTAGTGCACATATCCATTTCAGTTGCAATGGAACTGCCAGCCCTGTTCCTATGGCAATAATACATTACTTTACCTTCAAGGACATTTCTACGGTTCTTATTTTAAACCATTTGTTTCAATAAAATCACACATATGCTCTATCATGCAGCACAAGCTCTCTATTTCTCTGAGCCTCTAACCATGTTACACATCATTAAACATCACATTTATTATTCTTATAATTAGTAGTAGTAGAAGTAGTTGTGGTAGTATTGGTGTTTTGGTTATGTCAGGCTATTATTATTGTTTGTTTATTTTTTCTGTCTTGTGTGCACCGTTATTTAGTTTCCACAGGTAATAACTTACAGATGGTTTGCACTCCCCACTGAAGGCTGCTGCCCTATATGGGCCTTTGCTTAATAACAAGCTGCCTGGAATGTGCATCCAAATTAAGAGCAAACGTGATTCACCAACATTTTCACATGCATACTTACAAATTAGTGGTCAACAGAGGTTTCAAAGATGAGATATGGGGTTTTCATTTTTTCCTCTTTTTCAGATTTGACAATTGAATTAAAAAAATAGACTGTTGATATCATATATTTTCCCTTATAGTCATCAAAGCCCATGATAAGCCCAAAACTAAAAATGCATTGATCCTATTACAGGCCAAAGCCTGATATTTCTTATTCCTTGGTGTCAGAAACTTTCAGTGTTGCCCAAAAACTACTGGGAACACATCATTGAACCAACCGTCAATTTTGACTTAGTCAAACATTAACCTTCCCGCTGCCAGAAACACTCACTAGAACATCAATTGTGCATCAATCCAGAACTGAAAATAGTCTTCTTCAAACAAAACATTCAGTTTACAAGTGTCCAGCAAATTTAGCAAATTTAGGAAATTACTGAACCATTTTTCAAGAGTGATTTTTGAATTTTTTGGGGAGTTTTTTTGTAAAGAAGTCTTCAGGAGGAATGAATGAGTTTGAGACTGAATGCCACAGACCAGGAAGTGAGGTTAAAAAGTAGTGACAGATGGACCAGAACACTATTGCATTTGGTCTGTTTGATGGGATTTGCTGACACTGGCAAACAAATAGAATATTACCAGCCTCATTCTTGAAGAGAGAAAATATTAAAATATTTGTGATATATCTGTTTCAATTACAGCCATGTGATTATTGGCTCTTTGTGGATATAAGAGTCGTGTCATCATGAAACACAAAATTGTAATCAAACAATTTTTTCCCAAAGGCTTATTGATCCTTAAGAAGACTTTTTCAGTTAAAATACCGATAGACACTTTGGTCAATAAAGAAAAAATACATCCCTTAATTAATGTTTGTTTTTGTTTTTTTCACTTGAAGGTTATTGCCACTTAGGCCTAAGGGGGAAATGGCAATGCTCAAGCACTGATGAGTCAATCAATGCTTCAGGAAGGAAATTTTTTTTTTTTTTTTTTAATTTGCATTGAATTTTTTTTTCTCAACGGAGGCAGAAATACCAGCAGAGAAAAAGACTTTAGATAATGTGTTCTGTTTTAAATGGCTTCATTTAAAATGTCTGACATGAACATTAGCAAAGGGCTCGGAGCTGCACATCCTGCAAAATGCTGATGGGAGGAGAGGAGAGGGTGTCAGTTGTGAATAGAAGGGATTCTCTGTCTCTTAACTCACCAAATGTTTTGGGGGAGGTGAAGTGTCTGGAGGTCACCTTTCAGCAGAGTGCCTTTTGGTGTCCAGGCTGTCTACTGAGGGTGCATGATTATCCTCCACTGGCTGGATCATGGCGTCTGAGAGGAAGACAGGACGCAAAGAGAGCAGAAGGAGAAGGAAAGGAAAGGAGAGAATGAGTTAAAGGGATGTGTCCAAATTAGGGATTGGGGAACGTTTACCTCACTAGCTCTTTTAGCACTTGAAATGAATGGCAAGATGCAACAGGTGGGAGAGCCCGTAACACTACATCACTATAGAATGAGCCAAAATCACTGCTCTTTCTCTCCAGAGAATATAAATTCTGCTTCTCAAAACAGAGCCAAAGGTCTTTAGATGTTAACTAATTTGTACATCTTTTCATGATCGTCACTGCGAAAGTAGCTCATATTGCTCTACCTCAGCATCTGCAGCAGTCTTAAAATCTTTCCTTTATCTGTGCAATATTTTTTAATCAGGGGTCTACTTTAATACTGTAGCTACCATTCCCCACTGGATAATATCTGTCAAAGGGAAGAATGGCATGTCTTCATGTCTAGGGAAGTGTTCATGCCTTATATAGTCTTGGTCTAGTAGAGTTGCCTGCTGCACATAGCTGGATCTGGCCAGGGGCTAAGGAAGCAGACCATATGAGAGATCATTAAAACAGTCTTCAAGTCTTAAGAGACAAATATGAATGTGCTACAAAAAAGAGCTTGTCATTAAAAATAATCAGAAGTGCTGGAGCAGTTCCCAGACTGAAAAAAAATTATTATAAACGGAAGTCATAGCTGGCCTTGATGGATAAATGAAGAAGGGTATCTGAGTGGAGGGCGGTCAAGGCAGGGGCTTGATACCGATATTAAAACAACTCATAATAGCCTCCAGTATTGTGCAAAAATGAGCCCAGCATCTGCTTTTCATGTTGCACTTACAATTTAAGCCCCAGAGTTCAATCAAGGAATCATCCTCTTCGAATGGGAGGTTGAAATAAAATTTCTTGGTGAGGTAAGTTCTCTTTGCAGTGAAATTTTTACTAAGTAACGCTAACATTTTCACTGGCTGCATGAAGACTAAAGTAAGAGCACACAAATTTAAACAAAAATACCCTACTGTAACATTTTTATAAAAGGCATTATAAGATGGAGTACTTCACCCTAATACTGACGACCTCGCTTGGTCTATCTGCTCAACATTTGAGCTGAGTCTGAAGGGGCATTCTTAAGTGAGCCATAAAGAGGACTGAACGAGACAATTACCATTTTCAAGTTTCCACTTTAAATCTATGAAAAAAAATTGATCTGAGTCTCAATTTGCATGAAATATCCCATGAATGAGGAGGCTTTTCCCACAATAATACGAAAGGGTAATTATCCAGATAGAGAATGTGAACGTACAATAGCTCATTATCAATCTGAAACAGAAATGTGTCATACAGTACATGTGAAGACCACTCCTTTAAAGTAATAGATAAAAGGTCAAGTAATTAGCATATAGCTCTAGTTCTCAGTCTCCTGGTGAATTACTCTGTAGAAGAAAATCTTCAAGTGTTCATTTTCAAAATGAAACTGTGAGGAATATGAAAAGAAACTTGTGTTTTAATCAGTAGACTTTTGTTAAATGTGAGAATATCCACCCATACACCAGGCATCTGGAAGGCACAGGGGCCATTAAAAAACAAGATACCCTGCACCAAAAATGAAATCTGTGGAATTTGTGGGTATTGAGGCAGATCTTTCAATCTTCATTCTAAATCAGTCACACATTTGCAAGTGTTAGCTTTTGTTAGTTGCTTCAGTAAACTGTTATTCTTACATCTGGTGGTAACTGGTTGGAAATATTTACTACCAACTAATCTGTATGCAAGAGCTAGTTTGTGTGCCGGAGTCTGTTTTATGTTGATGATAGGTCAATCTGCAAACAGCTCCGTTATAAACTAGGTTAAATTTGGACTTGGAAAGAGCTGGTGCAACCTGCTCCTGGAGGAGATATAAACCTCTGCACGCATAAAGTAATGGTTAAACCTGTTACTGCCAAGAACCGCTCAGAGACTTCATGTGTATTAAAAAGGAGGCACATAGGAGTCTATAGGCCCCTCAGGGAAACAGAAGGGACTTACAATTGACGCACATGGCCACTATGGTACACATAAAAAAAATATGATAGGTTGGATTTTGCAGATTAAACACAAACCTTTGCAGATCTCATGGTACTTTCACTCACAGTCCCTTATCTCAACTAGCTATAGTCCAATGTAAATCTACTAGCCAGCCCTTCAAATTTATGGCCAAAATGGCCAAAAATTCATTGATATCGCCTTTCACTGACTGTTTATCTTTCCCTATTAATGCAGTATAGCAAGAACAACTAAACAGACCCTAAAAATTGCCCTTGATTAATGCTTTTTGGGATTTATGTTATACGAGTCAAATAACCAGTGTGGGGTTGATTTAAGAAATGCAGGTTCTGTTGGGGCATGACAAAAAAGGCGCTAAAACTTCATTCAATGTTTAGGCAAAAAGGGAAGAATGTTTATTGAGCCTGCTTCTGATATAAACTGTCGAGCAACATCTTAACCTTGCAGCAAATACTTCACCCTGCGGCGGTAAATGCTACAAATGACTCAGTATCAAATCACCTGCTTGTAAGGCTTTTGCAACAGCCTCTGTGCCTCAGTGAGTGTCTTACAAATGACTTTTTTTTTTTTAGATGAAGTGATAGTGTGGAGGAGTGTATATTGTCTCCAGCTGTAACACTACATGCAGGAATGTGTAGGAGCAAGGCAGTTTCTGTGTGTGTGTGTGTGTGTGTGTTATGGAGAGTGCGAGAGAGAGGGAGAGAGAGAGAGAGAGAGAGAGGCAAAAAGACAGAGACTAAGATATACACAGAGACACCCAGAAAAGGACAGAAGGTGTGTGTTTCCTATGGTTGAACCCCAGTTGAGATTTAGCCAAGGTCATCCTCTTACTTCTGACATACGTGAGCCTCTCACTCGGACGCTCTCCATCTGCAACCACTGATAAGACCAGCTACTTCATGTGCAGACACTGCAGGGCTGTATTGCTTGGATATACTGTGATTAAACCACATTAAGACTCTCTTGGATCACAATAAAGAGGACGGTATTCACAACATATACTGTGCAATACATGCTTTTAAAAAATACAATGAAGGGCCTCAATATTTAGTTCAGATGTCATTTTATACAATCTAATTACTATATATTTATCAATCAGCATACATGACTTAAAGACTTCATATATGATTTGATGGGTTTTTTTTTAAATATGTATTGTTATAATGTACTGCAGTAAAAACTGTCTAGCTACTGTAAAGCACAAGAAGCACACTGCTGTCACACCTACTGCTCAGTGATCACGCTAAAGGACCTTTCCAGCCGCAAAGGTGGACAGGGATATTCTGTTAATTGAAACTCAATTGTACTCTGTCAAAGTGGGTTGAAACAGCTTAACCTAAATGAGACCTTAACCAGACTATGTAGACTGTCCACAGTCCACATGTTTTCCCTCAGTGTCGACTGAAGCTGTTGTGAAATGGGAGAGGTTAATAGGTATAAGTGCTCCTCGCTGACCAGCAGGACTGCTCTGTTTTCTCCTGATCAACAATCAGGCACCCCCCCGTGAGCTAAAGCTTCCTTTGAAATTATTAATGACAGAGAAAAAAAATGAAACCTCTCTGGCACGTCAGGGAGGACAACTCTCAGTTCGGATCTCTCTTTAAGCCGTTAGCTGTACTTGCAGTAAGCCGCACGAATTCAAGACTAGTGCTCGGTTAAGGAAAGCAGCTCTAACAGAAAGTGAAATGTGGGCAATAATAAATACCGAATGGGTGAGACACTGTTGTTTAAAGAGGCATGTTGGCGTCAAATAGATGATGATGATGAACAGATGACACATTGTGTAAGAAAGTAGCAATAAAGTAATGAAGAGTCATATTTGCTGTGCAGGGAGGATAGTTTGTTTTCTGCAAATGCTTAAACATGATTCTGGCAATTAAAATTAATGCTCTGTATGCAGATTACAGTCATTTGTCTACATGACTTTCAGCTATCAAAAAAAAAAATGTATTTGTGCATTGCATTAACAGGAACCGGGCTGCTAGATCAATAAACCATAGAAACCTTGGTAGCAGCCTGACCGCAGGCACAAAGTTATCTTTATTAAACTTTCACTAACATTTAGACACACACACACCCAACACACACACACATCCCTCCACCCGTGATCTTGTAAAGGACTATATCCAAAACTTCAAACAAACGTCCAAACTCCCAGCAAGCTTCTGTGACGCCTGGTTCATGGACCGATCACCATTACTGCAGCTGATGATCTCAACATGTGATGCTTCCTGTTAAATGAGCCTTAGCTCATGGAGGTGGACCAATTGGCAGGAAATTAGACCAAATTGATTGGGAAACAGATGGAAGAGAAGCAGCCACTATAAAGCCCATGAGGCTGTAAAGGAAGGAAAGAGATGAGGGGTGAAGATGAAAATAAGGCAGAGCGAGTGCAAGCAAATAACATGAAATAAAGGCAAGAGGAAACGAACTATGGAACATGACTTTTGAAAGCTTAGAAGAGAACGAAATAATTTCCTCTTTTGAATCAATGAACTTGTAACTGAGATCTATATTTGTCTAGGTATCCAACACTTAAAGAGCACAAAGTTTGAACAGTGACATTCAGATTTTTGTCACAGACACTTCTGAATAAAGCTCATTTTTACTGCATCTCTTTCAAGTTAATGACAGAAGCTGAGAACATTGAAAGTGATCTGTGACATTGTTATTTTCTGTGTATTCTTATGTGATCTTTCCAAGAAAAAAGACAGAAGAGAAAAAACAGAGAGGCCTTGAAAATTTGCCAAAAGCAAGGCATTCTCACCCACTCCCATTTGTTAAAAGCCATCTCTCTAAAGAGTTCAGCGCAGAGAGAATATCTCTACTGTCACAGCCAATTTCAAGACAGATCTAAGATTCATTCAGTCTTTGTTTTCAGACATATCTGCACTGAAGACAGAACAGGTCTCTGTAACCTCCCCAAAAAACTGCATTAGTTGCCAAGCTCTTCAAAAGCCCAGTCTATGATCCAAATATAAACACAAAGGTCACCCTACCAACAACATTCAGTGGGAAGCTGCAACACACTCTCAAATTGAATGATCTTTTCATACATGCTACCTCTAGACAACAACTGAGATACAGACATTAATGTGGTCAGAAGCTGTTCATCATCACCACTAAGACAAATCTTTTAATTATATCTATATACCAACTTGGCAGAAATTTTCCCAGCAACAATCTCTGTCCTGTACTAGTGCTATGGAGCCAAAAACTTTAAAAGTAAGTACCTGTTTTGTTTGTACCATGGACGTGTATAAGGACCCACAAGCTCGCAAGCTATTCCACTGATCGACCGAAAAAGAAGCGTCGCAGTAAGACAACAAAATCAAGGAAAAAAAAAAGACTGCAAACAGTCAAGCATGAATGTTAACAATTTAAACCTATCAATAAAGAAACAGCTTTGTAAAGGAAATGGTCATAGATTCACACAAGGCTTCAAGGATCTAAGTGTTGGTGAGTAAAACCGAAGAAATAATCCTCTAACCCTCTCCAAAGGTTAGTTTGATTTTTCCCTGGCCTTTGCATCCACCTCTTTTAGCTAAATATGATGGTTATAGCTTTGCGAACAATTACCCTGTGGTGCAAGTAATACCAACATTGAAATAATAGCTGATTGTGAATGCAATAAACAGCCCTTGAAATACCTGCTGGGTTGATACAACATCTACACTGAATGGCCCCTCCGATAAAAAACCTTTTGTCATCCGAACAAATGACTCATGGCCATATTAATGAATCTCCTGTGTTGAACTGGGGTGGGGAAACACGCACGCAGCCACACACATTTCCGTGTGTTTATATAGCTGACTTCACCCAGTTGAGGTCAGTGGATTACAATCTATCTTTCTGGGCCCGGATATGAAAGCTTCATATAAATCTCTATATACTATGTATGGGTACAGCAGGATACTCAAAATATCCTTTCAGTCCATTCCAAAGTAGAAAAGTTGAAATGTAGGGGCTAAATCGGTCAGGGTATAATATAGTTGGATCCTTTGCGCTGTCAAAAGTAAGGCATAACTCATATTATATACAGTACTCTTTGTAATATTACATTAAAAGAACTATATGAGAACTATAAGCCGAAAACTGAATTAGAACCTCGGCGAACTGAATTACCTCTTCACTGAATTGCTTCTAACTTCTAACTTCAAGTAAGTGTCTGTACCGCAGGATTTTTCACGCCGCTGCTGAATTTAGATGCGCTGTCTACCTCGTGTCTGCCGCCATTAACAGCCTATTGATCCCGATGAAGTAGAAAGTGTCAGATAATGACAGATCTAAGCCGGGCCCCCGTCAAATTACAGTCAAATGTATTCATATAAAGTGCGTTAAATAAACAGGTTGTCCATGAGGTGCAAAGTGCATGAGTGGAAGGATGAAACTTGAATGGGTTGGGGGTAGTTATCTGCCCGGAGTGAGCATTGAAAATCCAGGCACGGTCTCCACATCATTAACCCTTCGGAGCGACACTGACCTTAGATGTTCATTTGATCTCATCATGTTTTGGTGAGTGTGGAAGTGGAATGGGGTGAGAATGCGGGGGCGCCCCTTTGATGTTGTAATGCAAAATTTCTTTTATCTCTCGCGGAGCGTTCGAGAGAGGGCCAGCTGTCCAAAAACTCAATTAGACCTACTCCGAATGTGAGCCGACAGCATGAGGGGAGGCGTGAGGCGCGGAGGTGCGATCGGCACGGGGAATAAAAATAAATGCACCTATTAGGGCATATTGGACCACAAACTGAGTAACACAAACAAGGAGAAAGGACTTTTTAAAAAATCTCTTTGACTCTTTTTGACTACAGGGGTGGAATCATGACAAAGAGGAAAAAGAAATCAACATCTTCTGCACCAGCTCTGTTTTCTGGTACCAAGGTGAACAAATAACAACCAAAGTCCTGTTTATGAGTTGCTCTGAATGTGTGATATCCAATTGGTGTACAAATAAGCTTTTCATTGAAGTTCACGTTAACGGTTATTATTGTGTTTGATGGATAATTGAAGACAGCTTGCTTGACAAATGATGTGTATCCTTGCTGCACAGAGTGAAATTCCTCAGCCCATTTAGCCAGCCATCATCCAGGGCTTCATCACCACAAATGCCACAAAGTAGCATAAAAGAATTTAGGATCCGAAAAGCTCAAAGCTCTTGGCGTGTTCACTCGGCCAAAACTATGCAGGTTGTTTCTCGACCCCATGAAGTACAGTATATTGTACACTAGAAACAAGTTGGGAAGAAAAGCGGAGAATGTGGAAAAAGTAGTAGAATCGAGGAGATGACAGGAAGAAGAGGGGAAATATGCGTCTGAGTGTGTGTGACTGTATGAACAGGACTGGCAGGACCCCCCCCCCCCGCGCATTCTTCCACGACTGCAGAAAGATGCACTGCAGCTCAAGTGAGGAGGGAGGAAAGAGGAGAGGAGCGGAGAAGAAGCAGAGGCATGGCTTTTTACATTAGGGCCTTTCATTTCCCTCCTGCCATCGGTCATCAGAAATGGGAGAACACCAACTCCACTGTGCTCTGTTCCAATTTCATTTAGCTCAGGACTGGTTGAGACACGAAAGAATGAGAAAATAAAGCAGGTTTTATTACAATGTCCATAAAGGAGCAAAAAGAATTATTCATCCACAAAGGAATTTTACTGCATTGTCCCAGCGCCAGTACCAACAAAAGAATATTCTTGGTTTTCAAATAAAGATGGTCCTCCATCAGACGAAAGCTATTTCTAACCTTCATCTTGCAAGCCGGCTAATAGTCATGAAATACTTCCTGTGGACTCTGTGGTCCAAAAAAGAAGCGAAAAATCTAGGGTAAAGGTCAAGGCTGACAAGATCAGCAGAACAAACTTATGCTGAGATC
The DNA here is from genome assembly GCA_016859345.1 of Istiophorus platypterus. Taxonomy (NCBI): domain Eukaryota; kingdom Metazoa; phylum Chordata; class Actinopteri; order Istiophoriformes; family Istiophoridae; genus Istiophorus; species Istiophorus platypterus. Next base: position 9,080,125 of record CM029124.1, on the reverse strand, counting down.
TAATTCCCTCGGATTCTTAAATCAGAACAAACTGTTCTGTACATCTCACACAAACAAACACACCGAAGACAAAGTCTTTTCTCACAAATCAATGAGACTCAGTGGGTGCTTTTTTAATATGTTGTGGCCATAATTCAACTTTCATAATATTGAGAAGTGTTTGTGTTTTCAAGAAATCGTTTAGAGAGCATCATACGTTTACCAGTGTTGTGAAAACTTGCCTTTAGAAATCAGGGAAACAACATCTTTGGGCCATTTGTTTGCCTTTTCACAAGTTATTTGTCCAGTTTGACCTTGTAATGCTGCACAAACAGTGAGTCATAAACATTCAGGGGCCGACCTGGCATCTTCACTGAGAGAACATATTGGAAATTGAGTAACAGTGGAAGAGACATCTGAGCTGTAACTACGGCAAATTTTTAAAGAAAAGTACAATATTTAGAAGGAGAAAAACGCTATCAATATAATATGAAATACAATTAAAAAAAATGTATATATTGTGCCTTCTAAAACACACATGAATTCCCAGTAATCCTGGAAACTAAGAGACAACAGCATGTTATTGCCACAGGATACAGAGCTGTATGCTAACTCTTGACAGTGATAAAACAGCAAACAGGTATTCTTCACTTTTCTCCAAAAAACAGCAGTGAACCATGGTTATGACAGCTGAAGGGCTATTACCAATTAGACTGGCTGTGTCTCTGCCTGTGTGACTGGGGGATGGGGGGGTGGGGGTTTCTGACACAGGATGTAACAAAGAGAAAGACAAGCAGCAGCAGTCTTATTTGAAATTTTTCTCCTCAGGACCACAGAATGGAAAACAGAAACTAGACGAGAGAGGGGAGGGAAAGATTTAAAAACGAAGCCTTGAGCGATTGAAAATAAACCCATGGAATAAGTTAACTGCTAAGCTACCTTCTGACTTATGTTAAACAGAGCAGTCATCTTCAGAAACTGCACATTTTCTTGCTCCAACATGAGCAAAATGAGCTTTACGGCTATGCTCAGTGCATCAACAGTGAGCTGGAAGGAAACCTTGGTCATTTGAGGGTATCTTTGTAATTTTGTTAAAGCGCCAAAAGTGTATCTTTCAGTCTATGATTTATTTCATTTTGCAGCTGTCTAATTGTCCAGTGAGATAAGAATGACCTTATCTGTGGGGCACAATTTATTACCCAGGGAAGAGATAATGATGTTGAGATTCATGTTAATGTCTCCACAATAACTACACTGATTTCAACGGGGCATTAAAGAGAGATTTTGGGATAGCAATCCAGACTAATTAAAAAAAAATCTACATAATCAGAGAGAGACAATTTCCCTTGAATATCTGTGGGTGCCTCCTTTAGTTTCTTCTACAAGATTGGTCCCCAAACTTTATTACAGCCCTGTCAGATGAAACTAAATACTTCTTCATCGACACCACCATCAGGTTCAAAATGCTTAATCTAAACTGGATGTTGTTCACCACTACAGATAAAATAAAGTTGGATACTGTCAAAATAACCTCTTCACACAATTTGACTGCCAGTGTTTAAGTCAGTCTGGTCAAGTTTGAAATTGTATTTTTAGCCCTTGAGGGTGCAGTGGCTTGTTTCAACCATTTATCCATTACTTTTATATATTTCAACCATTTATTCATTACCATTAGCTTGGCTATTTCAACTGTTTATCCATTACTTTTAGCTAGCTGTATGCTCGTTCACCAACTGGTTTTCATGCACTCTAACCTCCATCAGAAAAATTAGCACCTACAGCAATTCTCTATGCCCGGCCATAGAACAGAAAATCATCTGTTGTACAAAGTCTGAAAATACCTGCAGGGAATAATGAACGACACTAAAATGATAAAAAATACAAAACACAATCGAAAAAACATGCATCAGAGAGTGCAGCGTAAAAGCCTCATTACAAAACACCCACCCTCTTGTGACATAAACGGATCCATAGATTGCTGCTCGGAGTGAAGCAAATGTAAAGTTCTTTGTTTCGTCTCTGCTCTGCAGGATCAAGAGTTAATTCTGCTCGGTGTGACTGTGGGCTGCAAGTGACAGCGATGAATTAATGATTCATTATGCCTTGTGTAAGCAAACACTGAGTTGGTGATGGAGGAAAATGGATTTACACACATCCAACGCCAACCATGACATCTTTTCAGCTATTAAAAAAGTATTCAGATACCCACGCAGAGGAATTCAATAGCAGCGCTGGTTTGTAAAACCAGAATATGCCAAATGTGTTGTACAGATCCACCAGCATTTTTTGAAAGCGACTCCTCATGAAATACAAAACCCCAAAAACCTCAATCTTCATAATCATTCAGTATAAATGTTAAATTTTGCTTGCTCGGCCTAGGGCTTTCCTCTAATTTAATTTCCCATTTTCTTTCTATTCAGACCAGTCACTTGAGTCCTCACAACATCATAGCCTCACCATATGTTCAGAGGGACCAGTGAAGCTTAACTAAAAAAGTTAGGACTCTGTTGAGGCTGCAGGGTGCTTGGTGCAGGAGGACATCATCAAAATCTGATAGACCATGTCAAATATATTTCTTCAGATCGGGATTATTAAGTCAGTGAAAACTGCACTAGTGCAGAACGTGTTGTACATGCATATTCCATTAAGAGACATGCCGCTGGTTTTACTGATGATCTGCTTTGGGATAGTTTGTCCCTAACTCATCAGATTAGTTTCTTTAGTTTAGAACTCATGCCATAGCTATAATACTAAAGCTCTTTTAAGGTTCACACATGCAAGTGTATAAACCTCCTAATCTCCTGTGTCCACGGATCACCCCAAGGCTGTAAATTCATCCGAGCATCACAGATTAGAGTCTTGCTTCTCTAGTTGCTATTTTAGGGTGAGTGTTGTTCAAGTTCAGAAATGTTATATCATCCCTTCCTCCTACCTTTTCTCATGCCGCCTTTCCTCCTTTCTATCTCTGTCAAGACCCAAAGGAATAGCATGTGTGAATTATTAAATTAAGCAGAATTCATGTAAAAGTCAAGCAGAGGTAATATAAGATGCTGCTGGTCTGTAAAACTGTGGTGAACTAAACGACCAACACTTATTTTGGCTTACAAGCTTGTGTTGATGTGTTAAAGAGCTTAATATCAGTGGTGACACTGCTAAAAAAAAAAATAAAATAACACAGATGCTACAATCTTTCAGACTCCAGAGACATAAAGTTTAAAACGGATGGTCTCATTGAGACAAGACTTATGAGCAGGTTAAAAATGGAGCCACTGATGTCCAGAGGCCTTACAGCTGTATGGAGAACCATCTGCATATGTCATTCTGATGAATGGGGGGGGGGGCAGAGATCGAATGACCTCGCTGTTTAGACAAGCCTTGTGTTAGGTGGGGTCCGTCCTGTCACTTCCACTGACTGATGGTTGCATTGAACGCAAACATGCCCCTACAATCACAATGACAAGCGTCCGATAGTGGGGGGTTGGTGTATGGGGTGGGGCTGATCGATTTAAAGTGTGCATGCATTTTTGTAGTTGATCTATCAAAGTGAACGTAGAAGAAAAGGTAAATATTGTGAGTCTGTGTACTGGATTCGTACTAGACCCAGCTGCACTCTGCGAGTTAATAAATTATATTGTATATTAAGAGAAGAGGGATTTCTCATTTCATTCCCCTGCAGTCCTCAGAATTATGTTACTATGAAGGAATTGATTTTTCCCTCAGACATCCAGACCTCCAAAGATTGCAGCAGTCACAACAGACATAAATCAAATTAGGAGGTGAGGGATTTATTAAAAACACCTATAACAAATCTCCTAATAAGGACACTGATTCAGTAACAATATGGCATAATTAAAACTTCTTTATATACTTGCTGGACACTTTCATATTCTGTCTTTCTTGGCACACTGTTACCACTAATATGAAAACTTAAACAACACCGTAAAAGTGACAGAAACATAGTAATTACTTTCTTTGAGGTATTGAATTGTTGCCAGTCAAATTGTGGAGAATTAATGAGAGTGAACGTACATAAATAAATTGAAAATGTTTATGGTTTTATTCTTGTATTGTAAAAAAAAGAAAGGTGGCACTAGCTCCAGTGGGAAAAGAAATTTCTGCTATGGATGCAAATGACTTCACCACAAATTGTTGCTGAATTTTTTTTCATGGCAACAAATTTAATCCTTTTCAAGCTCCCAGTCTTTCATAGACCAAGTAAAAGTAAGATTCAGTTGATTGGGTTGGTCAGGCCATCATAGGGAATTACTTGCGTTGTTGTTAGCACTCATGCAGGAAAACAATTCAGCACTATGCTACTTGTGATACGCCAACAGGTATGCTGCAGAGTCTGTTTGACGGGTTTCTACGGGAAGTATTAGAATAAGCATATCACTGCTTAAATGAGCAAGTCCTGCCAACGCTGCAAAGGTGCACGTTATGCTGTACTTAAATAATTATCTAAACAGCTGCATCTGAAACATCTGTCCAGGTGATTTGTTCAGATTAAAGAACCTGATTAGAACACAGCCATGTCTTAAACATTTTGAGGGACAGCGGCTCTCAGACATATTCTGCAGGGAGGCAAATAAATTCGGTTGAGGCACATGGCTCTTCGAAGACTGAACAGAGTCAAAACATATGAGTTGAGGAATTTCAACTGTCTGGAGTCTGTAGGTCTCATCAGAATTCTACCCCTGTTAATGTTACTGTTAAGTGACGAAGCATTTCAAACAACAGCCAAGTGCTCTCAGTCCTGACTCCACCGAGCCGCTAGCAATTATAACACAGAGATTTGGCATTAATATGATTAACTTTCCTCATACTAGCACAAGAAAGTGCTTGGAAACTAACCATGGAATTAAGAAGGAGCCCAAACACTGGATTGTGAACAATGTAAATAACCTCTGCCACATCCTGATTATGATATATGGAGAGCAAAGTGCTGTACTCACACTTACTGCCAAAGCTGAGATACAGTAAAAAGGGTCATTACCAAACCAGGGAAATGACTAAGACTTTGTTTCACTTGTGATCCAAAGAACCGTCGATCATTGTTAAGTCATTATATCACCTCAGATCCTGATATCTAACATACAAATAATGAACAGAGAGGCAGCAAAGAGGTCACAGGGTTATCCTTCTCCCCTGGAGGTTCTCAGCAGTTGAGGATTAAGCAGGATGTGACTGATATAATGATAGGGGCTTAAGGAAAACAAGGCAGATGACTACAAACTCTAACTGCCCCTTCATGTCTGTGCTGAAAAAGAGATTCAATGAGATTAATTTAAAGAGCTTTAGTGAGAATAATCTGGATAAAAACAAGAAAGAGTGGTTAACCAAACATGAGGACCAAAGAGGAAGGAACAAAGAAGTGGCACAGCCTGAGAGAGAACTTGAGGAGCTTACTCAGGGTCAGCGACAACATGTAGCTGTTTTGATGGAATATCAGCAAAGCACTGCAGAAACTTATCCTACCAGCTCAAAGCCTTATGGAATCATACACGTTATTTAGAGTATTAACTGCATTCACTAGATCCCAGTGGTATGTTGGATGCTTTAATTATTCAAAGCCACTATTTGCAGATTTATTATGAAATTATAGCATCTGTTACATTGTTACTTTTTATATTTGGTACAGATATCAATATCCACATCAGGAATATTTGTAATCATTTTGGTTATTCCATTACTTTTTTCATTAGGTCAAAAGTTCTTTGACAGTTCTTTGTTTATGACCAAATAACTCCAAAATTAACGATTTTCGCATCAGCCTCAGCTGTTCTTTGTGTTTACTGCTCACATGCTAAACAAAAAAAAAAACGTGACTATGGTAAACATTATAAGTATGATAGCATTACTAATACAATTCTTACTTCCCACAAGCAGTTGTGGAGGATATTTTTAGAAAGAATGATGCATTTGTTCAAACATGAAACATTCTTCTGCAATATTTTAAAATGTAATTTGCTGCCAGTTTAAATTAAACATATCAAAGCAAAATTAAAAAAAAAACAAAACAACCCACAAAGACACAAACACTACCCACTGAACATACCCCTGTGAAGAGGTGGTCTGAGTGGGCAGAACTGCAGACGCAATTTCATGCTAAAATGGCTAGCAAATCTGCATTACACCTCCTAATCTACATGAATACAGCATCAGCTGTGCTACTTCATCCTCCACAGTGCAAGCAGGTCTATTTGAAGCAGAAAAATTCCCAAACTAAACCTAAAATGGTGCTTTGCTATGTGCCTGTGCCAGCTTTGCTACTGCTTCAGAATAAGAGTCCGGAGTGTCCTTTGTCTTCCTTGTTTGCTACTTTCATTTGGAGAGATTTAAACCGAACTCTATGCCAGGAATCCAGACTTTATAAATCAGGCTGATTTAGCCATTGTATTTTCATGTTTATGCCATATATTTAGCTGACTAAATATTTATAAATAATAAACTTCTCCAGTGTTGACTCCAGTGTTTTGCCTGTATATGCAATAAATATGTCCAGCCTGGGATATGATTACATTTCAAAGAAACACAGAGGGTACAAATTCAATAAACAGCTTCCTTTTTTTTAACCTCCGTATCCCTGCCAAAAGGTTTTGTATGGAGACATGTCAGGCAGTTCCATCCATCCTCTCTTGCTTCTGGCCTGCTCCTCATCCCAAAGACACTAGTAAAGTTAATGTACATTGGCTGTTTAGTCCCCGACCAAATCACCTCAATAACTCAAAGCCTGTTATGTGTGGTCTACACGGATCTGAAATTTGATTGAAGACTACGTGAATACCTCTACAACTTTTCTTTGAGAAAGCTGTTCGATAAGACTTGTGCCCAGCGTCAGTTATTACTAGTTGGTTTGCAAAGCTGACGAAGACAAATACAAACCAAATGACCAGACCTAAAGCCTATTCCAGTGATTCATGTCAATGCACTTCTCCCAAAAAGCTTTCATGCCGGGCCAAGTTTAACACATTCCTGTGATGATCTTGAGATTATTATCATTTCCTAAGTGAAAGTAATCCTTTTTTGTTTGTTTGTTTGTTTGTTTTTTTCATTTCACACTTCTTTAAACTCTACACTACACTACATTCATTTCTTCTTTTCTATGCCATTAATAACCACACAACCCTCAGAGTAACAATATAACCCTTTGGAGGGGCCCGGCCCCTTCCAACCACCAGACTAAACGACCTAACTGTATATAACGTCATCACTGATATTTTAGTAAAGGAATATATGATAATTTCCTGAAAAAACAGTAGTTTTACTTCTGATACTTTAAGTACATTTAGCTGGTAATATCTCTACACTTTAACCTTTTGAATGCAGGGTTTTTTATTTGTAAAGGAGTATTTTTACATTCTTATATTGCTACTTGTACTTAAGTAAAACATCTGAGTACTTCTCCCACCACTGATTATTTATGTGCACCTGCACTGAAAATTTTTGATAAATTGCTTTGTACAGTCTGTTAATATATAGGCCTGCACAAAAAAAGAGTGAAGAGCTAATTATAAAGGGTAAAACCTTGAGGCTAGATTTTCAGTTTGGCTGATGGACTAAAAGGGTTTTGCTTCTCTACCTTGGTGTAATCAGGCTGTTGTCTGCTTATTACTAAAAAGAAACACTTAAAATCCCCACAGGAATATTGTCCATCTGCGTCCCTCTTGTCTAATTTTGTCCCAGCTTTCAACCTGTCCAATAAGAGTTCACCCTCCTGCAGCAAAAGAGAGGCAATGAAGTATTGGAGAAAAACACTTCTTTAGATGCACACTGATAAGATAGCAAATTGGAGTAAAATTATTTCCATACTCTTGTGTTGCTTTAGACACATGTAAATGTCAGCTGAGGATTTGATTCACTGGCCTGGGGACTTTGGGTCTTGTTGGGTTGGATTAATTTTCCTCGACAGTGTTTAGCCAGAGGGCTCGCTCAACATCTCGCCCAAGCCTGATACAACTTCTACAACTCCCTGTCTCTTTCTGAAATGTCAGTTAAACTGAGGAAGGAGGAAGACTCAAAGACGGGTGCTGGTTTGAACTCCCTTAAAGGATGGGGCAAATTGCCACTCTTACACCTGCTTCGGGGTGAAAACAAGCAAAAGGAAATTTACAAGTAGCGTTGTGCTTCTGACTTTAAAACGCGTCATTCTAACTTTGATATCTGGTGTGAACTTGGTCAGGTGATGATACTGAGACAGGCATAAAGCTAAACAGAGGGCAACCTTCAAGCATCATTAAGAGTCCGGCTAAAACAAACAAATTTTAGTGAGAGGGTTGAATTGGTATAATGAAAACCAGCTGTGTAAACAATTAACTAGTTCCATAACTGTAACATTAAAGAAAAGATCAATATTTGATCACCAAAGCATGAGAGCAGCATCTGCTCATTCTTAATAGTACTATCTGGTGAGAATAAAGGGCGTGTGTTTTTCTAAGGGGCTTTGTAAGCAGTTTCCCATATGTTCAATATGTGGTTTGAGGGAAATTTTGATTGGGCTCTTCACCTCAAGGCATATTTATATCATACACACATTTACATACATGCACCTAAAAACACACACAGACACCCACACAAACCCATGATCCAATAGCATTAGTCACTGTCTCAAAATGAAATCAGCATGTTTACATTGACACGAGTCAAACCTCAGTAACAGAAGGAAAGCACATCACACCAGACACTAAGCTGAGCACAGGTGTTGGATTTTAAACACACAGCACACAGTCTGTACTCAGCTTATAGAAACACTGCCATTTTGCACAGCATCTCTGCCCAAATCTTATCAAAAACACAGCTGGCTGCGACTCAGCATAGATATTAGCTCTAACAGGTTGGCACAGCAGCCAATCAGCAACTCCAAATCCCCTTGAAAAAGACTCGCTCACCTTTTTAAAACAGCATCCCATGAGCCTGGCATTGTGGAAAGCCCTCAACAGTGTCCTTTATCTGCATCCAGAGTTATGATCCTCTAGGTAAACATAATGTCCAGCCCATTTACGTCTCTCTTGTGCCATATGTTGCACCACAAATAGTCTTTGATTAGTTCTGATTTGGAAAAAGATCACTCATGCCGTCTCAGTTGTGTCACAGTCGGTAAATACAAGCATAGAGCAAAAAGGCCTGTATTTACCTTTTACATTACAGAGGCCCATTAAGAGAGATGAAGCCAAAACAGCAGCAAGATAGTGAAGCAGAAATATTGCTGAAAATTAAGCTGTGAGATGAGCCACAAAAATAAAGGGACCAAGTGATTTCAGTTCTTAAACATGTCCTAAATATGTCCAAGGGCAAGATCTATGCAATGGATGTCACTAACCTGGCTTTACTGTCTACATCTATCATCTTTGCGAACCCTAAGTTGAAAAACATTGGCCTTTCTAAATCGGTTCAGCTAGTCCTCATGACACGGTCTTCTATTTCCTCTAGCGGAAAACAACCGACAAAAATCAGGCAAAATGAAGAAGGCGGAGAGCAGCAAAAGATAAATCATTTATGTTAGAAAGTTCTTCATTTTGCTCCAACCTCTGACATGATTTGGAGACAGAACATTACAAAGCCAAAAAATGTGATTTAGTCTAGATGTGCATTAAAGCGGAGTCCCCGACACACAATTTGACTCACTTTTGATGTGCTTGATGAGCTGTATTACAAAAGCGAGAGGGAGTCAGGCAGAAACAAACAACAGGGGAACAACAAATGCAGCTGGGTTTTTGTTTTTGTTTTTTTCCAGGTGTGCCAAAAATTTCACTGCAGAATCCTAAAAAGAACTTACTCAATGATGAACTCTGACAAATCCAATTTGACAGGATCCTAATCATGCAGCAGCATCTCATCTTACTTTACGCTGGATTGATTACACTTCAAATGCTTTCAATTTAGTTTTTTAAATTAGAAGGTTATCGTTGGGACATAAGTAAAATATCATTCATCAACCATCATCTCTCTGAAAATGAAAAGGTATCCTCACTAATCCTAGATATATATGTGCCTGAGCACTTAAAGTGATATGTAATCAGGTTGTATGCTATACCCAAGATTTAAAGAGGTATTTTAATGAAATAACAACAAACGTTTGACTACATGAACATCTGCCACTGGTATTATAATCTGGAATTAAGAATTATGTGTAATCTATATGTGTAAATGCTCTTTTTTCCCCACCTAGTAGGTGCACTCTTTCTACTTATCTTTAAGTATAATAGCATCACTTTAAAACCACCACACCATTATTCAGTGTATACAGCAGGATACAGGAGGTGGTATTCTCTGAATTCCTTAAGTTTGAAAAATGTAATCAAACACCCCGCTGACAGAAATCATCACCACTCTGCCATCAGAACCCATAACTGCAAATTGCATGGTCTGCAGTGTTGCCTTATTGTTGAGAAACAGCTTCACTGTGTGTTTCAGACAATGTGTTTGAAGAGTGAAAGCATTTCAGTTCATTCAGAGCATTTATCCATAAGTGGCTCTACTCTGGATAACAACATATCTTTCTGTTAAAATAAACAACAAACGCTGCATTGTTAGGACAATGTCAGTGGACATGGTCTTTGGAGAATTCAGCAATGTGGTATAGAAACTCTATTCTTAAAATATCATTACTCTGATTATTAAGAAGAAGGATAAGATGCATTGTGGCATAGAATCATTAGGGTTTATTCTCACCTCAAACTTTAAAATCCGACAGAGAGCTGACATAAAAGAGCAGTCATATATTAGACATGAATCTGAATTCCCTCATGTGATGTTTACTCTGTCAAGGGAGCATAAGTATAGGAGTGAGACAGTTTGAGAGAGAGAGAGAGAGGCAGTGACACATGACAGAGGGAGAGAGGCGGACACATTGAGTGAAAAAGAAAGGGCGAGTGAAAATTTGGACAGATGAGAGAGAAAAGGATGGACCGAGAGAATGACGTTGTGAAATGGCAAAAAGAAAAAGAAAAAACAACTCCAGAGCAATTGAGTGCACCAGGGGTTGCTAGACATTGATAAACTGTATGGAAATACTGGTATGGGTGGACGCAAAGCAGGATGTTTCTTAGTGTAACATTCACAGTTACAGCTGACAGATTCAAATATGCAGCCTCTGGAGAGTTTACACACCTAAAAGACCTACATGACCCTATGTATATAATATTGCTGACCTCTACTCTGCCTCTCTAAATCTCCCTTCCTTTACTGGCCAATGCATGACCTTTGAACTATAACCCACTCGCATTATCTTGATTTGTGTGTGTGCGTGCATGGATTTCTGTGTGCTGAACATACACAATATCCTAAGGTAAACATGCAGCTGCACTGTTAACAGCCCTGAACTGAACGTCTTCTTCCCAGCAAGAAGGGGAGGCCCCAGCTAACCTTATAAAAACTAGTAAAGGTCAGTGAGTGATGATTGTCAGTTTAACACATATGTTATGTTAGCAATAAAAGCCTCCATTGCATCCGCAGTGCTATATTATTGCAAGTAATATAACCATGAAATGACAAAAAAATGCTGTCAATAACATGTTATTTGCATTAGGCAACAGTATAATTATGATGGACCTTTACTTATGTATTGGATCTAGATTAATGGCCATATATAGTATATTTTTGCCTCAAATGTCCAAGCTTTCAAGCTGCTTATTAGGCAGCTGAAGTCTGTCTGTGTCTTCCAAGCACAGTGTCTCTGAAGCTAAGCAGGCACTGTGAACATGGGACAACAACAGTGGCTTCCCGGTGAGTAGAGACAAAGACAAAGAGGCAAAACACTCACCTCATAAGGCTTTACTGTAATTGCACCCTCAGGCAGCATGTCTACTTACTGCAGAAACAAGCAATGATGGGAGAGGGAGCACAGGACTGCATTACCACAGCTGTTTATGGAGTGAATTGAGCAGACACTGACTGACAGCCTTCTATCTGGTGCCGAAAACACCTTTCGCCAACGAGAGAGAGCCAGCAGCCCCAAAGTTTGCTCCTCAACAGGCACAATTCAGGGCCAGCTACAGGGAATTTGTGTTATTGTTTTAATAATTGAACCAAGATGGAAAAGTTTCTGCCCATGTGCTGTCTAAAGATAGACACTGTGCCTTGCTCTATTGTGGTCTGCATGGCTGTGAAAGTGGATTAAACAGGCTTTAACATCAAGATGAGCTCTAATGAAACCCAATGGGGGGGGGGGGGTAGCCCGTCTGTTTAGCCAGCTGACTCCCATAAAATACCCATCACTGTCTCCTATTGCCTGCTCTAAAAGTAGCCTGCTGGTGCCAGTTGGTGTATGCTTCGGCCTGAGGGTTAAACCATTTGATGCTTTTTTCTGGATCAAACCGCAGTTGAAACTCTCTGTTTCACTTCATAATATATGTTTTTTTCCCTATTCATGTTTTTTGTTTTTTTTTCTGTATTTTTATGTAACCTGCCTTTTTTTTAAACAACAGATAACAAATAACAGACCACTGTCTGCGTCTGTCTTTGCCTGAGACATCTATCAGGGTCCCATTAAAGACTCAAGATTACGTGGTAAAAAGCAGCTGACATGTACCATAATCATGTTGTTTTAAAGGAACAGTTCAAACTTTTGGGAAATATGCTTTGTTCCATTCCTCGCTGAGAGTTGGATGAGAACATGGACACCACTCTGATGGCTTTATGGTAAATATGAAGCTACAGCTGCAGCCGATTAGTTTAACTTAAGACAAACACTGGGAGCAGGGAAACAGCTAGCCTGGTTCTGTCCAAAGGTAAAATATATATATTTATATATATGCCTAATTACCCCTCCATAGCTCACTCAATCAATTTGTATCACATTTGTTTATTCCTTGCAAAAACTTAAGAGGGTAATTGAAGTAGTGGCCTTCATAGACTGGGAGCAGCGACTTCCCAGAGTCTTGTTGCCACAGTAAGATTTACATTTTTTAATCTGCACTTCAGTTTGTGTACCCATTAAAAAAAGCACAACATTGTTGCCTTCGGACAGAGCCAGGCTGTTCCCAGACAAAGCTGAGTTAAGCAGCTGCTGGCTGTAGCCTCATAGTCACCATACAAACATGAGTGTTGTATTGATCTTTTCAACTAACTCTCATCAAGAAAGCAATGAGCAGATTTCCCAAAATGTGACACCAGCATCCCTTAATGATTGAAATGGACTGTAAAAAAAAAAAAAAAGAAAAAATTCGAGTTCCACCAAACTACAGTATAGTAGCACAATACCCCACATCCACAGCAGTGACCCAGAAACGATAGGTTAACCACACTTTTCTGAACAGTGCATTCTATTATTTTCACCACCATCAGTACATATTCATGAGCTTGGGACTAATAAATCAAAGGCATCAGCATCAGCCTGCGCGGCACCCACGCACGACAGGTACAGCACAAAGGTAAAAAAGCAAAAAGACATTTTCATCCCGCTCTGAGCCATCTGCAACTCTGTCACCAGCGCCGGTGCTATCAGAGTACCATCCTCCACCCCCAAGCCCATTTGGGAAAGTCATAATGATGATCAATACGGTAGTAGCGCTGTGCACAACAAAACCATCTATCAAGAGAGGGAAAAACCTGAAAAAAATATTAGTCAACCAATATTAGCTGGGGCTCAAACAATACATCAAGCCGTGAAAGCTCTATTGATGTTCACCTTTCTCTCTCATCTTCTCCTCCACTGCATCCCTCCGCGTGTCTCTTTTCTGAATGTCCTCCACTGCGTCTCGCTCCCCACAGCAGGCAATGGAAAGTCACAATCATCTAAACACATTCCTGCACCACCTTTAACAGAGTAGTAACAGAGCGTGCGTTCACCATGACACAGAACTTGACTGCACTGTTCCCTAACAATGGCTTTGTTGATATATTGATATAAAAAACATGCGGGGTCGTGTTGATATATTCAACTCACTAAAATGTTAATATATCGAGGCACAGGGGAATAGTTTGTGATTCAGATATGTGACTACTGTATTGTCAAACTTACACTCTGTCTTCTGAGATGAATAACTGCAGCTCTGGACTAAAAGGAAAATATTTGCACCATGGCACAGATGCCATTCCCTCTGCTCTTACTCATTATCCAGCACAATGTCAAAGAACCCCCAGGTCACTGAGAGGGAACATTCCTTCACATTGCCATCTATGGCCTTCATAAATAAACAGTCACCCCAATTCATGAAAGCCTTCCACTTGCCATGTAAGGACACAATTAATTTTCTCCTCTGTCAACAGCCATGCAGAAACAGATACTTTAAGTCTGATCACCGTCATAATAATAAACGTGCCACAAGAGCGAGAACAGGCGTTAAAAAGTAGCCCTTTTGGTGACTATGTTTGTTGTTTTCGTTTTTAACTAACTTTCACTCCGGGGCGTGGGTGATACGAAAACTAAATAATTTTCCGTATTGATTATTTTTTAACCTTCCGGGCGCGTATTTGAGCAGCCGCGCAGTCCTTGAGGAGAAGATGCATCCGAGGCGTGCAGAGCGCGGAGGGCTGGGCAGGGATGCTGAGCCGGGCAGCGAGGGCAGCACAAGCAGCACTTGTTTATCTTAAAACTTACAGTTATGGAGGGGCACTTCTAATGCAAGCTCCCGACACCGGACTGGATGTAGTGTACGCGCTTTGGAGACACGCACAAGTAAAAAAAAATAAAGGTTTGGTCCGTCGAGTCTGCAACTTCGAAATGAAGCGTGGTGCGGCGAGAGACGTGGAAAAAAATAAAGCAGCTCTGGATCGGCCGTGGAAGTGGGAGAGCAAGTGATTTGCTCTGAATGAATATTTCTAAAACTTTCCGTTTTCAGTCTTTTCCTCCACCTACCTCATAACATTCACTGATGCGCGGGTCGAGAGCAGCACAAGTAGATGGGGGGGAAACTGCAACCTAGTCCAACTTGTCACGGGTCCATGTTTGGCACGGCGGCGGTGCGGGAGTCCATTCCAGTCAGATCTGAAGCGCTAAGGGTAAACAGCTAACGTGGCCCGCCGGTCCTCCACCGTCCACCGTGCCGCAGATTAAACGGCGATGTGAGGATCTCCAAGGGCGCACGGAGAGTCACTGCGTCGGGATTGGTCGGAGCAGCCCATGACGCACCGGCAGGTGGCACACCCGGCGAATAAAACAGTCAAGATTCATTCATAGATAATAGCTCTGGGAAACAGTGAGAGCAGGGGCAGCGCGCGTACACACACACACACACACACACACACACACACACACACACACACACACACACACACACACACACACACACACACACACACACACACACACACACATGCAAACACACAGGCAAATGTAATCGACGGACACTCTATAGGAGTCGCACAATATCCAAAATTGTCAGTCCTCCTCATTTCATCTTTGTCTCTCTATGAACGGGAGTCTTTTCGATTTGTTCCCTGGTAATTATGGGCCAATGTCATCAACCAAAGCTTCAAGCTGTTAAATTTGGCAGGAAATGCTGAGCTATTTCATTTGGCACAAGAATTGTCCAAGCCCTGCTTTCTAATTGAACTCTGTTTCCAGAAGTGACTCTGCTGCAATTTGAAAAAAAAAAAAAAAAACACAAATCACTGTTCTATTTTTCTTTGAGTGAATAATATAATGAGAAATTATAAATTGTAATAATAAAGACGCCTAAATAAATCCCACGAATGTGTTGTTGGGTTTTTTTAAATATAATTTTTACCTAATCATGGGTCTGAGAAACTTTTAAGAAAGAAAGTAATGAAGGTGACAGAGCAGCAAAAAAGGAAGAAAAAGAAAAGCAGCAGGATGCAAATAGATGAGGTCAGAGTCTGGAGAACTGCAGACAAGTACACGTAAATAAAGTAGTGAAAACTCATGAAGGTGTTTAACCACAACTGAAGAATTATCATCTCACTTGTTTATTTCACCTAATGTGGGGACAAAAATGTAAAAAAAAAATAAGGCAATTGGAAACTGAGTTGTGACACTTGTCTGAATATAATTCGGGAAGCCAAAGCAAATGTTTTAATAATTTTTTATCAACACAAATAAGGAGTGAGTGGTAATCCTTGGAGGAATGTGTAAGCCAATTACGGCCTGCTGCAGGGACTTGTGGAATGGAGCCTCAGAGCTTCCTGCTCAGACTCACTGCAGACCCTCGCACCATGTTTCATGATCCCAGTGCACAGGCAATATTTCTGTGAAACTATAGATTGGTTAGAGACATGAAAAGGATATCGTGCCGACTTCCTCCAACATTTTCAGTGCTCTCATCATCCTAATGCCTTGTAGGCTTTTTGACACTGCGTCTGTGTGTACTTTCCCCTCAGTGGCTTGTTTGCATCCTGAGAGTGGGGAACAGTTCTCTCCATCTGGATGCTGGTGTAAAAGTGTGTATGTGTAGAGTTACATAATAACGTGTCTGTTGTAAGTAGAAGAGAAGGATGACTTAGACAGTTGTTGGTCTGGTTAGTTAATGTTCTGGAGTTCATGTTGGGTGTGCTGTGTACTCACCTATATCCTCGTGGATATTTGCTTATCTTAAGGTATTTAAAGAATCTTATCTGATTTAAAGTAGAGAAGCAAGAGAAAATAGATCAAGGGCAGAATGAGGGTTAATATTGACATAAATCCTATTTATTTTATTCAAGTGTTGACTACAACAGGGCAGATAGAGCAAATATTGCAAATGAAGGCTGCAAATTACATCTGGGACACTGAGTATAACCTACAACTCAGTGATCACCTTTTAATATACACCATACCTGAGGTGGAAACAGCATGCTAACAGAAGAGTATGTAATAAAATACAGTAGCAGACATCTCAAAGACACATACATTAGTTAGTCGGTTGAAAGGTTGTTTTTTTTTTTCAAGTCATGACTAATAAAATGCAAAAGAGATCCCAGTCAGTTGTTCTAGTCCAGCACACCTGCTACGTGGGCTTCGATAAACCCACACTCTAAGCTGAGCGTCACCATTCACCTTCCTGCAATTTCACACTGCCTGATTCCTCAAGAACTGCATGGACACACTGATAACTGAGTCACTGTAGCCCACTGGTCTACAGAGACAGTCTTCACTTCATAATGGACTCCACCATTGAGCTTTCCCCTCTCAGTAGTGTCAAAAAATATACAACACACAGACATAATGTGGAAACATGGCAATAACTATTGCCTGAACAAATCTTATTCTGTTGAAAAATTCAAGGTTCTGTAGAAAACTAGATCAGGAGTGTGATACTGACAAAAAGAATACAGGCTTCTCCTATTTTTTCCCATTTCTCCCATTTCTTCAATAGGGAATACAATTCTGTGACAGGGAGAAAAAAAAAAAAAGCTTTGTGCACAATGTGCACCACAGGGCAAGAGGTTCTGCAAACTGCAAGATGAACATGTAAATAGAAAAAAGAAACCACAAGTATTTGTGCCCATGAAAATATATATACATATAAACAAGAATCTCAAACACCACAAGCAATTGTGGTTTATTTTTTCTGAAATAAAATCAACATTGGCGGCATGTAAATGCTATTTGGATGAATGTTATACATGTAAATGTATAATAGATTCAACAGCTCAGATGAATGTGAATACAAATTGGCTAAACGCTGTATCTATGTGAGCAGATTATTTTTTGCATTTTGGGAAATTACATGTGATGAAGAACACAGATATAATACATAAAAAAATTTCAATTGAATAAAGTTAATACAGTGATGTCAGCATAACAGTAAACGTAATTTCTTCATTGCTGAGTCTTGAGACATAAAATGCTCACAGCCTCTTGCAAATAAAGGTCACACCCAGGATGATAATTAAAGTATGACAATAGCATGGAAAAATCTCTATAAATTATAACAGATTTTTTTTTTAATGTAATAATCCCCTGTGAACTTCTTACTTGTGTGTGAGCAACAACATTTGATAGTGAAGATACCATCAACAAGACCAAAAACCCTGAGCCCTTCAAATGCACCGGGTCGGCTCTATTTCATTTTAATAATTTTTTCTTTGATTTGTTTGTTACAGAAAAAAAAAGGAAGAAAATTCACAGCATGAAAACATCATGCATCACTGCTTCAAATCATTAAATGTTTTATAGGGACTATATTTGGGGTTATCCAGGGTTACACTCCGGAGAAAATTGCCTGCTTGATCCTACATTTCTGATTTCACAGTATGAGTAATTTCTGCTGATGATTGAAGCTCAGACATATTGTTATAAAGTTTCAAAACCTGGTGTCTGTAATAATTCCTGGGAAAAACACTTCTGGACTGACTAATTATCCTGTTTATTAACCTTAATTTTAATATGCACACAAACAGCTTTCACAAGGAGAAAAATTAATCCTGTGTATTCTCATGTATTGACACTGGTTGGATGCTGGTGACATGTTGAATACCATCAGTCTTTGATTTTCTGGAGGGCTTTTCAATTTCGAATGCATGTTTTTTTCCTGAAAAATAATTAGAAGATAACACCCTTGGGCTGATTTCTCTGAGTGTGTGTCTCTGTTTGTGTCCTTCCTTGACATATGCAACGAGAGATTAAGATCTGAATACTAATGAAGCGCTGAATTATCAAACAATCTCAGCCTTACATTGCTTTATCATCTTTTCTCTTTGTTCCAACTTCTACTTTCATTCAGTTTTTCTTAGCTCAAGCATACACATTCAGTCCAGTATTTTCCCTTTTATAGGCATCTCTTCATCCCGCTCGTCACAAGAATAAAAAACCTAATCCTCTCACTATGTCCAAAGACTTCTGCATTTTTCGTAGACATTTTAGCACTGACCTTGATCACAGCCTGACTTGTCATCTCCACTGTCATCCCTGTCCTTTGGCAAGTTGTTTGAAGAATATACAAGCAGGCCCAGTCCCTCTTTGTCTCCCCGCAGAACTTATTTGCCATACGGCCTGTCAACAGGACTCCCGGTCCTTCGTCACGAAAGCTCCTCAAAGTGAAGACTGGTACACAAAGTTTTTGGCTGCAAATTCCTCATTACCACACTGCACATGCATTAAAACTCCCTAGACAAACTCAGACGAGCAGAAATCACTGGAAACACACCCAGCGATTGCAGTGTGTTAGTGTGTTCCAAGTCCGGCTTGAGTTTGAGTCTCGGTGTTTCTTTTAAGGGGGAAACCACGGGGAGGGCAATCAGTCAGTAATAGCTCAGAGGTCAACAGCCTGCGGTTAGAGCTTCTGCCACGTTGTGACAAAGAGTAATCACAATCAAATAGAGTTAAGTATAGAGAAAGTGCTTCTTTTGGACTGGAGAGGTGACACATGCTGACTAATGGCTGGAGTTAATCAACTTTCCACTCATCCCTGAGTCAGTGGTAGGTTAGTTTAGGCTCTAATCAAAAGGACAGAGACACCCTTTCGATTTGGATTTTAAAAAATATCTGTATTGAAGAGGGAAAAGGCGATTTAAAAATAAAGAGATGAGAGAAATGGCACAAACCTACATGGCACATACACAGTTTACAATGATTACTGAGGCAGGTTTAATTGAAATTCACTAATTTTTTGAAACAGAAGGGCCTTGATTTCTCACAGATACAGATAAGTGCAGCTTCTCATTTCTAGCTACGTTTTTTGTTGCTTGAAATGTCAACTGTCACTGGCAGGATTCATCAACTGTAGCTAACTAGCAAGCTTAAAAAATGCTCAAAATCAAAGCAGCAGAGGCCAAGATATCCTGACTTTTAGCCCCTACAACCCTCGATTCTTCACTTCCTACAATGGAGTCTGATACCGTCTTTCAATCAATGCTCCTTGACTGACAAACACCCACCTTTCTTCACATCTCCAGTTTGTAACACAAGCCTGTAATCGCAGCTGAAATAAGAATAACCCTGCTGACAACCGTATGAAATCATGAGGGTTATTTTTTTCAAACTTTAGAAAGCTCCTCCAGAGCCACAAGTGACATTAGATCAGCGTTTTCACAAGCTGAATAGTTCTCCCTATGACAAGCAACTTGATTTGTGTGAAAATTGGTGGAATGATCATTTAAAATGCAAACAACTGGGTTTTTTTTTTTTTTTTTAGTTTTTCTGAGGCAACAGGAAAACTAACGTCATCGTAGTAACCACATGCTTCCAACGTCAGACTCAAGGGGATAAATTGGTCACCACTGGTTCATTGTGATTCACGTTACACAGTGCCCTTCATGAAATCTCAAATTTTCCTCTCAATGCAATCAGATAAAATTAAAATTACCACTAAGCAAACCAAGGAGGAATTCTGCTTCCGAAAGCATCAATGGGAAGCAGCACGCAAAACAGACTGGAGGTTGACAAACACCATCAGTCACCCAAGACTCTCCTGTTTTGCTCTGTGTCTTCAGTGTCCCATCTGTCAACCAGTCAGTAGCTATTCAGTCAGAACAAAAGTCAGATTATCGAGGGTTTTAATTACACCGAAGGCATAAGCTAATTAATTATCACAGTCAGTGGTATGCAACATCCCTTTAGATAAAGAACATGAATCTAATTATCTTTTGACCTCTCTCTCCCCATTCAGTAAGCTCCTCAGTGAGTGTACAGTCAACACAGGCATGGACTTGAAAGTCAAACATTAATATTCTACAAAATTTCACTGCAGAATTCTGCAACAAATCGCGTTCGCTGGCATCCATTGTCTCGCAAACACACAGGGGATCGACTGAAGCTTTTCCATGCTTGAGATAACTTACCAGCATGGCTCAGAGCTTTGACAGACCCAGTTAGACTAATTCCTCCTTGAGCCACAAAAACAGGGCTTTCCCCACATCCAACAACACAATGCCAAAGTGCATGAATCACTGTATGTATCAGTATGCCACAGACCAAACACTTTCTCACCATATGCTGCTTTGTCTCTCCTCCCTGAGTCCCAGCTCCACTCCTTTCCTAATGATTTACCAACTGCGCACCTGGTTCGTCAAATACCGATCTCCCAATATTCGTCAAAGAGAGAAATTCAGCGGGGGTTTTACTGGGTACAATTCAAAAACGCAAGTACTCGTGGGGGCAAGTGTGCACTTGTGATAAGCAATGAGAGCGGGACAGTGAGAAAACATGCAACAAAAAAAACAAGAAGTGGAAGGGTGAATGGTAACAGAGCACAATTTCTGAATTTTTAAACCCTTATATGTACTGGATAATGGCTGAACCTCAAAGGCCAAAATGAGAGGTGGTCATCCTTTTTGTCTCCCAGGCAGATTCTTGCCTTGGTTCCATGGTCTCGATGGACAAAGACAAGATAAACAAAGGCAAATAAAGGGATGTGATGAAATAACGAATTAGTGCCTGTGCGTGCCTGCTGCCTGCCCACACATGCAGCACCGGTCTGTCTGCATGTCTACCTTTAAGTACCCGAATCAATCCAAATCTCTTTGCACTTACACAATCAGGTTAAGCACTGATAAATTTCCTCCTCCCCTCTGAAGAAAGACCACATCTGGTCTTGGTTGTTAAACTCATATTAGTTCTTCATGGAGCACTAATCGGAGCCATCCCAGCCGGGCTTACGGGATAATACTGGATGATACTCTTTGATGGACTGAGAGACAGAGCTCTGCAAACATCTCATTACCTCATGAGGAGACATCTGCAGACGCTGTAATATCTGTACTTGGCTAATGTAAACTAAAATTTTTAAGGGTTTCGATAAGGCACTTCTTGACACAGTAGTACACACAAGTAGATGTTGAGATCGTTAACTCGATTCGTGAAAACTTGACCTGCTTGTGGCGCTAAACTAGAAGTCAGGGGATCAACAAAGTCAGTAGGCTTAATCATCTGGGCACCATCTATGTCTTTTTAAATGTAATTTCAATCCGTCCAATTTATTTCAGTCAGGATTAACTGGCACAGCAAAAAGTAATATAATTTGTCTAATTTCCTGAAAATTGTCAATTTCTAGAAAGATAAAACCACTGTGTTTGCATTGGAATAAATATACTATATATCCTTTGTTCATTGTTGGTAATTCATCCAAATTTTTCAAATCAAACTCAGTCAGTTCCAGTTATGGATGACTGGCAACACAACACGATAAATATATGCAATATTTATTAAATTTTTAATTAAAATTCACAGACGGCTTGATATGTCTCAGGTACGCCTTGAGGGAATTTCTTCAAATTTGGCACAAACTTTTAATTGGACTCAAAATGTGGTGGACAGATGTCAAAGGTCAATGTCACCGTGACCTCACAAAACCCATTTTTGGCCATAACCCAAGAGTTTATACAATAATTGTGACAAAATTTCACACAAATGTCTAATAGGATAAAATGATGAGATTTTGCAAAAGGTCAAGGGTCAGCTTCACTGTGACATCATAATGATCTGCAAGTTTAACGTCGTAGCTCAGGAACAGAAGGGGTGATTGTAACCATATTTTCTGCAACTTGACTGGCTGGTGGCGGCATTCAACTAAGAGTAAATGCTCAGTATTTACCATCTAATCCTTTATTTACCATTGTGCGAGTCCACAGCTGTTAGTGATGATGCAAAGGGGCTTCTGCCAGTCAATCCCTGTTCACTTTCCCTGCTGGTCCCACCCGACCCAACTCACTTCCAGAAAGTGATAAGTTGACAACTCCACTTTTCTCATCATCTGAACTTTTTGATAAGGTATTTACAGCCTCAGTGAAGTACTGTTAAGCTGTTTTTAATGTTGAACTCTACAGTCAATTTTTAAACAATTCTCTTTAACTAGCATTGCATGCCTAAGCATAAAATATATTCAATACAACTGTAAACAAGACTGAGCCAAAAAAATTATATTATAAAGCTGTTAAATTGAACAACTCTCAATAACTGTGTGGCTCTCACCACTGTGTGTGTCTGTGTGTGTATGTGTGTGTCTACACCTTAAATAAACAGAATGCTATAAACAGGCAGGGTTAAATGTTTGTGTTTCCTTATTAGAAAGACGAAGGGTCATGACATGCTGGCTGCTCACTCTAAATTGTGCTGGGTAAGGAACCAATTAGTGTTGCACAGAACTGTTAAATTCTCATCCCCTCCTGTGCCAATCATCATAATGCAATTTCAGCTGACAAATTAAGTCCAATTTACAGAGACAATTAAAGTAACTAAAATCAGAAATTAGGTTTGGGCCCCCCTTTTCCCAACCTCAGGGCCTCGTTGATAATATATGTGTATATTTTACCCCATTTCCTTTTTTAAAGGAGAAATCAAATGAATAAGCCGTTATCTCAGCCACACTTTGTGATATGAGTCTGTGCACTATCAACTTACACAGACAGAGAAGCCAAAGGAACAATAGAAAGAGAGACACAGTCGAAGAAACCGCAATTGTATCCAAAATGATTGCATTGGAGATGGAGCAGCCACAGGTCAAGGTAACTGAACAATTCCAATGGCAAAAAGTAACAGTCTGTCTGCCTACTCTGAGGCTTATTTACACCATACAAAGGATCTAGATAAGAGACATAGTGAAGTGTATGTGTAGGTGAGAGTGATAAAGAAAGGAAGGGGACAGGTGCTATTAGAATGGAAAGCTGACAATGAAAGGCAAGTGTTCTGGACAGATAATAAGAGCACTTGAATAGAGTCTGAATGCTGGTGGGGAATATCCACAGGTACATAAAGTGTCATTATCTGAGAGGACGAGAGAGCTAACCAGGCCAAGTGCTGATGACTCCTCAGCCACTTCTTCATGAACCCGGAGATCCTCTGATTTTTCCTCTGGTGCCGCTATGAGGTTGACATTTTTGATTTTTCCTTAAAAGGTATTTACAACTATTCAATGAATTGCAATGAAATTTAATATAGACAGTCACTGGATGTTTGCAAAAAACAAACAAAAAAAACAACAACAAAAAAAACCCAAGTATACTAAACCTGAATACATCCCTGTCTGCAACTGCTGTTTTTCCAGAGGACAAAGTAAACTCAGGGCCAGGCTGTACATGTTCATAATGCAAACTAAGTCCCCGTTCAGTTTGATTTTGCTTTGAAAGCAAAGGGGGAAATTAGCATTTTTCTTTTTTTTTTTGGACTAAATATGGCCAAGTGTCGGCTCTTGTAGAAAGACGAGGGAGATGACCAGAATACAAATTTGGCAGCTGGCACTACACCGTGTCTCTCTTAATCTATGGAGCCAAAGGGATTACAGGGTAGTAATGTCCTAGCATTTCAACCTGACATATTCACTGACTGCTACACTCAGTCTATCTGCCTGACACTCTCTCTCTCACACTCTCTGACTGTAGGCGAGGCCTCATTTCTAATCTGTTCGGGGGGGTGGATATAGACAGAGAGTAAGAGAGACAGTGACACAGACAGACAGACAGACTAGGCTAAAGTAGCTACAGCGGTCTGGGAACACCGAGTCCAATGATGACAACACAGTCTTATCACAGCCGCACAATGTTCTCGCAGTTGTGGATCACATAACGTCGCTGAAAAGCACCCATGGGCAAAATATATTGGAACTTCTCCTTTCCTCTTTCTAAACTGTATTAGCATTGTAGAGCTGTGGAGTCCTACTCTTCATAACCATAAATCCCTGCGGAAACACGAATATTGAAAAAGCGGCAGCTTTGGGCAAATGTATTAAACACTGAACAGTTGCTTGGTGGAAACATGAAAATACAGCTTCTGTCACAGTATCTCATGACAGTTCCTTTTTTGCGGCTCAGAGCGCACAATGGTGCCAGTAAAAGGGGTCATTAGGATCTCGGATTATGTGCAGGTATGAAGATGAAAGAGTTGAACTTTATTTACTTAAATCAATGTACGAAGCTTATTGCACCTCGTGTCAGATCCAGTCTGTGCTTAGAGATACGTCGGTTATTTAGCAAACAGGGGCAGCCGCTTGGAAGTAGTCTGCCTGTCATTTGAAGCGCATTTTGCACACGATCAGTGGAGTGCAACGCTTTTAATAATCCCCATGCATTTAAAGGGGAAATCATGCAAAAAGAATGGGAGATGTATGTGTGGTTGAACGCACATTCTGCTGGACTTATCAGGGGTCGTGCAATTTCTAAGGCTGAGTTTATATGGAAAACGACCTTCTTTGAAAGCAGGTGCCGATATGCACAAGTACTATATTTTAATGGGAGGTTGTGATGGGGTAGAGAGAGAATTCAGTTTTACTTTGTATCAGGGAAATTTCAGTGTGTCAAAAAAGGGAGCTACGCTGAATTAGTCCATAAAAAATGTAACAACTTCTTGTACTGGAGGGGGTACAGGAGTAATAAATAAACACATTGTCTTACTATTAACCTAATCAAGGAGAGGACTGAGAATTGCGGCTGTGTGCTCAAATTTGAACTTGACATCCATTAAGCTGCTGATGCACTATGATTACACTCTTTGGATAGAACATTTAAGTAGTGTTGGACTTACCCTTTCTTTTTTGTGTTTTGTTGCCATTCAGTCTTTCTTTTCATATATTAAGGTTGTTTTTAATCCTTTCTATTGCTATAGTTTAGCTTTTTTAAACTTTAGCATTAGTAAATGTGTTATTTTCTTACTGTGTTTGAGTTTAATCTAATGAATGACTATTATTATTTTAGCATAACTGAATTTTTGTTTTTTTTTCCCACTATCCTGATCTTAGACATTCTGCTGCTTTTAAAGGGATAGTTCAGATTACTTTTTTTTTGTCATACCACATCTCTTCAGCACTCAAAATATCAAAGCAAAGAAGATCTCAAGTTAGTTTTTTTGCTTGCCACAACTTCATACAATGTATTACAGTCCTGACTGGCTAAAACCCAAACATTTGACTCACTAATTTATAATATTAATCATGGCCAAAAGTGCCAACACTGAACACAAAGCTGCTGGAGCAGTTGATGAGCGTCATCTCTGATTTAATGTGGAGTTTATTGACTCTAATCATCCTCCTTACCATCTGCCTGAAATGGATAATTTGTTTCTTGACGTCACTAGGGAGCTTGCTTTCCCTCTAGTGATTGTATATTTTCATTATTCTTCATCCAACAGTGTTTATGAATGCCTGAGTGACTGAAATGTTAAGGTTGCCTCTGATACTCATTGATAAATCTGATAAAATAGTGTAATGGATAGAAAGAGTGGCACATCCTCACATTCACAAGGCATTAGTCAATAAATGAGAGACAAATTAACATAAACTGAGAGGAACTAAATTAACATACAAGTGCAGTATACTGCCTGATCAAATCGACTACCAAGGAGCTGTCAGTGATAACTGAGATCAATCAAATTGGCATCGTCTAGGAGAAAGGTAGGATAAATATCTAAATATAATGTGGATGATAAGCAAGATGAACAGGCAGCAGCAGTCATCCACCCAAATCACAAGGCAGGATAATGAGCCCATATTTATATTCAGAAACCTTCGCTGGCCAAACACACACACACACACACACACACACACACACACACACACACACACACAGACACACAGACACACACAGCTTAATCAAGATTTAATTGCAGGTCTATTGAGAGGGGGATATCAGCACAGACATGTGGAGTTGAGATCGACCGTGACGATGACTTAAGCTAAGTGTTGAAATGATGTGATGAGACTTTTGTCCTGTGGTTACATAAGTGGACCCAAATGTTTGGACTGAGTGTCGGAGCGTCTCTTTTTCTCTCAGTTAATCTGTGGACACTAAGCACAATCTAGTTAGACCGTGCAACATGTCAAAAATAAACAAAAAACACAATTATTAGTATAATTAGTCACCTATTACACAACATACTGTTTGTATAGAAAAAGTATAAGCAGAAAGATATTGATATTGATTATAGGACTCTATAGGCCACGAATGGAAAACCAACAGGAGCTATATAAACTAATAGTCATTTGCTGGCTTAGAGGCTTGAAATGGCAACCACTAATCAAACATACCTCAACTTCTCAAGGCAACCAGCCTGAACTCTGACCCCTGAGGAAATTGTTGGAGATTAGTGACAGCCAGCAACCGAGTCGCGTCGGTATGTGATATCATCTCCATGACGACCACCAGTCAGGCATTTTTTTACTGGCAGGGAAAGGGTCTCTCTATGACCTTGACGGAGGAGCAAACATATTTGATTCCTCCGTTCCTTCCTGTGTGATTGCATGCATGAGAATGCAAGATTGTTGCCTTTCTGATTTTGTAGCAATCAAGCGTGGCAGGTATTCGGAGCCAACGGCTAAATGATGAAAGAAGCCCAAACTTAGAAACTGCGCAGGCTCGTATAAACCAGTACTGCTGGGTATTTTCATAAATGAATTCTGAAAATTTACTGCAAATTACACTAGCTTATATAAACTTTGTCATTGCCTTGAGCCATATTTAATCCAAACAGAGTAGACACAAGGATTTTTG
Organism: Istiophorus platypterus; assembly: GCA_016859345.1. Taxonomy (NCBI): domain Eukaryota; kingdom Metazoa; phylum Chordata; class Actinopteri; order Istiophoriformes; family Istiophoridae; genus Istiophorus; species Istiophorus platypterus. Next base: position 9,052,858 of record CM029124.1, on the reverse strand, counting down.
TTTATTAGATGATTAAAATGTAGTCAAAAATCACATTTTCCTAATGGGCTATCTACGCCTGATAGTGTTTAATTGGTCCACTCAAGGAAAAAAATGGCAAGTATGTGTGTGTGTGTGTGTGTGTACTTAATTGTAGCACCAAGTTTAATTATGACTGTGTGCACATGTGGGTTCCCCTTGGCAATATCTGGGTCATTTTAGGGGACAGGAAACAAGCCCATTTGCCAGCAGTCAGGCCATTCACACACAACATTTGCCCTCATTCAGCTGTGTAGCCATCAAAGCCAACCAAAGCCATCTGCCACCCTGCACCATGCCGTGCTCAGGTACGGCAGATTCGGTGCGTGCTTATCATTTATTCCCAGGCCATGAGGGAACCTCTGTTTTAAATTACTATTTCTGCAACCTTTTTGTACAGTGTGTGGAATATATCATAAATAAATTTCTTTTACTTACAATGTCTGGCTGAAAGCATCATATCTTGCGAAGGAGCAGTGCAGGGGTGAGTTTGGATCTGAGCAGCATGTGTCACATTTCCATACAAATCTGAACCTCAGGGCATAATGACCAAGATGACTTCTGCATCCGTGCGTTATCAGCCAGGAGGCCCTGTCTTTCACTTAAAACACAGTGCCAAAGAGTTTGTTTCTCTATCCTCTCTGTCTTCTTCGTATATTATTATTATTACAATTGGGAAAAAAAACCCACAGATGCTCTATGATTATCCAAGTCCAAATTATGTCCTATGATCAAGCTTGATAGACTGAACCTTTATACTTTAAGATGTGTATGATTTTACTACCTCTTTGCTCTTTGATTGCTATCAAAGAGGTTTTCTTTGTGAAAGAAGGGATTTTTCAGAAGTCTTACTTTATTGGTCAGATTATTATGGTGCGTGATTGGAATATGGCCTGAACGACAGGATTTGGGGGTAAGTACAAGGGAAAATGGAGAGCTAGATTTGAACACAGATCAAAGGCAGTAATATTTTCAGGTTGTGTTTTCAATGAGAGATTTATGTTTGTTGTAGTGATATATGATTAGAAGATCGACAAAAAATGAATCAGCAACTGTTTTGATAATCAGTTATTTGAATGCCAAGAACTATTTTCTAAGAATTCATAAACCAAACTATCACTTAATCATGAAAAAACTGCCTGGTTAAATGATGATGATCATAATCGTAAGTTGCAGCTGGAGTTTATTGCAGTGACCTTTTTTATTTATTTAAAGAATAAGGCTGGAATACTGATATCTCATATTTCGAACAGAAACAGTCAGTTTATCGTAATTGTGTTACCTTTGTGAAGAGAAAAGCCAACACTATATTTAGCTTTGGTAACAAGTTAGGCATGGATCATTTTTTGTTCAAAAGTGAATTAAAATGGGTTGAGAAGAACAAAAGGGTATACAGCAGACAAAGAACAAGAGATGATCAAAGAGTGAAACTACAAGACAATGTATGAGGATATGGAAACACTCTCACACATACTCACACACATGGCATGTAGTTCAACAAATTGAGAGTCTAATCTTATTTTGTCCTTGGTCGATACCCTTTGAAAAACTCATACAATTATTTTTCAGTTGCCCTAAATGAGCTTGTTAATGAGTCTAAGGAGCTGCAGGTCAACTTGAAACATAAGGCACCAGGTGTTTTAAATTTTTATATTCATTAAATTCAAGGCTAAAAAGGAAACAATTTACAGCCTAATATAGAAAACAGCTTTCAAAATTACAACATGCAACACAGTCCATACATGTTAGTTTATGGAATATCAGTGGATGAGCAACTTACTGGAATATTATTTTTTCATAAGACCAATAATAACATTAGCAACATTTCTTACACTTCAGTTCAGCTATAAGTTAGCTTTTAGTTTTTCGAGCTGTTAGAATTTTGAAACTTACACATTACTTATCTACTGGATTCCTTCATCAGGAAATACAATAATACTGATTAATATTAATTTCCTGGAGACTTACCCTCACACTAACCCTCACCCCAGCCTTAAACCAAGTCTTCACCCTAAAATTTAATTAATTTTTCTTTTCCTTGCTTTTTGTCCGTAAAAGATAAGTTGAGTCCTCCTGCAATGTGACTGTGTGAAGAGACTTATGTCTACATTACATGAGTATACAAGGATGTCTACACACACACACACACACGCACGCACGCACGCACGCACGCACGCACGCACACACAAGCCAAGGATGAACTGAACAGGCAGATGTCCAGACAGCTGTGGATACAAAAACAGTTTTGAAGACTCATTCCTCTAAACTACGCCAGGACTGAGATTAAAGTCTTTAGAAACTGAATGCAATGACGATTAAGAATAATATTGATATTCAGCTTGTTGGCTTCAGGTTAGTTTCCTTATTTCTGTAAATCAAATTGATGTAAAATTCCCAGTAATACCTGCCAATAAACAAGTGCTGCTCAAACTCAAGTTTTTGAAATGCATGTAATTCCATTTGGCTGGAAAATGGGTCATTTCCCCATCTGCTCGAGCTTACCTTTGATTGAGCCAATTTGCCAGTTTCAATTATTAAAGGCAGCACCTGTCTCCTTTCAAATTTCAGTGGCTCAGATCGCTGTGCGAACGGCCCTGCAGAGACAAAAATCCAGTCTATCTTCAGATTTTTACTGCAACCGCCGTTGAAAGTAAATAAGGTGTAGGTATGATAGGGGATTCAAAGAGGAGCAATGCAAACACAACTCATCTGCCCAGGATATCTACCCACTCTCAGGCCTTCCTCTACCACTCTTCTCTACCAAACCCTCATTGAATAATTGGCTTTCTCTTGGCAAGGAGTTCTCCAATCTAAATGGTAATTTGGAAGGCCCTCATCACTGGTAGTAATGCTTATTTACTGAAGGACAGTTACTCCGTAAGAAAATTAGAGTTGTAATGAGAAGGCAGGGTTCTGTCTGACTGTCATGAGACAAAGTACGTCAAAGCCGAGGATCTGGTCTGAGCGTAGTTCTTGTGAAAAACTACATATTGTTCTCCAAAATGAGAAAATACTGGCTAAAATTGAAAAAACAACATCATTAGCATTTTTTTCCCACAATGCAGCTCTCTCTGTGAAGTGTGTGTATAGCCTCTCCTTGTTTACCTCTGTTTTCCCCAGGCTCTTTTGTTTTCATCCATCATTCAAACAAATGGCGGGTGTACTGGAACCTCAAGTCCACAGGTATAAATTTTCATGCTCTTTGTATTAGCTCTGATGGACCTGTCCAAGGTGCTTCCATACCTTCTTCCCTTCAACCTAAAACCTTAAAATGAAACTAATGGAGTAAGGAAAGACAATAAATCAGTTCATTGGAAAGGAAATGAGGGTGAACAACTCACAAGAGCGAGAAGATTTCTTCTCAGATTTTAGATTCATTCTGGTATGTCACAGTGTTTCACAGAAAACACTCAATAAACATTTTCCTCATGTAGTTTTAACACAGATGTAACAAATTCAGAATACTTTTCCTTCCCACACACAGTGAAGTACGTCAGACGTGCTCTCTGTTGAGAAAATATAGGTCTTAATTTCATCCGTCATTTTGATGTTAAAGTATTGAAGTCAAAGCTACAGGCATCTGGGAAAATAATCTTGTCATGTTCTCTCAATTCTGTCCACTTTATTATTTCTTGTCTTTTGGCCGTGCAACGTCCTTGCATTTCACACCATTTTTTTAATCCTTACATTTAAATAGCATGGCAGCATATTAAAAAGTATGGAAAGGAAAGAAACATGATTCTTAGGTCACTTCTTTTTTTAAATTGGACAATTCTACAAGTAAATGGCAGCTCAATAATGCTCCAGACCCTGACAGGGGATTATGAGAGTTGCTGGTGCATAATAGAGACACTAATATTCCTCAAATACAAAATGGTCATCACAGGTATTTTATCCCCCACAATCAGGATTTTATGGACACAAGTTGAAGGGATTAATAAAGATGTCTCTAATTACATGTGACAGTAAAAGCTACTGCTGCTAAAACTGAGTGAACTGTTTTTTTTAAAGAAGCTGACTATGGCTGTATAAACTGACAACCGACCCACAATAATCCACTTCATAAAACTACCCTAGGATATTTTTGTTATTATTTCTGTCTCAGACTCCCCCATTCCAAATTAACCAACACATTCAATGGTTTGCATAAAGTGGCAGAATAGTTTTGACCATGTTTGATGTCACAGGAACCCACACGTTTGTGTAGCTACAGCTCAGTACCCAGTGATTTAATCAACATAAGTCATGGTGGGGCACTTTTGAGTTTAGAGGCATTCTTGATGATTCAAATGGCTGCTGGTATTAATCACTTAAAGGGGCAGTAATTCTCACGTACTCAAGATGTTTTGATTACGGATCTGGGAATAATAATACAAAAATGTCGGTGCAGACTGGCATGTAGAAAAAGTGGATGGAAAAAAAAATTGTTACTTTTCTCTGCCAGTACTGGGTGTATCTTAATGTGAGTAAAAAGAAAGTAAAGACAGCTGAGGTTAAGTGATTTTCCTTTAATTATTTCATGAGTCCTTATCCCTAAAACAAGCTTCTGATGTTACACTGGAAAACTTGCCTGATTGTGAATGCATGACCGAGACTCAACCTGTGTCTTCTCCTAAGAAGCCCTCATATGCTACACAGCAGCATGCAGGCTTCAAGTTATTTCCTGACAGGTCAGTGAAACTGAGAAAGGAAGAGGGTGAACAAAGGAAATGGCTTTGGAAAGAGTGTTTGGGGATACCAAGTCCATTTCTTAAGTTTATCTCAAAAGGACAAATACCCATATACAAACCATTCAGTCCTCATACTCTATACTGGAGAGGTGAATTAATCAAATTTTAATATTTATAAATATATCTTTTCATAAATGAACCTAAGTTGCACATTTGGCCCTAGCACTCTAAATCAAGAAAATTAATGCAATTTTCATGAGACTGCAAAATCAAGCAAGCTAGAAAGTACTTCCCAAAACTAAAGTTCTAAAACAAAATAAATAATTAATACAATAATAAACAAAAATTACAGATTCATAACAGAGTCCTATTTTCAAAAAAAGGGACAGTTTAAGCTAAACAAAAGATCCCAAAACTGAAATCAAGTGCAGTAACAAAAAGGAGTCCCTGCTCATATTTAATTCAGGATACTTGGCCTCAGGTATGAGTAAATTCACAGCTGCACTCTCTCCCCCCACTTTCTTTCCTCTTGTCATCATTTATTGATTTACAACTCAGATTACATTTCCATGATATCTTTGGGTGCAGAGGCATTATCTCCCAAACACAAGCAAGTATCTGAGGCAGTACTCAGAAGGATGCAGGTCACATGCCCTCATATCCATAATCCTTTTACAATGCCCTCTATGCATACCCAGCTGTTATATGCCAACCTAAAGCCATCTGCCCATGCATAATTCCTAAGTTTCTTATTGTTTCGGACACATACATTACTGCACATCACCAGAATGGCTTTGAATAATGCAAACCTGAAGGCTACACATGATGGATCCATATCTCATTGATTTCCCATTGAAGACTATGAGAAATAAGGCTGCATCCATTACTTACTGCATATGTTTTGTTTTTGTGTCACAAGGTCACGTCAGTTTATATCATTTCTATGTCAATGACCAGCCCACTGGCTTTTTGTACCTGGTTTATGACACCAGTGAACTAGTAAGATACAATCAGAAGCCGCTTTCTACTAAGGAACATGGCAGTAAGGCATGTATGATATCTGCTTTTGAAAAAGGACAAAAGGGCTTCTTTGATTCGACATGTAAAGATATTCATGTCTGTAAAGCTCTACATATTTTGTACAGATAAAAGGCCCATCGCTGCTGTAGAGGTTAACGGATAAAAGCTGCAAAGACAGAAGTAGCAGTGACCTTAGGAAGCAATATTCCACAGCATGCTAATGTTTAATGCTTCTCATATTCTGTTCTTACGGTAAAAAAATTCGTAACTGAAATACAACATGCCATTACTACTCGTTTAGCCTGGATTTTGGTTTAGGTTTGCACTTCCAAGTCAGCACCTACCATTATGGAAAGGAAATGGCTTTCCCTTGTGCATGGGAAATAAATCTCGGACAAGTATGTGCAGGTGTTCAGTATCAGTGGGCCTGGCTGGGAGTTGGTGTTGGTAGGTTGTGACTGAGGGAAGCGGCAGTCAAACTTAATGAACAGCCACAGTGATGAGGTGGGTTTTTTTTGGTGTGACAGAGACACAAATCAGCTGCAGTGCCAGTTCAAACTCATTTTCATCCCATGCTTTGCAGAGAAAACCCAAGGTCCTTCTTAGACAGCACGGACCTCATCTGCTTCATGTAGTGCTACCGTGCTGCTATACTACTTTTCATACTTGGAGCTTACAGTGTAAATTCCACCACTGAGTTATGCTCCTTAGCCTAAACTACATCCAGACCCTCTGGCCTCGATATTACTCAACCACAGGATGGAAAGATCATGAAGACTAGCGGGGGAAGCTTGGCGGCTACTAACGAATATCCATCTTATCCACTATATCTTTTGATCCAGCGGATGTGGCAATTATCCACTGAACAGTCAGTATATTTAATTTGGGTGTTTTGGTGGAGTTATGTGTCCTGCTTTGAATACATGGTGTTCTAGTGAATCAACTAGTGGAAGGCTCCTTCTGAAATCGTAGCCTGTGTCTCCTGCAGATCTGCGGTGTGAGAGAACTGCGAAGAGGGTTTAGATGTCTGTGGGTTTGATGTTATGACAGTATGATTGATTTTGAAACACACTGGAAGGGGATACATTTCCAGATGAAATAGGCTTTTGATGAGAGGTTTTTTTCCCTCAATTCCTCGACCTGTGGACTAAGGCTAATATGGCAACTGATCAGCTATGTTTTCTGTCTCTGGGAGCTCAGGAGCTTGAAGCTATGATCCTTATGAATCTTCAACAAGAGCGTTATCATCATGGTGCTCTTATAGATAAGAACAAGTTACATGATGGTCATGAAATTTGCAAAAAACTAATATTGAAATAAACTGATATTTAAAACCTCAGATATACATGACCTAAATAATTCATTATATCCACTAAGGAACAGAAATAAACATAGTGGCTATTAGAAATTATTAGTTGTGTGGCATTATTAAAACAGCAATTGGCCTTTGCATTATGACTGACTTTCACAAAAAACAGTGCAATAAATAACAGTATTGTCCCTGGGAATAATCAGCTAAAAGACCTGATTAAAAAGCCCATCTGAGTATTAAGAATAACCTAAAATGTAATAATCAAAATTGAATCTATCATAAAAATGCTGTTAATGATTTGTACCTTGTAAGGATGGAATTTCTAATAAAATGTGAAATGTATAATCCAGTCTGACACAGTCCAGTCTAAGATTCTGATATAGGCCTGTTTTCACTTTCCTCTAACTGTCAGAATTTATGTTGAAAAAATAGTCCTACATCATGCTGAAATGGCAAACAAAATGACAGGTCATCCAAGATGACTCCTTTGCAACATTGAGGATATGTTCTCCAATGGGATACCAAAAATGCAGACATTTTTTTTCTAAATCACCTACCATCCCACAGAAACAAGATGGAACCCCCCTCCCCTCTTGCCTGCTCAACAAAGTGAACCTGCATAAAGCTCTGTTTTTGACAACAGGCTTACAACAAAATAACAGCAACCACCATATTACATGTATTGTAAAGCCCCTGAAACCTTTGTATCAATTCTAGTATTCTTCTATAAAATTAAATATTCATTACTAAATAACAACAGTCAAAGAAAGTAATATAAATAAATAAATATCCCTAGTTATTATTTAAGATGGCTAGACTCAGGTAATCAAATTCATCAACACTAACATTTCTAATATGGGATCAGGTTTTGTCAAAATTTTTTGCATTCATGTAGGTGCTATTTAGTCATGACAAAAAGCTAAGTGAGAAAATAAGTTCTCATTTATTTTCTCACTTAGCTTTAAGACATTCATCATCATTCACAACCATAATGTCTGTCAAACATTGGAGATTAATGATTTAATCAAAGCATTGCTGTGCCTAAAATGTGGCACTTAATACCAAGGTAAATCTTAAAATGGATAAAGTGATTGAGTGCTCTGGTTTTTATTAGTTGGAACAGAGGCAATTTTATATTCTATTAAGCCTAATTCTATTTGCCAGGATTGGCCACATAGGAAAACTGCTTACTAATATTTTGCATTATGTTTACACAAGGACCATAATCAAAGGCTTTCTTATTTCTCATCTTTTACCACAAAACCTTTTTTCCTGGTCCTTTAATGAATTGTGACCATATGCCTACAAGTCATAACTCAAAAGCAACATGAATACATATAAGCAGCAGACTTGTGGAGGTTCAGTGTTTGACCTTTGCATAATGAGGACAATATCTGTAGGTGGCCCCCCCACGCTTGTCAACCTGCTGTTATGCTCTGTGCACACATGCATTTGCTGTGCCAAGCTTTTAACAGTTTAACAAAACTTGCCACGCTGCTTTAGTCAATAAGTTATACCAAGGGACTCCCCAAAGACCTTCTTGGCATTGGACAAGGCGGTTAGTTGAGTCATTAAGTTCAATGATCCATTTCCATGGCAATATTTTGACCTGAGCGCTAGGAGACCTGCTGGCAAGTCACATAGTGGCTAATAATGAGAAGGGAAAAGAGCTGAGAATGAGCGAAGAGAAGACAGCAGCAGGAAGGAGAAAAGGGGGAATAAGAGGCAAGAACAGGAGAAGAATCCTGGAGAGATGAGCACAACAGACAAGAGAGAGCCTCAATAAACAGAGAAAAGGAACGTAAAAAGAACAAATACCAGAGGGAGAATGTTTATCTGGACGTCACACAGGGACAGGGGATCAGAGGCTGTGATCAGAAAGACAGATCACTTCACTCACAAAACACATGTTTTACAGAGACACAGAGTCATCCTCATTCTTTAGTTTCCCAATAATTTAAAACCATGTAATTTAGAAAAAAACTCAGGTGCAAAAATCACTCCAAAGTTCAAAATATATGTAGTGCAAAAACACAAAATTAATTAGTGAGTCCAAGGGCATCAATTAAGATGCCTTCTGTGTGATGAGACTATCTAGGGAGGCTTTAGATCTCTTAGATTTCCTTTCAACCCAGTTGATCCTCATATTGCTTACGGAAACAGTCTCCCACAGGAAAGAATTCCCAGCAACGCTCCTGGTACATTTTCCAGACATAGGATTCCTGGAAAGTCAACAAAGTGGTAACTTATCTTTAACTCATTAAAAACACCATATGTATCCACTTTTTTTAAACTTTGAGGTCATTGGATGAGTAAAATAATTTAAACAGTGTTTGCAGAGAATACATATTTACATTTTAAGTGCTTCCAATGTTTGTCTGGCTCATTGAGAAACATTTTCTACATTCCATCTAGTAGCTCCCTCATTAATCAACACATTAGAAAAATACCACACTGAAAGAATCTACACATTATATCTGGTGATGAGTCAGAGGACCCAACTCAATTTGGAAATGGTATCCAATCGTCCAAAATGTTTCAGACTGATAAAAAAAGTCATATTTTCTTCCTTTTATCAATTCTGCAGCATCACATTTGAGATACATGCTGTGCTGCAAAGATAAATCCAATTATTCCAAATAAGAATCGATTTATTATTTTTTTATTTCACTGTGCATCATTTAAAATTAAACATGTCCTCTTCTATTCTGTGTGAAAGTCTAGAGGGAAAGAGGAAAAGATGCAGCTCTTTAAATACTGAAACTGAAAATGCTTCTGCTAATTTAAAACACTCTCTTTACTCTATGTAACTGGTCGTGTAGAATATATTATAGTGAAAGGATAAGAGGAAGAGGACTAGTGAATTAATTTACTTGTCCACTTCAAATCTGAAGTCCTCCCCCAACAAAATTCTAGCTTCAATACTTCAATGGTTCATGAGAAAAAAGAAAATCTGTAATCATGAGGGGTTTTGCCTGGCATGTATATTATCATAAAATGTACGTGCCAGGACTGATGTGGCTTTTGAAGGACAATGTGAATGCAGATTCTGTCTAAGCTGAAAAGGTTACACTACAGCTTTGTCACTACCGTAGCAAACACTGGAATTAAAAGGGTCACTGAGACATGGAAACGTTGTGGAAGGATACACAGTATTAAAGGATTTGAGGTTTGGCAATTACAGTAAAATTGTTTGAGAGCTGCAAAAGTGCACATCTTGCTCTTACTTTGACTGGATCATGCAATAAAACAGAGGAGATAACTATTATACCTGCCCTGTGTGTTCAGTTTCGTCCTTGTTAATGAGGTACATCAGAAAAAATCTGTAAGGACACAAAAGAGGGATTCATGTAGCAAGTATCCTCCCACACATGCTTGGTTTCAATATAGAGAGATAAATACTTGAGAGGAAAGTTGTAGCATTAAGTTAAGAACCTGTGCACTAGTCCTAGGATTGGGGTGATTACGGAAGCAGTTGTAAGGTAAAGTGGAAATACAGATAGAGATTAAAGCTGTGACTGACATGTCAAACGAATAATTATTTATTTTAATGCTTAAAATCTTTGGTGACTGACATAAGCAAGGAATACAGTAAACTATCCATTACTAAATTTTTTTATTGTGATGTTTCAGTCAGTAGATCTCTATCAGGTGAGCTTAAATGTCACATGACGCACTACCATATAAACTGTACATAGACATGAACAGGGAAGAGCACATCAGTCGGGGATGCAAATGCATCTAGTCAGATCCATACTAATTAGGCTCAGTTAGCTCTTGCCAATGCAATTATTGATGTGGCAACTGTGCAGACTGCAACAACACCTTCCAAATGACTGTTTTTAACTTTCCACATAACAGAAAAAGTGTTCATTAACTCACTGATCAATTGTGCATCCCCACAGGTGATGTTCTCCGTTTGTGTGGCTGGGTTTATATAAGCAATACTCTTATAATATTATCTTAAACTGTGAAAGAATCCTTTAGTTGGTGTGCTACTTTTAAAGATGGCTGACCTGGGAAATTCTTTTCTGCTTTCATTGCCTTAAAACCTATCGAAAGATCTGCTGATTCTTACTGGCATTTTATCCTTCTGAAATGATGTATGCAGCAGTTGGAAAATTGTAATATATTACCTACTGTGTTGTACTATTTGCCAGCGTTTTCAGGTTGTGATTTTTGTTTGCAAATTCATTAGCTTGACACAATGGCAACACAAGGCATGAAAAGTAATGAGCATGAATCAACTCACAGATAGTTGGCCAAGTTGTGCTCCTGTAGAGTGTGAGTCTCAAAGCCATGAGGGACTGTATCAAAATATTCACTTCCTATTCCACATATAAAACATTTGGTCTGCAGGAGGAGAGATTTAAAACATGTAATGATTCATAAAACAGGCTTGGACAAGCATTATTTTCCCTGGAGTATGTATGGAAAAAAAAAAAATCTAAACCTCAAATGTTGTAATTAGTCTGCTAGCACAGAATAGAACACTAAAGTTGTTTCTTTTCTACAAAGACACTCAAAGGTTGCCCACAAAGGGCAAAGGACTGTAAATAATAGCAACTTAATACTTCCTGGACTAATCGCTGCTAGGTTTTCATAAGACACAGAGAGCTGAGGAAGTGCATCATTGGTGGTGCCGAACAATTGCATTACCTTTGCCAATGTTTTTGTGCCGGTACAATGACAGAAAAGAAACAACACTCAAATGTGTGGTTTGTGAGTTAATGCAATATGTATTTTAGACATTCCTATTTGCGGATACAAATTGGATGGATGGAAGTAGCAGCTGAACCTGATTTATTATTGCTGACTTGTGTCCTCAGTGGTTTAGCTTTTGATTACCTACCTGGCTGCTGCCTCTCTTGAACCTTTGGACTTTTTTGCCTTTCCTCTCTTCCTACCTGTCAATGACTGTCTGCCTGTCTGACCACAAAAAGTCTTTTTTAATCTTACTTGTCCTGCCAGTGGAGTCAGATTTAGAGGAATTCCGTTCAGACCTGTTTTAAACTCTAGATGCCACCCGCCAAGAGATATATGGGCTGTGGCCACCTGATCAATAAGCTCCTCAGGCTCCTACAAAACAAGCATTGCATGTAGCTCTGGTTCTCCAGCTCTGATTAATGCAATTTGTTGAAAATGCATCTTCATTTGCATTCTATTGCATCTAGCCTTTACTTATTAAGCGCCTCATAAGCTTTTCTAACTAACTGTGTCAGTATGCAAACATGAGTGAAACAAGGCTAAAGAGGCGGACAGTGGACACCAAGAAACAAATGAATTGGTTGAAAGAAACAAAACACACAAAAAAACACCTTAAGGAATATACATATATATATATATATATATATATATATATATATATATATTTTTTTTTTTTTTTTAAAGGTTTTTTTTCATCAAAAATATGTATATTGTATGTATGCCAACTGCTCTTAAAAGGACTTTAAATAACTGTTTTTCGCAGATTAAACTTTCTGCACTTATTACCCACTAAGTATCCAGGAAAAAGAGTTAATGATATTCTCTCATTAATGCCAGTGGTACAATCATTTCCTGTGACATGAGTTCTCACTGCAACTAAATCTAATTAATGTACTTGTTGTGTTCACACAGTCATTTCTTCACACATTTAAATTACAACTCAATCTCCGAGTTTATTTAGCTACTGACCTTAAAGAACTGATAAATCAGCATGGTTACATTAGCCTAGAGATGCAATGGATATATTGGCCAGTGTTTTTTAAGTATGACAGATAAGAGGTCCAGATAGTTACAGGATATTTATCCGTCAGTAGACTTTGGGTCTAAAGCAGCTCAACACTTTTGGTACCACAAATAATTTTCTTCAAATTATTTAGAAGGTATGCTAAACTCAAGTGGCATTGGCAAATGTGCATATGAGACAAATCTCACCTCCATATCCTCTTTCACCTGTTCCTGCTGGTCACGAAGCTCCCCAAAGGCATCAATGATCAAGCCTGAATAAAAAGGACACAGTTGTGTGTTTCTGTGTATCTGTCTGAGGTATGCATTTGCATGGCTGTGCTACTGTGGGATTGACAGGTGTCAGTACAACTTAAGGACTAAAGTGAGATGAACAGATTATTTCTTCTTTTTCAAATTTTACATGAACCATTCATGAGATGTGAAAAATGGTGAATAAAAATGTATAAAAAATAGAAAAAAGAAAAAAGAGGTTGACATTTTATGCATTTCCTTAAGCTTAGCTGTAGTTCTAAAACAAACTCAGTGTTTGTGACTCACCCTGGATGATGGCCAGGAGGATGATGATGACGAAGAAGAAAAAAGTAATGTCGAAGACGATGCGCTCCACCTCAAACTCATCTCCTGCAGGGTCCTCGATCTCGTCGCCAATGCCCCCACCAGCACGCACACCCACATACATGTGGAACATGTAGCACTGAAAGAAAATATATTTCCTTTTATAACATAGTAAGTGTTCTACCTGAGGAAGAGGACAGGTATGAGGTAAGGGGAGAAAATGTAGGATCAAAGGATAAAACTATGTGTGCATTCAAGCTGTAAAGAAAACAAGAATTTATTTAATGTATTTTTACACCTGCCTCAATGTTTATTGCTTTAGGGGAGTATTTTAAATTTCAAACAGGCAGCATTTTCATACAGTTTCACAGAATAGTGAAAGGTTTTTAATCAATATTCTTCGTCTCTGACAGTATTTCCCCACAAGGAGTTTCCATAAGTATATGAGGCAAGAGGAATTAACGAGTTGTCTAGCAAGGACTGTACTGTGCTTTAAAGTGCCAAGGATGATATTTTACACAAGGAACTTGAACAAAAATAAAATAATAACTGTTAAACTTTCAAGGACCATTCAGAATTTTGTAAGTGGTGCTACCTTCATTAAAGTTCAAAAGGAGATTACACAGTAGAGAGTGAAATGTTTTCTGTCTCTCTTTGGATTAATGTCCAATCAGGTCACATTCTACTTGTCTGAAAAACTGTTGCTGTGGTGTTCTGATGATGGGAGAGGGATTGAAAATTACTGTTGTTATAATGCTGCAAAAAGTGTAAACAATAACAGTGAATATGAATGGGAATTTAATTTAATTTCCTCTGTCTTCTATAAAAGTAGGGCATTTCAAACCAAATGCTATCACTGCCCATTTGCCTGCTTGTGTGAGTGACAGTAAAGTCCACATAAGAACAGAACAGGTGGTGGGGTATTAATGTTGTGAATGGCCAAACAAAGAGCCATGCTGAGGCTTGAGGCTTGAGGGGCTGTTTCCTATAACATAGTGGAAGGACTAAGACAAGAGGCTGTTCTCACCTCAACAATGGGGATCAGTGTCAGAATTCTCCTCTAACCCCCCCTCAGTCTGAGCAGGTAGAAAATGAGGTGGGTGGCTGTGTTTGTGTCAAGAGAGATCAATAGAAAGATAAAGAGGATTGACAGAGGTAGACAGATGTATATGGAGAGACTGACTCCTACGTATGTGTGTCAGTGTGCCTCAATATGCACTTCAACTCACAGTAAGCATGTCATTGCACTTCATGTCCTGGCTGTCCTTATCATCGCTTTTGTTGTAAAACTTCCTGAAGAAGTTGAAGGCCACAACAGTGTAGAGATACACCACCACTGCCAACAGGCCAACAGTCAGGACCAACTGATGGACACACATAATTAAAAGATAGACAGAGGCAGATGGGCTTTAATACGCTTCTACATCTTAGAAAAGCTCCAATATAGCACTACAGCATAAAAGTAAACATGGCATGTATGCAAACTGCACCTATGAGCACACATTGAGACAGATGGAAAGAGAATTAAAGACAGACTGCGCCCCCCACACACACATATACACACAGACATGCACTCACTCACTCATTCACACACAAACACGCACCTGTTTCCCATTGTGTGTCACAGAGGAAAGGATAGTACGAAGTGTCTTAAAACCCATGGCAATGTCCAAAAGGTGGGCAGCAAAGAAGAAGTTGTTATAATGACCTAGAAACGACATGGCCATGTACCAGGCCAAGTACAAGAAGGACTGCAAGAACACACGCAAGTATACATACACACACAAAATACAGGCAATATAGATTAGCAGGACTGTTGCAGAGTCAAATGTGTATTTTAGATAAGACAGAATCACAGGATATTACCACCGTCACTTCTGAAGCATGTGCAATTGTATCACACAAAATCTCAGCAAAGTACAAGAGATTAAACCTATTAGAAATAAGTCATAAAACATCACGTGTTTTACACACAATGCTTGGCCATATTGCATTATCTGTTAACATAAATTATAGAAGTAACACCTTATCTTGGCTTTGTAGGAACAAGGGGGCACACACAAGCACATCAGGAGAAAAAGCTATAATATATTAGCTACAACTGAACTTACATTGTCAGTGAACACAACTCCTAGTTTCCAGAGCTGGTACTTCATGTCAATGGAGTTAAATCTGAAATAAGCCCATTAATACAGATACATTATGGTAAGAACAAGGAAAATGAGGTCAAAGTGTCCATGGTTAAAATCAGACCCTTGTCGCTACAGTTTCTTTTCTGAAAGAGCCTGTCTGTTGTGCAGCTTCATCTCAGAATGCCCTGTTCTTCCTCAAGTACAACATAATGTTCTAGGTCCTTCTTTTGTCTGACCACTCCTCTTAGGTAACACACACATACACACATGCTCACAAACAAATACATAATATGAAATGGCCATTAAAAATAGCACAGGCTTTCAATAATCAACCATCTGAAATGTCTTTCAAGGGGTTACTAACAAGAGATGGTAATATCAGTAAGTAAGCCTTTTGCAGTAGAAGGCATAAGAGAAAGAGCTGTATAATATTTTTTATTTGAACATTTTCTTTTGTTTATACAAGGTTGTAATCATACTTGCAGCTATCAGAGAGGGTTGCTATCATCATTTCAAGCTGCTTTATGTACAGCCAAATATTCAACAACATTGTGTATTATCTGCCAAAAGCCAGGATAATTTATTATTTATCACACAAACACAATTACTGAAGATCTTGTTCTTTGATAACATTATGTCTCGGTGTATGAAAAACATAAACAAGAAATTTAAAATGCTATGCTACTTAATAATCCACCATATTTTTGTATGCTAGATAAATGACAGACTAGAGAACTGCACTTTCACATGGATCCTTTTAAAAAATGCAGAATTGCAAGTACTTGAGAATTTTTTTAATACTTCATCTACTCACAGATTGCTCCAGGCAGTGTCTCTCTTGAACCACTTCCCTTCCTTTCTCCCAGAGCTGAAAGCTAAAGCAGCTTGGTCAAGACCTAGGAGTTCGCTGATCTTCTTACAGCCATAAAACTCACCATACTTATCCATCACCTGATGGGGCAAGACAAAAGGTTTACATAGTGACTAAAACAATCATTTTCTCAGTGTCTTTTCATCTTAAGAAAGAATGACAAGGGACAGCACAAGGTCATGCGCTGAATTCCTCAGCAGTGTCTATGCTCTAATGAGATGGCAGCTTAGTTCTGCTGACAATAGTGCTGACAAGAAAAAAAAAGCTATTTTCCGATACCTGTTTTGCCAGTACATCATTAAAAAAGCAAAAAACAACAAAAAAAACTTTGGTTGTTTTTTTTTTTAAATCTAATAAAAACATGTGACACCAAGTCTAGTTTTATTGCACAGTCCATTTTGTTATAATAAACATAAGCACTTAAGCATACGTTAAGTAATTTCTACAGCCTCTAAACTCAAAAGTGGATTACCAGAAGCACTTGAGGACATTAAACCATCTATTTTACTACAGCCTCTTAAACTGATGCAATACAGAATATAATGTGCTATGTGGTGGTGCTAGACTTTCTTTAAACAGACCAAGTGGCCACCCGTGTAGCAAGCCAAAGCCCATGCAGATGTGCTTTCCAATGCAGTGCCACTAATGGCTGTGATATACTCTCGCCAACAACAATCTCTAGATTCACTACCTCTAGATGCCAACTTGTCTCAATTACTGTGGAATTCAAAGTTAAGTGGGTGTTTGTGTGAAGAAAAACTTTTACTTTATATTATGGCTTACAGAGAGCCTCATCCCATCACAATAGACTGTGGGGGGTGCAAGTTCCTAATCCAACTTGAGGTCCACTCAGGTCACCTACCATCTCTCCATATTTACAACATTCAGTAAATGCAAAGACATTACCAAACAGAAAATCAAGTTACCATCTTCATGTTTCCTTGAAACAGACAGTACAACTCCATAAATTAACAGTGTATTTCTGTTCATTATATATCAAGTTTGGAACAGTATGCTAAAGAAAGTTGTAAAAGTCTGCTTTCCTAAATAATATCATTTGAAAGTGGTCGCAAATATTCTTGCCAGCCCTTGTCCTTTGATTAGGACAAATGCTGATGAGATTCTGCTCTGATACCTTCATTTGGGTAGAAGAGAAGGAATGTGCTTCTCTGAAGACATCTGAAGACATTAGGATTTAGAAAGACTAGTCCTCCCAATGTAATGCATCTGTAAACTAGTAAAACCAGCTACAGTTTTTTATTTTAAATTTAGAGACCCCAAATTTTCTTATATTAATCTACATTTCGTAAATTTAGTTGAAATTTATCCAAGTCAACCAGAATTTCCTTTCAAAAGAAATAAAAAATTTAAAAATTTAAAAGGAGTTTCTTAAAGCAATGAATAATTTCATCACCTTTCATTACACGAGAGGAAATCTGAATGAGGAAGCTAGAAATGTCTCTAGAGACAAAAAAATTGTTTTGTTACCTGATAGAGGAATAATTACACCTGCCATTAAATGCTTCATTAAATTTCAGTTAGCTTCTTAATGCAGTGTCAACGATTGAAATATAGACACAATTACATACATGCATAAACAAATTTAGAACAGGATGTTCATTTTGTTTGCTGTGCTAAACAACTGCATTCCTTTGAAGATCTTACCTTTCTTTTTACAAATTTATCCCAATAATTACTTGGAAATGACCTGTAAAAGAAACATAAAAAGTGTCAAAAACATTAATGAAGAAGAAAATTGACTTAAAAATGTATTGACAACTGAAACATCACTGTGAGTGAAACATTTCTGTACTGTACGACCCGTAGCAGGACTACAAATAGGTGCCAGCAGTGAGTTCATTAAACTTTCGGATTAAAACATGGTTTTATTTGATGTTACTATGACATCAGCCCAGTTGATTACGTGACTATGAACATACGGTGTGTTAATGACCAGTCGGTCCCATTGCCCTTTGATGTCCTCCTCAGGAGGCTGCTCCATCACGTACAGCCCGTCAAACTCCAGCCTTCGTGCCACTTCCTTCTCACGTTTGAAGATCACCAATGGTACCTGCCAATCAAAATCACTGGAGAAATCACTTGTCACTTTGAATAAACACATAAGTGTTACCTTAAAATCTCTGAAATTCAGACTAGCTGCATGGGTCAAAACCTATCTAGCTTTAAAATAAACTTCAGTCAATATGATGAGAAGAAACTGATTCAGAGAAGTGAAATGTGTTAATTATTAATCTGAAAAAGTCCATGCTCAAGCCAGTTTACCTTGAGGCAGTAGTAACCAATAATACAGCAGAAGGAGATGACTGTGTGTACTACAGCTAGGAAGCGGAGAGATGGCTCCATGTATCCACTGCTCTCCTCTAGCACAAAATAAACTGTGCTCTCATTGTCGTTTTTAGCAGCAGAGTCTACCTCTTCGCTGTTAACTAATGTTTTCACTCCTTCTTCTTCCTGCAATGCAGGTAGTGATGCTACCTGGGAAAACATTAAGACACCGAAAGAAAGAGTGACTTTACTGAAGACAGAGCACACTTTTGGACAAAATATTAGAAATGTTGTTAAATATCATGCAATTTATTTCAACAACTTTTTTTTACATGTAATATTTCCCACTGAAATGTAACGGAGTTGAACTATAAAGCATCACAAAATAGGACTATTAATACCTTAAACTACATAACTTCAGTAAATATACTTAATCTTGTTCAAAATTTGATACCATTACTAATTTCATGTAATTTAGAATCTCTCTCATAAGACCACTTTCACCTTGTAGAACAGGAGGATGAAGTTGATTGCAAAGGCCACGAAGAGAGCCAGCAAGCGCATATTATAAAAATTCCTTGCAAAGTAGCTCTGGGGAAAAAGAAGGAAAAACATTCAGGTATCTTTTGCCTTCATAAGTTTGTGCTTATGCCTGCAAACTGAAGTGGATGTAAGTGTGCATTCTTATCTGTGTTGGTTTGATTATATATAAGTGAACAAGCATATGTGAGTGTATTTGTATATTACCAGCAGGCTCTTGTTATGAGTGCTTATCATCTCCCAGAGGGCAGACTGTTGGCTGTCTGGTTCCTCTGATTTATTAGAGCATCTCTTGGCTGTCCATCCTGCCTCCACTTTCTCATCCCCAGATTTCTTCTCAGATTCCTTCCCTCTGCATACAGTCCAGACACCAAAAGAAGGAAGGTCAAAGAGATGTTTTTTTTCAAGGGAAAATCAGAGATGATGAAATCACACTTTTACTTCTTAATAATTTCAAGTTCTTGATTAATTAATCAACACCTCCATGCTTAATTTGACAACATACTCTTGTTGGTTTTAGACTTACCATGTACTATCAAAACTGCTAAGTGCACTATATTTACATTTTTCCTACCATTTCAAGGAAGGTAAATGATTCCTCTTTTTAAGAGGGAAGCAAGAGACTCACTTTGCATTCTCTATTTCAGGAATTTGCTCATCTTCTGCTTTTTCCTCTGTGGCAATGCGGGGCTTACACTGCTGTCAGTAAAATTCATGAGAAATAAAAAAATATTATGAGACAGTACAGTATCAAAGCAGCAAAATTAGGGAAATTAGGCTGAACAAAACAGACATGAAAAACTTGTGTCTCAAGGAGGAAAAAAGCATAATGGAAATCATCCAATTAACAAGACAATTATGAATCCATACCTTCCTCTGATGCATTTCAGGAATATCAGTGGTGGCAGTTGTCCTGGAGGTTGTAATGAACAGGTCAGTCACACTGGCGGTGAGGTCCTTTGTCATCAGTCTGTATTGGTCTCCATCCTTCTTCACTTTAAGCCCAAATATGTCTGACATTATTTCCACCTCCCTGGGGGAGGTCACAGCTGCCACTTGCCCAATCTCCCTCAGTTCTCTCTGGGAAGAGAAACTGGCAGAGTACTTCCTCAGCCGATCCACACCAATTGGCACCCCCATGACCTCATCAAGAGTTGGCTCAAGGATGCCACCAAGCACATCTGATACCCTCATCCTTTTGGCTCCCTCTATGAGCCCACCACTGACAAAGGCTATGTACAGTACATATATGATGCCACGAATTACAGCACAAACACATCGGACCTGAGCCATAAAAATGAATCTTAGGAAGAAAACAGCTGACTTCAGGTGATCCTTCAGAGTCATCTTCGTTAATGTCCTAAGGTTTTTCACAGAAAGTAGAGATGTCAGTAGGAGACACCAATGATACATGAAAAACTTTCTTTTTTTGTCCAGGCCTACTTCTTCACTCCTGCTCTTTTCGTCTACTTCTTTTCCTGTACACCTCTCTCCACTATCAGAGTCAGATATCTTGGCTGCAAGCTGCATCTCAAAGATGGTGTCCTCACAGAAATTGACAAACATTTCCATTTTTTCCTTCTCTCCACCCTCATTGACCACATCAAAAATGAACTGCCTCTTGGACTCCTTGACTTGAGGTTTCTCCCATTGTGTGCGGCTGGACTGACTGATCTCAAAGTAGACACGTTCAATGCGCTTCCCACTCCCAAGGATCTCAATGCGTCCTAGATAGGGCTGGAAGTAAGTCAAGATACACTCCGCCAGTTCCAAGAATGTCCTTAGTCTTGAATCGTTGGGCATGTGTTCGGACAAATTGGTGAGGAGAACAGCGATGCTGAAGCCGATGTCCTTGGCGGGCTCATGGAAGCGGTCGACAAAGGCCTCATAATCCACAATTTCACTTTTGGCGGTCTCCATGCAGGAGATTAGGAAATTACTCTCAGTTTGGGAGAAACGCTTGCAATTTTCCATGGCTTTCTGAAAGTCCTTCCTGGATATGCAGCCCTTACGTTCAGGGTCATATTCTCTGAAGGCATCCGAGGAGGTGAGGTCTTTTAGTTTGAGGAACATGTCAAAGAACCTGAGGATCATCTCCACATTGCTTGATGATTCCACCAGCATATCCACCATCTGCTTACCAATAGTTCCATTGACAACATTACCTACAGGGAAAAGAGAAGTGCAGAGAAATAAAGATCTGGATTAATTATAACACTCAACCCATATTGTAGCAAACAGCGAAATATGAGGAAATCTTACCTTCTAACATTGAAAGCAAAAACACAACCATGTCCTTATGTAAGTCCATCAGCTCTTTCAGAAGCTCGATTTGCCTTGAATCCTGCATGTAAGATAATATACTGACAGTTATAGCTATAGTCAATTGTGGCCATTTTTGAGCATACATTTTACATATTGATGATGATACTGATGAATTTTAGAGGGAAATAAGCTAATGAAATATCAGTGGATCAATGTGCTATACCTGAGAGAGCTTCATTTGCATGTGGGCAAAGATATGGAGGAATCCCACTACAGCGTCCCACAGACGACTGTGAGCAAGACTCTGTTGGTTCCCAGTACATGGGCCCTGGATGAACACACTGAAAATGTGAGCTACTCAATCCAACAAGTAGACGGATGATACACATACACACACTACCACTTCATATATATGTATTCTTGTCAAGGAGCTCCCATTCCAGGTCACCATAACTTGGAAGGAAAACTGACTGACCTGTATGTACTCCGTGAGTGTGTTGAAGACCTGTTTGGCCACTTCGATGGCCTTTGAGAAGTTGTGTTGGCTGTGTATATCAATCACATCTTTCCCCGAGTAGTACCAGTAAAAATCACTGATCGATTCCTAAAGTGTGGTAAAGAAAAATGTTTATCTATAGTTGAGTAGCTTAAAGAAAAAAAATCATTTTGATCAGTAAAAGACAGAATAGGATTTTGATCATTACATTATAATGAGCTGAACATTAGAGGATCTTTGAACTGATGACAGCATTCTCAAAGTAGCCAAGTAAAGGTTAAGAGTGATCATCAAAGCGTCAGGGTCCTACAAATATTTCTGGACAGTAACTGGAACAGCTGTTTACTTCTTAAGTTAGTTAATGCAGCATCACAGAGGAAACCTGTCGCTGTAGACTTACCTGTACTCTCAGTAAATAGTCCACAGTGGAAATAATGATGTTGACAGTGGTGTTGTTGCCTGATTGTGTTCTCAAGTAATTCTGGAAATCTAACACAAAAGGAAGTAAGAGCATGTTGAAATGAATGTTATCCTGTGTGGACAATCTAATTAGAAAATAGTATGAATCAGTTCTGAGCTCTTATAACCATAATTTTAAAGTGCCATTGAGGTGAAAAATAACAAAGCTGGTTTTCTTTTTTATTCCTTCCATTCTTTTTTATTTCTTTCCTGTATTTGTTACTTTGTCCTTCATTCCATATACATCAACATACTTTATGTGACAGTTTGTAAGTGAAAAACACATAGGGCAAATAACCTGAGTTGTGTCCTTCACAGAGCAACTGTAGAAATCGGAATAGGTCACAGGTGAGGTCTTTGTCAGGCATAACTTTCTCTCCTAGGAAAAATATTTGCAGAAAAGGGCAACAAATATATGGATGAAGGGCAAGAATTGGAGAAATACTGTAGGAAAGGTAGGACAGAATAAATGAGAGTGAGAGAGAGAGAGAGAAATCAGGTCAAAGTGAAGTAAAGGGAGACAGCTGTTGATAATATTCAAGACTGAGAAAGGCAGAGGAGAAAAAACGGAATCTGGTGGGTGAATTTAGAGTATGTTCAAGGCCAGGATTCTCACAGCTGGCTCTGCTGCTATGACATGGCTTCACATAAATGGGTTTTTTTATTTCCATATGAATACAGTACCTGAGCTCTCGTCCATGGCCAAGCCTAATCCTTCTGCTTTGTTCTGCCGCTCAAATGCATTCAGATCCAGAACACTGGATAGCAGAAAACCACACAGCGCACACACACACACACACCACACACATGGATAAGCAAAGCTTTTACACTCTTGCCATTTTTATCAAACAGTATCTGAAGCCTAGAAGTCTTTGTGACAAGGCTGTACCTATATTAACTCACCTACATGACTGCATGAGTCCAGCCATGCTCTGAAAGAAGCCAACATCTCGCTTCTCTCTGAGATAATCCAGCATTTTCTATCAAACAAAAGCATCAAAGACAAGGTCTGACAAATGGAGGATCTTGTCTGAAAGTATGATTCATCATCTCATCTGAAGGCTCAAAATTATCTTTTTTTTTATTACAGCAAGCTTTGCTGCTGTGTTTGTGTCAATGTTCCTATGAAGGCACAGAATCTGAAAGGGACAGGTTCTGAAGATGGAAAATTTAAACGTGCTGAGGAGGGGGACCTTAATTTAAGCAATAGCATTATTGATGGTGATGGTCTCACATAACCATGTGTGTGACCATGACTTGAAACCATTCATTTCTATTCATTTAATATATCATAATTTTTGTTATGCAGCTGCTACAACAGCAGTCCATATCTTTCACAGTCAACAACTGTTTTTACTCATTAATACAGTTTTAATATAGTTATTGTTCATATATTTTAAATTTTTTTTAAATGCAATTAATCTAGAAATCTTACAGTAACCTTAATTCTTAGGTAAGTAATCTAATCTTCCTTATCATATCTTTGTTAATGATCTTTTGTTTTTGAGATCAAAACCTTAAATTTCAGCCCTTTTTTCTTCTATTTCTATCCCTTCTTTTCTTCTACTGAAGGTGGCATGCTAACCAGCTAATCCCCAGCCTGTCCCATCTTGTAGTAACGCTCTGCGGTATTGAGTCACTGTACTGTCAACTCTGCCCTCAGTCAATCATGACGGGACTAAGAAGTATCACATTAATAGAATGAAGCTTGATACTGAACTCCTAATGTTTCTTGATAAATAAACAGCTGTCAATGCTAACATTGGCTATGAAGCAATAGCCAATGTTAGCAGAGGTCTACTTGAGATGAAGAAAATGCCAGGTAATTTTAGGGAGACACCAAGGCAGTATTGTACCTGTTGAACAGTGGCATTCCCTCCGTTGAGAACAGCAATACCCAACTTCAGCGTAGGGGCAATCATGGAGCCCATTGTACCTAATGGGATTTGAAATGATCACAATCACAGGATATAGAGTAGTGACTCAAAAAAATTATAATGCTCAATGACTGTGCATTTAAAGGAAGGATTTGAAGGCGAATTACACTAAATGACAAATCTACCCTGATGTTCTTCAGATCCATCTCAGGAAAGTGAGCATTAACTTTAAGTCCCTTGCTTAACTGGCTTATATCTAAAGAACAAACTTGTCAAAAGAGAATGGCACACATTTAGAGTTTTCCGTTAAATTAGGCAACAGGCTAGCCCAGTAATGAGACACTTACTTCAGCTGTTAACTTTTCCTACCTTTGCTGGCACTGATAGTTTGCAGGACCATCTCAGAGGCTCCACGAAGATGCAACCTGGCCTGCTGGTAAAGCAACTTCTGTTTCTCCATCTCTTTCTCCTGAGCCAAAGAAATGTTGTCAAATATTTTTTTATTTATTATCATTATCCCAATGAAAACAGAAACAAGGTGAAAATTTAAATAATGAAAGGAAGAAACATCAAACATGTATTTTAAGGTGAGAGCCCATTCACTAACTTCAAAGCTTTCCACCTCCTGTTCTTCACTGTCATCATCCTCTCTCTGGCAACTCTGTAGCAGACATACAATGCAGCGTGGTGATTTAAAAAAAAGGTAGAAAATACAATAAATCAATATAAAAGAGATGCAAAATGTACAAATTCAGTACCCCCATTTTATAAATGCACTTTTGTTATATACTTCATGTAACATGCCCCAAAACATCAAAGCAACAAGAATAGGTCAAAACCTAGTATATGGCCACACTTCATCTGTTTGCTTCTCTGCTACTCTCTGTGCTTACATATACATTAAATCTAAAACAGCTGAATTCCCAATAAAGTTGCACCCATTTAGATGTTCTTCTGTTTGTGTTGTCAGACAATGGAGCAAGTAAAAATGCGCCCCATTAAGACTACATGTTAACCAGCAGTCACTTCTAAGCCATTTCCAAGCTGCTGCACTGCTAAAATCATGATTTTATAACTGCAATATCATCTGACAGAAATCACGATACACATAAGTTAAAGACAACGGCTGTGCTGTGATTTTGGTTATATTTACTTGTAATATGCATAAAAACACATTATATCATAGACAGTCAACCCAATCAAATAATGCAGGATTTGCATGATTTAGTACATGATTCGAGTACATCGATAAAACATTAAGATACTACTAATTGGATCATTTTCAATGATCCCTTACCTTGGCCATAATAGCAGCGTAGGACTTATAGAGACTGTCATTTCCAAGCTTACTGTGAACAGAGAAGACAGACAAGATAATATCAGTGTATGTCAAGGTATGGACAGATGCAGCATTCTAAAAATGGCTGATGAGTAAAAAGGTCCAGGAATATTTGTAGCTGATCCTCAATGGATCCATTCACATGATAAACCTGATGCCTAACTGAATGCACCACCATCAAAACACCCCCAAGAAGTGTGTGGATCTAGACTGTGACCATTATATGCACAAATTGCCTAGTGGCACTGAACAATTTTATTGACATCGCCAGTACACCAGGAATGTTGTTAACTTGTTAACTCACATCTCTGCAGTGACTGCACAAGCTGGAGTGCTCACCCCACCCCTACTGTCTTTACAGTGACATGGAGAAAAACAGTTAACTAAATGTTATTGTCTAAGATATGTAAGCATATCTAGTATGTATGGTATGTAAGTCTGTAGGAATATCATGAGAATATCACAGTGATACCTCAGTAAGATTGATGGACTAAATCATGCATAAGTTAAAAGCCCTAGAAGAATACTATAAGAAAACTTTATTAAATGTTTGACAGACAACATTAGAAGACATTATAACACAAATGAAGATTTTGTAATAAGTGGTGTTAATGAATAGCCTACTTGACAAAAAAAACAGATAAAACAATAGGAAAGCTGTAATGCTTCCACAACATCAATTACAAAAGAAAAAAAAATACACATTACTTGTACCACTACATATTTCTTCAGGGTGAACTTAGAAAGAATTGAAACACATTGTAGACTTCAGGCTTTCACAATTGCCACTTGTTCTCCTGACCCGTTTAATATTGAATTTCCTGGTGATGGGTGTGGACCAGTGAAAAAAATAGAATGAGGTTTTTACTGCACATAATCTTTTATAATGAACACACACACACACCTTCTTTCTGTCAGGGCACTTCGACTGAAGAGTGTAATGAGTTGTAAAAGGGGATCGATTGGTTTGGCACTTTCTTCCACATCCTTTCCTTCCCTTCTGTCACCTCCACACAGCTCTATCACTCCTCCCTTCTGCAGTCCAGAGAGAGAGTAAAGCTGCCAATGTGTACTCTTAAATAATGCCACACCTACCATCCACAACCCCTGGTGGCTGACTAAAGTTTACACACTGCAGGTTCTCTCTCTCAAAAATACAAATACAAATACAAATACAAATACAAATAAAAACACAAACACACACACACACACACACACACACACACACACACACAAACACTGGAGGATCTTTGTATGTGTGCACAGTGGAGGCAAACATTAAACATGTGGACCTTAGACTACATATACAAACAGTCACTCTGACTTCATGTGTTAGACTCTGACATTCTGCCAATCCTATCCAAATTTTATACCGGAATACTATTATACTACTTCTATGCTAGGTACTACTAATAACCAGGAACCGAGAATGTAGTTTTTGCACACTACACTTAATTAAAACATTTAATTTTGTTACGTTATTACGTACTCAAAGATGTCAGTTTGAATTTTTAATTTTCTTGGGTGTGATGTTTAATAAATTGTGCATGGTAATGCATTCTGGAAACACACAGGCCCGCTGGCTCTAATATTGAAGAAAAAGGTATTAAATATTTGGAAAAGACATTTTTTTACTCAAGATTCCAAATTTGAAAATAGCAGCGGCTATTCTCTAATTTGGTTTGACTGGCACCTGTCAGAGAGTATCCTGTATCTATAGCTATCATTTGAATAGTTACTAGAAAAAACAGTGTGCTATAGCATTAGTATACTGTATGAATTTGGTGCTGCAAAGTAGGTTGGATTTGTATTCGGACTAGAGGATATGCTGCCTAAAAAGCTCAACTGAAGGCAAGAAAAAGCCTTTACAGAAAGGCACAATCAACAGCAAATCCAAAGCAATTCTGGGCCATACTTAACTTCAATTTCATGATTAAAAAGTGTGCATGGGTGAAAAATAATGGAAAACTGAAAATATGTGCCTGTTTTACTCTTATGTTTATGGATAGACATTTCCTAATGTCAGTGTGCTGTCCTTTTCCACTCACGGCTAAATCCTCCACAAGCTTCTCCTCAAAGCCGTGGTCCTCAGCTGATATCCAGGATTTATTGTAGCCTTGGAGGAAAAGGTTGACAGCTCTGTGCCTGGGGAGGAAAGACGAAAGAGTGACAAGAGAAGAGACAAAAAGAGATTTATTCTTGTCCTGTTTGCATTAGACAAATGCAAATATGAGACTGAAAAACAGGCAGCATAGCAGGAAACTATTACTGTATAAAAAAAAAAAAGCTCTGATTAGACTCATTATCACTCATTCATCAAGGTCTCCTGGATCCTAGATGATAATTGTTATATCCACCAGTGAGTAAAGAGTGCTGCACTACACCTTAAATTCACCATGCACAAACACCAAAATAATATTCATATATCACCTACAAACCCCACACAGCCACAGGGTTTTAATATGCTAATGGATTTGGTCCCTTTGAACCTAACATGGCTGGGCCTAATTAGGTTTTACATTACCTCTTCATCACAGTACTGTATCCTTCACAGTGCAGATCTGCCATTGACACACTTAAATAGGTTTGCATTCATACTATGGGCACAACAATACAATTTGATTAGGTATGACTTAATTTGTAAAGTACACAGAGCTATTTCCAGGCCAAAAAAACAAAATACACATAATTTGATGAAATCTGACTCGTCTTTTGCCTATAGGTAGTTCGAAAACGAGCCTTTGGTGAAAAGCTTGAGCAAGAAAATTACTCATTTAAAAACAGTATCATGTGAATGCTAACTTTCCCAATCGCTCTTAATTTCAGTTGTTTTCCTACCTCTTTTCAGTGTTCATTTTGAAACCAAACTGTGAAAATGTAGACACATAATTTCAGAGAGTGTGAAAACATCACTCCCACAAAAGACCAAATAAAACCTACATGGCATATCATTGGATGATTATCTCCTTGAAGCAAGACTCATTCAGTGCAAAATGTTTGGTAAACTAAATAAGCTCTTATCCTGAGTGCTAACAGCATTTTTGTGGGAGCAAACTATCCATATATAAATTATGTATTTGTACCTGGGCAGGTTGTAGAGGGGAGCCATCCTCAGGCAAGCCACCACTGCTCGCTTCCTCTGTTTAGACAAGACCTTGTGCGATGCCATTTTTTTACTTCTCTGTGGGTGTTCCACCTGGACCGAAGAGCCATTATGCAAGAGAGATAATGTAACGAGACAATGTAGAGTTAGGTACATAAGTATTTAGACAATGACAAAAATCTTCGTAATTTGGCCTCTGTACACCACCCATATACAATTCAGCAACACTAACTACTACCAGAGGAGTCTTTATCCAGTAAACACATTTCTCTCCTCAGAGTTATTATGGATTTCTATAGAACAGATAAACATTCAAATTCAGTTTTCAAAAATTTCCCACCAAAATGTTAAACAGTATATACAACCATATTAACTAATAAAGTAGTTATAAAAATAAGGAAAGCATCAAGTAAATCTTAAAAAATAATTATTACAAATAATTCATTCTGTCAAAACCTCAGGATTACTGGATTCAAGCTTCTAACATTATAAATCAAAAGAAGCCCGTTTCAGTTCCCTTAAGAAATTATCATCATACTCTCCCTGTCAAAGACCAAGAAAGTATCATCGGCAGTATAAGTGCACACTGTTGGCAGATTTAAATCAAAAATAAGTGAATGTTTTCCTAAAATTTTCATACTGCTTTAAAAGCTCACCTGGTCCAGGTAATAAAGGATTCGAGCCATCCCTACGATCCTATCTATGGTTGTTTGGGGGTCAGTGATGGCCCCTAGCTGGCCCCAGTGTTCAGCAGAAAGAGGCTCCTGCTTCAAGCAGTTTGATGACTGTAAAGAGAATGACACATGTATTCCTTTCCCCCCTCAAAGGTATTTCAACCATTTAATTAAAAATATTTTTAGAAAAGTTCACTGGAGAGGTCCTTGTCCCAGTGTAATAAAGGTTTATGGCATTGGGAGAAGAAAATCAACAGTTCAGACCAGGCACCCTTAACAGGACAAACACAAGGAAAAAAATAAACAGTTTGTCTGGAAATGGGAAGGCTAAAAAAAATAACATTAAGGAATCAAGTCTTGAACCTTGCTTTCCCAATTTCTTGTCTTTTCCTTGCTTGAATTCTCATTCAGTCAACAACTACAAAGCCTCACTGCTGACTTATTAATTTTCATACAACCAACACAGGATAGCAGAAGGGGCTAAATTTCTGTTTAAAAAGTTGATTTATGTTAATGACAAAGAAGAATTTATGATTTATCACTAACTGATGAATAAATAAATAATGCATACATATTTTGTAAGTATGTTGAGTACATCTCTGGTGAACAATGAGTAATTGACTGAGGTCATTAAAAAACTGCTTCAGATTTTACAGGCTAGAAGAGCATTCTTCAATTTAATTTACCACACACTTCTTGCCTTCAGAAAATTAAAAGTCACATGTACTCAGGCATGCCAATGAATATGCAGAATGTCAAAAAGATATGCACTTCATTTATACTCAAAGAATAGTCCAAACAGAAATACATTCAACCCAAATACATCAGTCTTTTTTTCCTCCAAGTAAGGATATACTAATGTAGGAATGTCACTTATAAGTCAGCTGTCCTTTTGCATGTTCTTAAATTTGTACTGCAACAATTCTGTCCAAGACTTTTTGTGCATATCCAAAGAAATAAAACCTACCAAAATGTGTTTAAAACCCTTTATTCGAAAGCTCAAATACTGTACTAATGTTCATAACATAAAAAAGGAACAACCTTTACCTGATTCTGAAGATTTATAAGACCATTGAAAACATGCTCTCGGATCTCATCTTCAGTGACCTTCTATGGATGAAACAATGGCAAACATTTAATATGTGTACCATAGAGATATCTGAAGACACCATCATACCACACTGTAGATTATCAAAGAAATACACTCATTACACTGTAACTCAAAAAGTTTGTCTTCAGGGGGAACACCTTAATGCTAGTATTGTTCAAATGAGCAACCAACCTGCATGAAGCTGTTCTTAGCCAATGTGATAAGGCTCTGGTCGTTTGGAAAACAAACCCTGAGTCCCACAGGGAGCAGCCTCTTCACGGAGGCCACAATGAGAGAGGTGTGTATGGAATACCGATCCCCTTTTCTCCTCATCCTCCTCCTCTCATGGTTGAACTGAGCATTTAAAAGCCATGAAGAACAAACCTTTTTTGAGATTTAACTCACAGATGCATTTTTCTGAGTGGTAAACTAGTAGTTAAACCACTTGTAATTTTACCATAAAACTACAAATGGTGAATAGTAGATCAATTTATAAATATGGCCTACTTTAGACATTTTGTCACGGTTGACCAAGAAAGCCAAGTTGTTGATTTCATTTTGGACCACATAGTTCTGTTCCTCCCATTTGAAATTCTGTTGTAGCAAACACAGATGGGGAAAAGTGACATGATTTAATGGGCATGGTATTCACCTGGATGCTAATGACATGGGAAACAAAAATGATGAAAACACTATTATGTGTCATCCTCACATGTGATTTGGCCCAGAATATAAAGACCTCTGCCACCATGCTGAACAGCTGCTCAGCCTCAGGGTTTGAGTCTTTCAACCAGTTGGCTCTGATACAAGACAGAACAAAACCCATCTCATTACCCCCACCAAATTTATTCCAGTTAAGCTGAACACACACCAACATACACATCTCCAAAATTGGATTTTTATCAGGGAATTACCATTTCAACAAACATTAATGACAAAGTTGGTGTTCAAAAGTTTTCTAAAGGACTTCAGAGGCCAGATGATAGTTACTGGGGGGATGAGGTCAATATAAAATACAATAAAATAAGACTCACTTTTATTGAGTCTATAAATGCGCAACATTACTCCTGGAGCTTGTGGCCTCAGAAATTAAGCTTTCTTCTCTGCATCTCTGCTCCATGGTATCATGCCTTACCGATTAGAATCCACAAATGGGATGAGGAGAGGATAGAAGGCATAG
Organism: Istiophorus platypterus; assembly: GCA_016859345.1. Classification (NCBI taxonomy): domain Eukaryota; kingdom Metazoa; phylum Chordata; class Actinopteri; order Istiophoriformes; family Istiophoridae; genus Istiophorus; species Istiophorus platypterus. The sequence goes on along the minus strand of CM029124.1, from coordinate 9,021,238 downwards.
AGGTCCTGCACCAGCACAGTGAACTTCTCCTGTATCTGCAACTCTGCTTCAGAGGCACAACACCCTTCTGCTTTCATCTGCTCCTCCTCCAACAGCACACATTCTGCCCTCTTCCTCAACTTCTCCATCAGTGGCAGGAAGTGGCTCCTCAGCAGCTCAGTGTGGGCTTTAAATATGATTGGCTGAGAAAAAACTGAAAGATAAGACTGACAACTGTTAGTGGCAGAAAAAGAGAATGAAAGGCATAACTTGATTAATGGAATTAAAAAATTACATCTGCTCAACAAGAACTGTATTGCACATGACCGCAATACCTGCCAACTGTTTCATCCAGTCACCCTGGCTAGTGCCCACATGGTTGTGGATGATACGAAGAATGTGGCCAAGCAGGTCACTAACATGCTTAGCAATGACAGCAGTGCAGATTGGGCTGGCTGGCTGGCCCTCAGGGCCCCAATGCCACCAACGGGACATATAGCTGCAAAGCATGGGCAAGGTTACATCTGTGACACGGATGTAGTGGGCCTGGCGAGCTCCAGCACCAGTGCCTGCCAATTCATCCACTTCCCCCAGAGCCTGTTCCAGAGAAGGTAGATGGGGACACATGTCTGCCACCTGATCTGGCAGCCCAAGGTCTAACAGAAACAGATATGGAAAATAATGTTGAGAAAGATGTGGGGTTGAGAGATATTCAAAACTAACATAAAAATCAGTATGTATGCTGTGTGTTTATTTAGTACCTTCTCTCTCAGTAGCGCTCAGGGTGTTATAAAGGGAGTAAGGGTTGTTTTGGTTCAGGGCTGGCTCCAGGAAACAGACAGGAAAAGCACCAGTGAGGGCTGCCAGACAAGCACCTGCTGCTGGCCTTTGCCTGAATAGATATGCACTGTTAGGGCATGTGACTGACTAATGTCCACATTTTATCAAGCTCTTCACATTTGGATTGCTAATTTATCAGCCATTTCTCGTCCTTAGTCACTGACAAACTGTATACCTCAGGTTGAATTATTTCTCTCTTTCCAACCTTTATTAGCCTAACAATTACTTGAATTGAATGATTACTGAAATTAGTCAGTATGGACAAATCATGTTTTTCTTAATTTCCAAATAGTAAATGTATAGACAAAAATAATGAAATAACATTTAAGTAAGTTGCAAACAATACTTTATAGTCATTAAATAGACAAAAAAACAAGCTTTTCATCATCAGCACAAACTGCATTGCATAGCAATATAGACAATACCCCTCCATGTAGGTGCTGCTACTGTTGCCAAGAGAGTAGAGGCTGTTGAGGATCCTGTAACAGGACACCTGGATACCCCCCACTGCAAAGACAAGGTAATGTTTATAGCTGAGATCCTTGTAAAGTTTCCTTCAAAAACAGCAAAGGACAGTGAAGCAGAGACCTGATAGCATACAGTCACAGAGAGATGGACTGCCTGGACGACTGCTGATTCAGGTAATGAATGATTCCTGTAAAGTCAGGATATTAGTGAGAGGGACAATATGCTCCTGCTGGTATGTGGCCAAGACTGAGATATTTAATGAGAGCTGATTTCAAAGACGTGGTATGTAGGAAGCTGAGGGTAGGATGGTGGTCCTGAGTGATTTCAGGGGGTGTGGAAGCCAGCTGTTAATCACGCTCCTTAGCATACGGCGGGAAACCAGTGAAAATACTGAAAACACCTGTTGGTGGTTGCATATTTACTATTCTGAGATTATATAACAAGTCACATGTAAACATAATGTACACTAATTCAGAGACTTTTTTCCCTAGCAGAGAACTAAAAAAAAGTAGCGCTTACCCAAGAGGTCAACTCCATAGTTCTGGTTGCCAAGATGCTGGAAGAGGGAAGTGAGGGTGGGTAGAAGAATGGAGGTTGTGTAGCTCAGAACTTTGGCCACTCCTCTAGCTTGTTGACTCCTACTCTGTGGCAGAGAGACCAAGGTCACAGACAGGTTTTCCACGGTCATCTCAAGATCAGCTGCAGCTGCCTCAAAGAATGAGTGCAGGGATGCTTGGATAGATTCTGGTGCTAACTTCATCAATGTCCTAGGGTGAAAGGATGAAAAAAAAAAAAAAAACAACTTTTTTTCTCAAACATTGCATTTCTGGATATATTGTTTGTGTAAGTAAAAAAAAAAAACCCTAATAATTATTTGGTTTATATAAAAAATAAAATTGTAAAATCAACAATGGGTAAATGACAAGTGTAGAAAATTAAAATGTTGAAAGTTCCATGCAGGGTGGACTCCTAATAAAAACTAGTTTAGTGGGCTAAATCAGTTGCTAATCTATATCTGCCAGACAAGACTCAATAACATCAATCTCTGCTGAATCAAGACTCTTCTACTAGTGTCACGCAACAGAGGGATTGTCCTCAAGGACTAAGGGTGATATCAACCACAATTAGATAGCATCAGTGTATCAGTCGCTCAATTACACCTGTCATCACATTCTTCTGACATGGTGGAGTGATACTGCTTTGACCGTAGGCAGAGCAATGAGATCGACCAAGGCATAGTGTGTGAGTAGTGCCATCTAGCTACCTGGCATCCAGAGCCTGAGCCAAAACATGGAGGCAGCTTGCAACTGACGAGGCTTCTTTTTCTTAGAAAACATGCATAAACGGAAAAATAAAAATAAAAAAATTAATAAATGCAAAGACAAAAATATATGCAACTACAGAGCATCCATAGGAATATGCAAAAGATAGCTGAATTTCAGACAACTACATCTTAGAGAAAGCCGAGAAAAAAATTTGAACATAAAATAGACACAATTAAACAACTCAAGAGCAAACCCAGGAAACAACAAAAAGGAGAACAAGTGTATCAAATTAGTGTTGAGTTAGCTTTACTTCCACACCATCCTTACCAAAGAATGAGATTCTGTGTCTTACTAGGGTTGCAAGCTTACAAAAGAGGCTGGATGTGAGGAGAAAAGACAAGTGAAGTAATGAGGAGAGAGGAATGGAAATGTAATTACAGGACATGAAAATCAGAAGAATGACAGTGTAGAATGAAGACACTTTTGTGACAAAAACTTAAAAAAATTTTAAAACTATTAAACTATTATGCAAAACATGTCTGAGGAACTCTCATATAAAAACAAAATGTGCAAGAGCATAAGAAAATTTTATAGAGCTACTACTGTAATAAATACACTGTTTATCATGTTGGGAGAAACACATACCATGCAATCATTTCTTTTTCTTTTTTTGACGCATGGGTTCTGTTACCACTTGAGCAGAACGAAGTGGACAGGAAATACAGACGGTGGCTTTTCACATATTTTTCCAAAAGAGGAAGGACCACCTATGGAACACAGTAATGCCTGATTGTTACTTCATAAATCAACATTCCCCTTCAATTTCTTCTGACTAGTCTCTAAATTTAATTAAAAAATAATGTCAACCTGTTCACAACACACATTTTCCTGTGCCTGTTTGTCCCTGTGCTTCACTGAAGCTACATCACCTTTGCTGAGAGAGATATTGGATTTAAAGCCCCTCTTCTTCTGACTGAACCATTACATTAAGTAGATAACTCTGTTACTTGTTAGTTAAACAAGCGTCTTGTAATTATGACTCGAATTACAAAAAATGCTTTCAGAAACTGAGTGTTGCCTGCTGGTTTATATGAGCTCGTACTGATGAATCTAAGAAGGAGCTGTGGGGGAGAGAGGTTAAACATTTTGTACTGTATTAACTGTTCTTATGAAGCACTGGCAGTTCACAGAGAGACAGATGGACAGACACACACACACACATACGTGAGATTGTGTGGTTGAACGGGTGTTATGGGGTGTGGTGATCGAAGGCATGACTGTTCACGGTCTTGGCTGACTGGGTTTCACTCAGGGGGTCCCGTCAATGAAAGATAAACCCTTTTCATTCACTACCCCCTTAGAGGCAGGACTGCGTGGGAAGCATTAATCAATGTCCTGATGGCAATCAACACGCCCACGTGGATTTCCAAAATAGTTAAATAAATTACACAGCCACAAAGGCTTACTTAGAGGGGTTGCCCATGGCGACCATCTAATTTGATGATGAAAATGAAATTTAAAAAAAGCCAGCAGAAAAGAAAGAAAATGGCATCGGAAAAACGTGTGTGTTTGTGTGTGTGTGTGTGGGGGGGGGAATCAATGTAAGACCAGATGGTATCAGATCAGATGGGAGATTTCGACGGTGTTTAGATATGCATTGATCTGAGGCATACCTTGGGAAAAAAATGTATTGGTTGCTGGTGTGAAACTCTCTCTCCTTTAGACATCTGTCCTCGGGCTTGCATCACCTCTGGAAAGAAGAACACAATTAAATACTGAGTCCTCTATGATGAAAGACTGAATCTTAAACATAAAACCATATACAAAAAAGAAAAATATGAATAATAAAGGTGTTTCTATGTAGTTTCCCACAAGGCAAACTATTTCGTGATGGTTAAAAAACAACAACAAAAAAAACCCCAACAAACCCTTAGGCAGGCTCCGTTGTATGTAGACTCAAGAGACTCTTGATCATTATTCATAAATTAAACTGAAGATTCAAGGCCAAGTGATATGTTCAAAATTTTACAGAGTCAGGTAGATGGTGTACTCATACCTTTTGGATGTATAATGTGAATGATCTTTTAAGTAATCTATTTCATGATTTTTTTCATTTGGTCTCTACATTCATGATCACTATAATGTTACCCAGCTCCAACATGTGCCCTTGGGCCTCCTCAGTGTGAGAAAGGAGCCGGAGAAGGAGAGTGTAGCTAAAGCAGCTGTCTGTGGCTGGAAAGTCCATCTCCAGTGTTTTCCGATCCCTGTAGACAGGAGTGAAATCAAACGGGGCTTATAAAACACTACTGCTTGAAAAGAGAGTAAGTGCTAGCCTTACTGTCAACCCTCTGTATAAGTTGGACTATGTATTTAATTTCCAGAATTTTTTTTCAAAGCAATTCAAGACAATATTGTGCGGCGGGACTGCAATACCACTGTGACATTAAAATGAAACGCCTCATTCATCTCCGGCTCATACATGCTGTGTCATATTGCCTTTTTGAAATAATATGCTCATACCATACTCACCTCCACACAGTGTAACCATTGAGCTGAAGGAATTTGAGGACATCCTGAGCTCTCTCTCTAAATTTAGTCTTCTCCTTGGCAGTCAGGGTATCATAGGGTACAAGCATTGTATGGCCACATCCTCCTGAGAACAATAATGGGTCAAATACAGTGAAACTGTATTAGCTGTTCTGTGCTCCCTAAGAGGAGAAGAGTGGAGAGGGGAGGTGATGAGGAGTAGAGAGGAGAGCAGGGTCTGAAATTAACTTTTTGACTCACCAGCCAAGGTCGCCGATAGTTGAAAATACCACCAGCCAAGCATATTTTTTACCTGCCAAAATAATAAACTGCCTTTCTGTGTCACGTGTCAGTATTTCATTGTGATAAGTTATTATTTTGAATTCAAACTTAAAGAGGCCAGTGCAAAATTTGCAAATTATTTTAATATATTGATCAGCAGTGAATAAATTCATTCATGAATCCATTACATTCATATTTAAATAAAATAATTTATTCTATTTATTTTCCAAATATCGCCAAATTGCTTTAATTAATTTCTTGTCTTTATCTTTCTCTTTATCTATATATATCTACAGGTCTTCAACTAGCTAACTAGGATAATCTTATCCACTGTTTAGCTAATCTCTCTTGTTAAAGTCAGAATCAGTAGCAATGTTTGGTGGAATGGTACCAGAAAGGTTTCTGAACACCTATCTATATCATAGGCTACTACACAATATTATTATTATATGTGCTCACCTCTCTCTCTTTCTCTATCAGCTGGAAGTAAACCCTGCAGAAAGTGAGTTATCTCAGAAACATTACCTGGGTTACCTGTATTCCACCAATGGAAAAGGAGGTGTGGGTCTTTATGGAATACATGAGTATGCTTGTCAAATTCCGACTCAGACAGAGGACAGAAGCAGAGCACCCGTAAAACAAAATATCCTAGAAATTTTCAGGATAGTGTTTTATGACTATTTTGGTACAAACAATAACCATCGGTATGGTGGATAGTCTACTGAAATTTACACGCCGAAAAGAAAATCTACTTGCCATTGGCTCTTGGCGGGTGTTAATTTCAGACCCTGGAGGAAAGGAGAGAGGTCCTTCAGAAAAAAGTATAGAATAGCTGTTGATTACATGGTATGGTACCTTTACTCTCAAGTTCTGATTTCTTCCTCTTAGCCCAGGCATTGTGATAGTTTTCAGCTAACTGTTCAGCCATAGCCTATTGAAAAAATAAATAAAAAGAAAAGAGTAAAATCTGTTTTTAACCATCTGGCATATGTGTATGGCTGAGTTCGCTTTACACATTTTGAGACCATAAACACGAATGCAGGGCAGGTGTAAATAATAGCCAAATATCAGTTTATCTCACTCTCTTCTAAAGCCACAGACTGTAGCAGCAGATTCCCACATGGAAAATGCTCCTCTAATGGAAATGCATCAAGGAAAATTAGTCCTGTACCCCAAATATGATTATACAGAACTCATGTTACACATGTTACCAAGGGCTGATTACTGTGACTTCATGTTTCAAGAGACCCTTTTTTTTCTTTTTTCGCTGAGTTGTTTTAGAAACATTTATATCTATCTCTCTGCAGGAATGCTCCAATAGTATTAGCAGAAGCCCATTACATGTCCACAAAATCTGAAAACTCACAGTAATAATCCTTTCTGCACACGGGAAGTGAGTATCTTTTTTTCCTCACACACACGACATTACTAGTACTAAAACACTGATACCATTTCTGCAAATTGTGTGACAAGATTAAAGTGGAATCAAAGTTGTATTGAATTTAATGGTGTATAAAGCAGAAAAAAACGTAATTACTTACACACTGCTCCCATGATAAGGTAATGCTGCTCATGTCCATTGGTTTGGGGCTAAAGGTTGATGCTCCTTCAAAAGACAGCTGGAATAGACAACAGTTGGCTGATTACCCAATTAGAAAGGCAAAATCCCAATAGGAGAAGTTTAGTAGTGAATGAGATTACTTTTACTATGTCAGACATGTTCCCTGGTCAGGGGCTAAGTGAATATCACTTGTGGAGTACACATACCTGTCCAGACTGAGAGAGTCTGCGTGCACAGGCATGCATGCCAAACGCATCTCCTTCTTTAGTCCTCTCTATGGTCCATCCAAGGGCCAGCATGCTCTTTATTGTCTCTTTCATGGCCCATCGGTATCCCTCCTTCTCCTGGAAAACACAGAAATATAGATAAACCCTCATGTAAAACTGACACTTAGCATTTCATGCTTCAAACATGCTTCAACTATTTTGATATTTCAAACATGGGAAAAGAAGTTTGCTGTCCACTCCACACACAAGTTTCGTAAGGAAGGCGATGGGGTACTAATTCAAAGACCATAGTCCGAGACATATCAATCTTTTATATTACATACAACGAATTAAGTATGCAATTGCCTCTGGGATTTGTCAGTTCACTGCTTTTTTTTTTTTTTACTTAAGTACACTCAAACACACGCACAAAAACTCATATCTCAGGCTACCTTCTCAGCCAGAGTCCTATATGGCTTGAGGAGAGGGTGAACCTTGGTGTTCTCACATAGCTGCTCCCCATGAACCCAGCCATTGGCAAACTGACATAGATAACAAACCGATATAGTAAAAATCACACATTTGATAATATGCAGACAGCAACCACATGGTTCACAGAGAGGTCTTTTTATATAGTTAAGCAGAAAAATTATGTTAGAAATGCATCTGTATGTGGTTCAGTCTTGAGCAGGATATCATACATCAACTCTACTTTATTGAATTCAACAGTCCGTTCAGATTTGAAGAATAATTATATTGATATTACCTTGTCCAGTGACCACTTCTCATGAGTATGCTCTGCATACTTGTTCACTACAAACTCCAGTCTCTCTGGCACAGCCACACTCGGGAGACATAAAAGACATAAAACATCATTTAGCTCTATCACGCAATAACACTTTTGGACACAACTGTGAATTACTTATAGCTGGATTTATAAAGAGCATAAAATGTTTTTTTATATTTACAACCCTTTGATCATGGCACTCTATACCGAAGTTAATTCTATCTACCACATTACAGTTTAGACTCTCTGGAAGATAACAGGTCATCTCCATGATATCCAGAATCAACATGCAACACTGTGTCCATAATCAATAAATATAGCTGGTCAGTGTCTTACTTGGAGGTATCTACAGGCTGCGGGTCAAAGGGTCCATCTATGTCCATGGAGGTTTTTGTCTCCAACTGAGAAACAGAGTTTGATTCCATGTGGTCAGGAGGCAGGGCCTTGGCCAATGCAACCAGGCACTGGACACACAGCCTAAATAAGTGAGGCTCATAGGGCTGTAGCATTGGAGAAGGAAAAGGGGGCCATAGGAAATAAAAGATTGGAGACAAAGAGAGCACAGGATAGGTTAAACCAGATAAAGCTTAAACCTGGATTCCAGAGCTTTGCAACAGCAATGATGTATGTCCTTGTTTTTGTTTTTTTTTTTTTTACTGAGAGCACATCTCTGAATTTTACATACATATCACTCATTTAATCCAAATTTAATTGCAGAGTGGATTTAATTATATTGGATACAAAGACATACCACTTTTACAGAGATACTTTCTCTGAATGAAGTCTATCTCATACACACTTGTCAATGTAAAAACCCTGTTAGAAACCTGGCTAAACAGTCCAGAAATTTCATTTCTCTAACTGAAATTTTGCTCAAAATTTACCCCTATAAAAGAGAAGAAGTTTTTCAGTTATATGATGTTTAAGAAATGAGGTCACTGTAAAAAACATTGGACACATTTATTTAAGTGGATTTAAATACAATATATCATACACTCCATAACACATTCAATATTCGACAACAGAAGTTCAGGTGGTATTATATTTAGTTTATATATGCAATTTTCCTTACCACACAATTTGATTCAAAAATGTTTCAATTACCTTTTTTGCCAAGGCCTTAAACACACCCCAGAACAGTTTTCTGGAAAGGTAGAGCTCCTCTTCAGAGGCCAAACCCTGGTCACCCTGCCCACCAGATAGCAAGTAGTACTTCCACCTCTGCTCATAGTGACTGGTCAAGAGCTAGAAGATTAAAGTATTTAGCATATTTCACTTATTCATCATTTTAACTTTGTGTGCCACTTTTTTTCACATATATTTTAGAACACCGCAGTTTGTGTATTCACCCTCAGTGGCATCTTGCTGTGGTCTGTGAGACGGGGAACATCAAAGACAAGGCGCCGAAGAAGAGGCTGCATCATAGATGGTTGGAGTTTACTAAGGACACCAGTGGGTGCAGAATTAGTCACATTAGCAGATGCTCACGACACGCACACACACACAGGCACAATGAATGATGTTATGACTGATTATCATGTCTCATGTGTCAATGACACATAATTAAGAAGATGCCATACGAAATTTGTTAATTAAATTGTTAACATTCATATTAAAATTGGTAAATTATATCGGAATTGGGCAAAACGAGAATAATAGTGAATCATTAAATATAATGAGTTGGAATAAGAGTGCACTGACATGTCTGCATTAGTTATTTAATTGTTGCGGTTTCTCATTTCTCTTCTCGACATAAGATTTGTTCAAACAGCAAAAGTGCAATGCAATCATTCAAAAAATTTAAAAATGCAGACCAAATAATTTGCAACTACTAAAAATAATATTATACCAAAACATTGGACAATACTGTTTATATCAGCAACTTGCTGAAAAAAAAAAAAATCAATACCTTTCATGCATACAGCAACGGCAACAAGTCTTTGCAATAGTAACCTTGTGGAGACTGAACCCCTAAACTGCGGGTTCATCATACCAGCTAAAATAACCTACCTGCATAGAGCCAACAAACAATCTTCTATAGTGTCTCTCTGAGCCTTGGTCAAGCTAAGAGCCCCAGAGAGGCTGTAGACTGCCTGGATGAGAGAATCCACCAGCAAGGTATGGTCCTCTAATCCACAAAAGAAAGCTGAACATTTGGTGAGCAGGGGAAGCACAGCTGTGCACAAGTATCTATTGAGGGCTAGGGCCATATCAGTAGATCCCAAATCAGCCTGCAATGGAAAAGAGAGTTTACTATTACACAGAGTCCAATTACATAAGTAAAACTATACAAGGAATGAGGAGGCAGCAAAAAGAAATGGGGACCATGATCAAGAATGCAAAGTTTTTCTCACGTTAAAAAAACAAACAAAAAAAAACCCCAACAAAATATATAATGTACCATCTAATTTATAAGATCTTAGAAAATTGCAAAAATAATGTTTAAGAGACAAACAAGTCTTCTCTAAGTGAGTGCAGTGCATGCAATCATGTTTAAGAAGATTTTTCAACAACCACTGTAATGTGGTAATATGAGTTGCAATGCCAGAGACAGGAGGGCAGAGGAGCGGATGTTTTTCATGGGTGACACGGCACAGTTTGGATCGATACAAAGTCACGGGTCGCTCCTACAATGTTGTACTGAATCTTTCAAGCAGGTGAACAGGGAACCAATATAAAGCTATCTCTGCTCACAGTGTCAAGCGAGACGGCTGCCTGAAGGTCAGGCAGAAAACCAACTTCTAGGAGGTGGAGAAAAAAACTCTGGTCCTCGATGCCATAAACCCGGTCCAGGAACAGAACCATAGCTGCTTTGTGGTCCGGACAGAACACCATAGCCAGGTCGGGCTCAATGACCTGACCATCTTGAGAAATTAATAAATCATAGATATGACATGTTAGGACAAAAGTTTACATTGACATAAAGTGTACTGTACAGTTATCTATACACATAGAGGATGGTAAAATGACAGGAAAGGCACAATAACTACAAAATTACATTCAATTCAGTTGAAAATCTCATGAGGTGAAGCTTTAATATCTAATTAAATTCTAAAAATCATAATTTAACAGGCAGCTAGAAAAGGCAATGCAGGTTTCAGTGCAATGGCTTAATACAAGCTGAAAGTACTGTAGGGGTGTAGGATTAACTGATTTGCTCTTATAACCTTCAGACACTGAAGGGATTTGAAAGGAGATGCTGATGACTCCCTCAAGATCCTGAATGGGGATGAGCGACCTCAGAATGGCTCTGATGCGGATGGCTTCTCCTTTGCCTCCTTGAATCAACTGGACAAGAATTTGGAACAACTCACTGTTACTGGTCAGGCATTTAAAGCTTACATCGGATCCTGATAGCTATAATATGTAATGATAAAGTAAAACATACAATCAGCAAAGATATACTGTTCCATATATATAGAAAACTGATTCATAAAATACTACGGACATCTTCCTGCTGCTGAGTTGCATCCCATTTTGCAGTCCAAATCCAATTTGCCTCTGCGCTGACTTTATTCTGTGTTGTGGATTTGTTTTCTGTAAACATCCTTGTGTAATGTATTTGCACTTAATCGTCTATCAAATGATATTTTTTCACTTGTTACAATTTCATTTTCCATTAATTTCTAAAGGTTTTAAGGCATTTTGATGACTTTTGTAAAGCATTCTGAACTGCCTTCGTGTTTTAAAAATGAAATAGAAGTCATCTTGTCTTGCCTTTGTACCGTTGCAACTGTAACAGGCAAAAAAAGAAAAAAATGCAACCTCTCAAAAGGAGATTTTTTTATCAGATGCTTACAGTGACTGTCAGGTACACATGTTCACTCCCAACGCTGGTCTGGACTGAGGTTTTGCTGCTGAGCACCTCTTACTGTGCTTACTGGTACATGTCAGGCACATTTGGACAGGATTAAGACAAGTGCTCTGTTGCATCCAGAAAATATCACCAACATAATGAAACAACATAATGAAACAATGTATAGTATGAAATTAATTCTATATGCTCACTGATGTGTATACAGTATGGCTCAAAACAGAAGTTTCACTATTGTGGAGTTAAATAAGATGAATGCTGTAATCATTGGTATAGAAGCATTCTGACCAAATTTCATTGTTGAGTCTTATTAAATATTTATTTTTTCAGTTTATGTCTGAACATCCTGTCTGTGGACCAAGCCATTATGTGGAAAGGTAACAGCAATAAACGGATTTCTTTTTTTGGTTTCCTTAAGAAGCAGTTGGCAGACTTTTTCCATTAGGCTTTATTGTTTGAGCCATTAGTGGATATCGATGAGGAATGGCTGCTGAATGCCTGGGAAAATACTCACATGCTTCTCTGGAGCACAGCGCCCCAGCAAGTCAATAAGGGCCGAGTAGAATGTCATGATGGCATGCCCCATGTGAACGAGGTCATCATCATGGTCCTGGAAAAAGTCTCTGTTACAGGAGATAATCAAAATGGTCAAAAGCTTGTCATGAAATAAAAATAATCTGTAAGGCCTGTTTATAGAATCAAACGATTGATTATCTTTAAATACAGCAGCCCGATAGGCAGGCAAGATAAGACCTTTACCAATTCCCTTACATTTCATTTATAATTGATAGTTATAATGTAGACGAGATGCAGGCAGAGCAGTGATCAGCTCTCACTAACATAAATTCTTGAGAATAATAATCTATGCTTTTGCAATTTTGTTTTTACATTATTTTTGACCTCTATTTGCCAAGGGCAGGTTGGTTGCACACAGATGCTCTGCACCATAAAAATGAAATGCTCCAAAAAGCTTGCAGGACAATTACTCCAGAAACTTTTTGTGATAAGGAAAAAAAAAAAAGTTATGAACAGGCTTGCATGTTTAATTACATTTAGATGACTCTCCAATGTCTGTTTTTAAAACTAACATTTTGTTTGTATATTTCACAACTCTGTCAATGCTGTACAGAAAGCTGTACAGAAACTGTAGCATTTACATCGAATTCTTACCCACATACAAAACCTCTTAACATGATTAAAATTAATCACGTTGAATTTTGATCCCATTTGCTGGTGAACTTTGAAGCACAACTACAGATTATAAACTACTGCTAAAAACGTTACAGCAGAAACAGAAAAAAAAAACAACAGAAAATTGTGGAGAATAATTTTATGAGTATTTCTGTTCAACACAAAATCTAAATAATGTGATGCATGAAACATTTTGGATTGTGTGTGTGTAAAATATGAAGGCAAATTTTTAAACTAAAGATTCACAGTTATTTTGTATGCAGCATCATTAAAATTGTAATACCTGATTTAGTTCCTAAGATTTTAAATTATTTGTCTGCAAACAGCTAATACTGACAGTGTTCTGTTAGACTGGTATGCGGTGCAAGGTCCGTCCAAAGACGGGTCCTCAGAGATCCTGGTGGCTTCCTCCATGGCTGCTAAAAGACCATTTCCCCCATCACCTCGCAGGGCAGGGCCGAAACACTCAGGCCGACGAATTAGCAACCTCAACACCACATAAGCATTTTCCTCTACACTCTCACCTGTTGACAAGGAACGTACATAAGATGAAGATTAACCACTGGTGGACTGGATGAGACTTTGGACTGAGTGTGGCAGAGAACTGTGTTTTTAATATATATTGCCCAAATTCATCAACAGAAGAAATTTAATGTCAAAGACACTCATTGATTTCTTTAAAACCGGAAGTTGAACACACCAAGAGGATCACAAAAATGACACCTGAGTTAATATATGTACAGCTCATAGATTGATCAGAAAAGAGGTAAAGTTGAAATCATTGGTAGATATGTGGTATGGAAAGCCAAAGGCATTTGGCTGAAAGGTCATGGATAATTTGAATTGATTAGCTTGCGACTAGCTTATTTAATTGGCAGCATGAAATAATGCAGCCTCTTATGTCTTCTAACTTTGCATTTTTTTTTAGTATTCTGGTACCATCTATTTATATATACTTGTCCAAGATGCAATAAATGGCTTAAACTGTTTATCTGTCAAAAGTATAACTGAATAAATAAAAAATAAATAATACAGTTAAATAATTAAATATTGTGGTTGAAAAATGTATGGCTGTCAAAATAAATAAATAAATAAATCAAGATTTCCTTAAAGACAAATGGCTGAATAAAATAACCAAGCCAACCACATTTTTGCAATGGTACAGTAAAGTTTAAATAATGACATAAAATTTGAATGACATAAACTCAGTGCAATCATCAAAGCAACAATGACTGTCTATAACAATTTCTGCAAACAATTACAATGTGGACATGTTGATATTTTGCAATTTGCAAACATGGAATGCACTCTGAAGGGGATAAACTTTATGGGTTGAACTAAAAGGTTACCATTGCAGAAGACAGCAAAACGTAGAAAATCCAGGTAACGCTCGCCCTCCACAGGGTTCCATCCAATATCAGGATAGCCTTTGGCTACCAGCATCGGACAGCTCTGGAGACCACAGCCAGCGAGGTACTGCACCACCTTAGATTACATTATGTTACACTCAACACTGTTATATTATAGCTACAAATAATGGGGTCCAATAAAAAAAGGGAGTAATCTGTGTTGTTATTACGCTTTTTAAAGAAATTCCAATGATTAAATGTTGCTAAGTGTTACTGTGGGCAGCATTCGACACTATAGCTATGGACAGCAGGAATAAGGCGGGGAGTTAAAAGAGTATAATATACATACATGTGGATATATATACAAAACTGAGATTTCAGAGTCGGTACCAGTACCACCTAAACACTTGAATATAAACAACAGATGAGTGAAATGACACTGACGCTGAAAAGTAATAGCAGACCATCCTTAATATAGAGCAAAGCATTGTATGTATACATGACATTATCAAGACTGTTAAGAGGAGTACTATAGAAAAAGGAACAGAATAACAATTCACCTTCTGAAGGTCAGGTTCCTTCAGTGCCAAGGCCAGTTCATTATTATCCATTACAGAGGCTGCTGCCACATCTAGAGGGGTGGCTCCACGCATGGATGGTGAAGCTAAGGGACAGAGGCAGAACTCATAAACTATATAGGTCAGGATGGTTGGGACTCTTATCATGGGGACAAGATCCCTACACTTTCATGAGGTTATTATAGCCAAAAAAATTTCTCTCTCCGCACCAAGAGCACATCAAAGTAGAACCCTTTTCTCCATTTTCTTATATGCAATGTCCTAGAAAAGAGTAAAAGGGTCAGACCCAGTAAGTTTATATCCTTGTAATTCAAATTAACATTTCTGCAAAAAAAAAAAAAAAAAAAAATTACCTAGAAATTTTCACAAAGGTAATTTGTAAAGTTTGACAATGAAAGTTTAACTGCATCCTTACAACAGTTCTACAAATTAAAATGGCTGCTAAAACTGCTAGGGTTGAAACAAGAGGTATAGGCTTAATAAATCAAGTTCTGTAGTGTAATGAAGCGTTATTGTATATGAATGCATTACAGTAAACTCTACAGGAGTTTCTGTTCCTTTGCGCATCACTTACAAAGAGACAAGTGTGAGAATAAGATTTACCTAGTCCAACTCTGCTATTTTCTAGCAGGTAGCTGAGATGGTCAAACAGGGCTCCCTGGTTATGACGGCTAATGCGGCAAAAATAACACAGGAATCGACAGCAGCTGGCTACCATCTTTGGAAACGTAATCTCCTAATAAAAGAAAAGTAATACATGGATATAAAGAAAAAGCAAAAGGTAATATGGCAGATGTCACAACATGACTAGGTCAAAACCCAATATATGGCTGGACCACCCTTTATCTGTTTGCTTTGCTCCAACTATCTGTGCTCATTAATATAGTATTTAATACAGTCAAATTACCGATAAAGCTGTTGTCATTTACATGTTTTTTCTGCTTCTTTTGACAGTCAACAGAATAAGTATGAAACAGTAACTAAAATGCAGCCCATTAAGATTACATTTTAACCAGCAGTTAGTTCAAAGCAATTTCTAAGCTTCTGCTCAGCGTTGCTGATATTTGATAAATAACTGCGACATTATCTGACAAATCACCATACACATAAGTTAAAGACAATGGTTGTGCTGTGATTTCCATTACATTTACCTGTAAAATGATCACTTAGAGAGTTTGTCCAAAAAGTCAGCAGATTTGTCGCTAAGTTCATTTGTGTAGAAAACGTGCTTAAAGGGTGTGAAAAGTCCTTAAATCTAGCAACACAGGAACTCAGTTGGCAAAACTGCCCCAAATTATGCAATAGAAAGCATTTGCACAAGTTTATTCTAAAAGAGCAATGGCAAATGGGCAAACATCAACACTTTATCAAGTGGCATTTAGAGTAATCGATGCTGTAACTTTACCACTCAGCTTGTCAGTCAGTCAGTGAGTGAAGGACTTTCACATCTATAGGGCTGGCCACGCTGCTGCAGTGCAGCCAAAAAAGTAACTGTAATGCATGGAGTAGTGCCCAGCCATTGATGTACATCAGCCGGAACCTGTTATATTAGCTTTGGCTGTTCAAATAAAAAACTAATGATAAGACTTAGACAACAGTTGATGACCTGCTTCTTTGGTTATGCACATTTTTTCCATACATCACTAATATTTTAAATTTATCTCTAACCTTTGACTCTCCTTCTCCTAGAACATTGACCATCACCTCCATCACAGTCTCATGCATTCCCAGTGCCCTCATTAGGTTGGGGTGTTGGTAGAAAACTTTATTATTCATGATATCTCTGTAAATAAAAAAAATGATTAATTAATTAAAAAAAGATAAAACCTGTAAGAATAATTTCTATACTCAGAGACTATGATGATGCATGTGTGATAGAAATAGAAGTTAATAATAATAATAATAATCAAGAGGTGTCAAAAGAAGCAACCCCATGTGGCATTGCAAATTTCCCCATACCCTAGTCTTCTGATCATCAGCCTCTCCTCTTCTTTCCCCATGCGGACACTAAGGAGAGAACGGATTTGGCCCAGGGAGGACAGGAGAGTCATGGTGTCCTCCACTGAAGCTTGGCTGATTGTATAAGCTTTGCAGAGTGGTCCTGCCATTTGCCCCCCTAGGCCCTGGTACTGGCGGTGCAGCAATGAGAAGACAGCTCTAACCAGTTCAGGGTCCTCCATCTCATTCTCTTGGGCCCAACGCACCATTGTCTCAGAGATCAGCTTTTTGAGGGATTCTGAAGAACCAGCAGGTGAAAACTGATTAAGTATAGGAGTGGAATCCTACCACTCTTTTGCAGGGTCAGCTGTACTGTATGACAAAGGACTGAATATGACGTGTTATTTATTTATTTTTATGTCAAATTTTTAGGTAGCGATCCAACCGGTTTTATTGGGCCTGCTACAGTAGATGTGCCACTGTCAAACATTAATCTGATTGGCTGTTAATACTCAATATTCTCATTCACATATCCATATTCACCAATCTCTTCTGTCATTACAACCCAGCTATGTTTCTTTAGAATAAAGTTTGTGAACCAGAAAACTTTTTAACCCATGTACAGGTAAATTAATGTTGCATGTTAAAGTGATGAAAGGTAATTGTTTTTCGAGAGCACAAAAATGTTCAAAGGGAGACAAAGAAAGGGCTTTCAAGACATAGATGGACTTACTGGCACCCTGCGGTCTACACTCCTCTTCTTCTGTGGATGTCTGCCTCAGCCCAGAGACTCTTGCCACTAGACCAAGAAGTCGATCCTTTACAGACATCTCATTATCCTCTTCATCTTCTGAGTCACTGTCCACTTCAATGCCTGCATGGTAACAGCAAAATATGATGTAATTTACATATGATGTAATGGTAATCATGGTAAGTGCCTCCTCAGAGTTTTTTCATAGTTTTCTGGCTTGATGAAGATTAATAACAAATCACTCAAAAGACAAAAAGTGTTGTGACCACAGTGTGTGTTGAGGAGGTGATGGAAGTCCTTCAGGAGCTGTTGGATTTTCACTGGACATGGACAGTTCTCCTGCTGCTCATCTGATCTGAAGCTCAGCAGTATGTTGATCTAAAGATAAAAACACAGATGACACACATAGCATATAGTGGACTATATTGTGGCCCTGACTGTTTTAAGAATAGCACCAAATCTCAGTTGTTTTTTGTTTTACAAAAATAACAATAATAAAAAAAATTTGATCATGCATTTTAGCCTTCAAAAATAATATATTGATCACAAAATCACAAGTATGTTTTGTGTCCTCTCTCTGTGATTCAAGCTGCAGATCTAATTCACAGTACTTGGTGAGAATGTTGTGTGAGCACAAGAGAGGCAAAGAGAGGAAGAAGAGAAGGAGAGAGCACCAGTTACAGAAGAGGAGAGTACCAGATAGACAGATAAGACAGAGTTAAAACAGTCTGCCACATTACAAATGGAGCCCTCCTCACACATTCAAAGCCGAAGCTATTAGACCAGGTTTGGTCAATTTTTTAAATTAAACTTTGACAAAATACAGTCTGTCATATGACTGCTTCATCAAAATCAAGACTGTTATTTTTGTTTTCCTACTGCTGAAAATAAAATAATAATGAAGTTGAATGAGAACTCATATGGCACTCATTTTGATTATTTTGACTTCATGTTGTGAAAGCCAGCATCTGACATCTTCGATTCATTTCACTCTGAAATAACTGACTTGGTGCAAATATCAGGGGAAAATCTAAAGACCTCTGGGCTAGCCCAGTCCCCCAGTGTTTCAAAATCCTTACAAGCATCTTGCTTTTTTTTGCAGTGCTCCTGGTACACAGTAATGACTACAACTTAATATTTTTTAGACCTTAATCCTCTCTAACATTTCTAATTTAATTTAGGACCATTCTACCTGGTCCTGCA